>VYXB01000741.1:27954-259377 GCA_013397135.1 Pachyramphus minor | reverse complement strand
CCGCTTTGTTGCCGGCGGTCGGGGCCGCTGGGGAGGGACGGGAGGGGGGAGAGAGAGAGAGAGAGAGGGAGAGAGAGTGTGTGAGCCAGACTGAAGGGAAGAGTGTGAGAGGGACTTCGAGCGAGAGGGAGGATGAGGGAGAGCGAGCCGGGGTGTGTGTGCGAGGAGCGGGAAGGGGCGCGGGAGTGCCCGTGCGGGAGAGAGCGCGGTCGGCGCGAGGGTGCGAGTGCCGGGCTGAGTCCGGCTGGCGATCCGTGCAGCCCACGACTCTTCCTCCCGTCCCTGCCTGCCTGGAGAGGAGGAATAGCTGCGTCCCTTCCGCGGTGTGTGCGTGAGGAAATTCTTCTGTTCTTTTCTTCTCTTTTTTTTTTTTTTTTTTTTTTTTTTTTTTTTTACGTGAGAGTGTGTGTGTGGTGTAAATGCCCAGGGATTGTGCTTATCTCTGCGAAGTTTGTGCATCAGATATCTCAAGGAAATCCCTCCTTTTAATGAAAAAGTGAAATAGCCGGGAATGGCGTTTTCATCCCTGTAGTGCGGACAGGAGGACCGGGGTGAGGGGCGTTAGAGACAACTCTGTCCTGGGATTTCGCTTCGCCCTCTCTGCTTCTCCCACCGAGCCTGCAAATATCCAGGGCAATCAAACCCGCTTCTGAAAAGGCTCCGTGGCTCTAGAGACCTAGTCTATTCCCACTTCATTAAGAAAGTGTCTCCCCTACCCTACTGTATCTGTTTTCATGATTCTGTATTAGTGTTTCCTAAGTGTAACAAAGCACATTGTTTATGTTGTTTTTCCGTTTCAGAGTATGTTCGGGTTCTCTCCATTCTAGGAATTTTAAAACCAATACTTATGCACCGTACAGCACATATGGTTGTTCACGTTCGTGTGTGTGTCTTCTGCAAAGTTGGGACTGGTTCAGCTTCAGCCGAGTGTGTAGAAAGATGATGAAGCTGGAAAGATAGCCGGCTGGTTACATTGCTTTTTGTATCTACACCGACTTTATCTTGTATTTGCCTCTGATACAGACTGAATTGTTTAAGTAACATACCAGTACTAATGTTACATCTCTTTCTGGTAATTGATAGTGATATCTTATTACTATTATTTGTTTAGTTAACTTGTGAAGCACGTTTCTGGTAAAAATGTTTTCACCTTGTTATATGAATTCCTAGATAGGAAGTTCAGCCTCTCTCCTATGTAAATACTTATAAGGTATTAAACAGCCACTACCTATAGATGTCTCTGTAAGCTGTATGGAGATATTGTAGGCTTGGTCAGTGCTAAATTCTGATGTGGCTCGCTGTGCATCCCCCAACATTTTGTAATAATGCAGCATTAGTGAAGATGTTCTGATATGGTGTCGCTACTGTCTGCATGTCTTACTTCTCACAATCTTAACAGAAGTTTAACTGCAGTAAAACACTCACCTTTGCCAGAATAGTTTTGGCATGTTGCTACAGTACTTGTTTCTCCATGCTTTAAACTGACAACATGTATTCAAAAATCTATAAAATACATTAATTGCTATCCTAATTTTACTCTTTCAAGTTGCTGCTGCAGTTATCACTGTAAGCTGTATTTTGTTTGACAAATGCACATAAAAGGATTTGTTGTGTATCAAGTAAAATTGCTATTCCCATGTGGTCGAATACATAGAAAAGTTTAAAACCTCTGGAGAACAAAGGCTGAGCCATTGCTTTGGAGAAGGACTAAGACTTATTTTTAAGATGTCGTATTACCTCACATTCGCCACACAAGAATCATGATTTGCCAAAATGAAGTAAAATGTAAGCTGATACAGTGCTGTAAATAAGTGGTGGAGATACACAAGGTCCACAGCGTGGTTTTGTTCGGCCTCTTGGGGTTGTCAAGCTCTGTAGAGCTTGCCCCAAGTCTCTTATGTGAATGATGTGTGTTGCTGCTCAGACCAACTACAATCTTGCACTGGGCTTTACTACGTTTATGGTCATGTATATTTGCAAATCACAGTGAAAGACTGAAGCCAAAATTGCTACTCCTTACAGTGTTTTATGTTTGGACCCTGATGGTTCATTATTACTTTGTTTTCTTGGGATACATCAATAATGTATTACTGCAAGGGTTGATTAAAATCAATTTCTTTTCACAGACAAGTAAACAATGAAGTGATTGATATGTACTCACAAAAAATGACTCATGAATTACCTAGATCAATATGTTGTAAAACTGTATGCTGCTGAATTATTTTTAGGAAGAAGAGAATGAATTAATACATACTGTATGAATATTTATGTGTTAATTTTTTTACAAAAGCTCTTACATTACAACAATATTGGGCTTTCAAAGTGAAGTGCTAAAAAGTGTGAAGTGACAGAGGTAACATTGCTGGCACTGCTTTATTACTCTGTTTTGCACTTTAAATGCTGTACTTGCATGCTAGTTTCCCAAGTATTTTAAGTTCACTCACTAGAGCTACTGAATTTTATTTTCTTTATTTGTTGTGAGCTGCTGTACTTAATTTTTATACACCTTTCAGGCAGTGCTGAAGCAGATTTTTGTTTTATGTTTCAATTGTATATACACAGCTGCTATTAGCAGCACCCAGTAGCTTCCCAAATGCAAATGTTTCTATACTTGCAACATGCCTATGAGGTTAAGTATTTTGACCTCTGCTTTACCCATGCCGAGTAGAGGCATGGAAAGATTAAGTACCTTACTCAAAGCTGTTCAGGAAATCTGTGGGAGACATAGTTATGCTACCAACAGTGTCTCTCTAGTAGTTCTGTTTCATAGTCATAAAATCATCTTCCTTCTGTGGCTACACTTTTGCCTCATTCATTCTCTATTACTACTTCTCTCACAGTAATTATGAGAGAAATTGATATGGTCATCTCCCTGTATTCAATCTATATTGAAACTCATAATGCACCATGTAATAGTTATGGATAAAAAGGAGTACAGAAACTGGACTCGAGCCTGAAATCGTTACACGGCTCTCCAGTTCCCACATTCACAATGAAAAAAGCACAAGTACTTCAGAAAAATATATTACATGGCAGCCTTAAAATACATTGTAACGTGGAACTGGTGAGGCTCCAAACTGATAGTGTTGTATTTACTAATTTTTAGTATTTGATTAAGGGGTCTTTGAAAACATAAGTTCCTGCAATGGAGCGTTTTTTTGAGGTGTTCTCTTAATTTTTAAAACATAAGCAGGACAGGACTGCCCTTACTTTAATCTCTTGCTGTAAATACCATGTATGTGATACAGGCAGTAAAGCACGAACCACTGGCATGTCCTGTATCAGAACTTGAGTTTTATGGAAGAAGTCTCCTGCAGAGAGTTGAATCTTTCTGTCTGCGACACGCTGCTTTTTTCCTCATGCAAGTCTGCTTATCTTAGGGCAAGGCATAGCCCAGCTTACAAGCATTCCTGAGAAATGAACGCATGTGCAGGATCAATGGAATGGTGGCATACCACTAACAGTTCATGTTACAGAACCCATTTTGTAGAACACACATTTTTATGGACAAAGTTGCAACCTGTCTTCTGCAACCTGCCAAAGGGCATATCTTTGATGTAGACCCGATATGTCAACATTGTACTTTGCAGCAGACTACAGCAGTGCTTAGGTATGACCTCGGCATTATCTCCATACGAGTTTTCTGCTCTTTGTGTCTGATAGTCTAAGATAGAACACTTAAAAGAACAAAAGAAAATCTTTCAAGGAAGGAGGAGAAACATCCTGTCTTTTAGTTGAGCCTTATTTGATGTAACCGTATTGTTTTCTGGTCATACATGGAACTCATTAAAATTGAAAAGAAAGCTTAAACACTTGAGTAGTTAAAGCAATTTGTAGTGACTCCTTTCAGTTGAAAAAACTTTTATACGTTTAGTTTCACAAGAACTCTCTCAAGCTGTTACCTAAAGTCCTCAAATAGTGAATTCTGCCTCTTAGTAATTGCATGCCATAAAATTCTGCATAAAAAATAATGAAATGAAAAATACTGAGACCGAAATGCGCTGAAGGATACTCTGCCACACAAGTGGCAAGTAGGTTTTAAGTAGGTTGTAGTGATCCAACTTTTATTGTTTGACTTCTAGACACAATCCTTTTGTTACTTGTAGAAGTGGGAAAGAGGCCTGAACAAAAAGAGTGGAGGCTGCTCACTTCGGGAATGCAGAACTGAGAAGCACAGACCATCTGCCTATGAAGGGTGATAGTTTATGGCAACATTTTAAAAGGATTTTTTCCTTTTCTGAATAGCCTGCCCTTATTATTGCCCTTTTCTGTAAGTCATATTTTGAAACACAGTTCAGTCCAGTCTCTGCAACTAACTGACAAAAAAGCTGAAGAAAATCCTAAGAATGAGAACAGTAGTGCTTGTTTGGTTATTCATGTGTTGGATTGCCTCTCTAGTATTTTTGCCCTTCTCCAAATTTTGTTCTGAAAGAAAGGTTTTCTTGTGTTCTGGAAGACTTGTGTGCTTTATGGTACCATGAAGAGTCTTTGTGGTTCAGTGAGGTGTGCATATTGGGTGCCTAATATTCATACCTAAATTCTCGTGTTTTTTGCAGTAGTCTCCTGACAGGATCCAGCTCTTAATTTAGAGCTATTCGTTTGCTTCTGTAAACTTTAAGAAAATTATACTAATTAATTAAGGAAACTAATGCCGGGAAAAAACCATGAGAAACAGCAAAAACCCATTAGAATTGTTAGCTTGTATGCTACTGTTTAATGTGGCTGACTGTCCAAAAGCTTCATCTGGTATGCTGAGATAGCGTAGTTGAAACAGATCACATTGCAGTATGGAAATATTTTTGTACTACATCTTCACATTTGAAGACTGCAAATGAAACAAAAAAGTATAAGAGTAACTTCTGTGTAGCTAGACTAGTGATGATAATACCTTTGACTTTTATGTTAAGTCTTCACTTTTGTTACTATAAATAGCATTTTAAAGCGTTGTGCGAAAGGAGGTTCGTGTATTTTTAAAAACGGGAGATTTGACATAACTTTGTTTTATGGTATTAAGGATTTCTTTGTTGTTGGGTTAACAGAGACCTACTATTATTTCCATATTTGTTCCAAGTTAATTTTTTTTCAGACATGCAGAAACATTGTGGCTTGGGAAGTTTTGATGGTCTTTCCCTTTGATCCACAATCAATGCTGCTTTGAAGAGCTATATTTTACTTTGGTTTGCTCTAGGGTTTCCTTCAGTTTGTTTTATTCAAAGTAATTTTTGCACTTGTTAGACAAGGTTAAACCTGCAGTTATTTTTTTTCCCTACCTTCTTGGTAGTTTTTTCTGTTAGTATGAGATAGCACTAGTAAAAAGCATGGGTTTAATATTTTTTGTTTTAAAAGGTGATCTACAAAGAAAATAGGAATTTCATCTATTACAGCTCACCTTTTGCATTTTTCTAGGGTAGCTGGAGAGAAATGAGATTTTAACTCTTTGTCTTGAGACAGCCCTTTAACCCTTGACATCACAGACCTCTAGGTAGGCAGGAACCTGACCCATGAATGGGACCTGCTTTCAGTAATGTCACATTACTTCTATTGAAGCAGGGTTACATAGGAGAATACCTTTACAGGAACCTAAATATGAGCATTCCTCGATAGTGTGAAGGCGCTCTCAGTGCCTTAAGATATGATTTAATGTTTAGTCAATGTTTCCAGTGTTTTCTCACTTGCCTTTCTCTGTAGAAGAGCCAATAGTTTCCTGACATACGGCATGTTTCTGTGGAAGTAACTGATGTGTTTTTTCTTCTTCCAGTAGATTTGGTCAGTTTTATGTGGAACCTGTGGAATGACAGTGAAATAGTTTCCACTAACCACACCCAACTCACCCTTCACAGCTAGGTTCCTTTGGATCTGCTAGCCCAGTTCACCGCTTCCCTGGATCAAAACGTGTCATTGCAGCATCCTAGTCTGGACCAGGTAGCATGCTGTCCTCAAGGTGAAAAGCCATACTTACTGTGCTTCCTGCTGGAGCTTTTCTTTGTTTTTTGTACTGTGTTCAGCAGTCACTTGGAGAGTCATTTGCTAAACTTGGCCTCTTGGCTTTGGAGTAATGGGGTTTGTTGGGTTTTTTTCTTCTTTTTTTTTTTAAATGTTGTGAACTTTGTGT
Organism: Pachyramphus minor; assembly: GCA_013397135.1. Taxonomy (NCBI): domain Eukaryota; kingdom Metazoa; phylum Chordata; class Aves; order Passeriformes; family Tyrannidae; genus Pachyramphus; species Pachyramphus minor. The sequence continues at coordinate 253,265 of VYXB01000741.1, read as the reverse complement.
TTTCCCTTTTGCTGGATGTGATGATGATAATCTTGGCATTTCCTGTAAATAGCAATAACTAAATAGAGGTCTCCTTTTGTGCTACGAAGACCTTGGAGAGGATGTAATTAGTGGAAATTATTTCATTATGGTTCCATGGGTTCCACTGGAAACAGAGCAAATCCTCCTTCTGAGGAACTTGCAGACTGAATGAATCAAATACCTTAGCCTTCACTCTGGATCAGCTTCCAGCATAAAGGCAGAACAATAAGCAGCATATCCTGGTACAGCCCATTTGCTCATCCTTTTAGTTCAGGTAGCAAATCCTGATGCTGCTCAAGTGCAACAGTATGTTCTTAAGTGGCCCATTTAATCACTTACCAACTCTGAATGACAATTACTCTCCCCCTATATCACTGGTGGACTGTTCCTCTGAGGCTGCTCTGTTTTTGCAAGGTCCTGCTAGATAGTTTTCTGTTGCTGGAGTTGCTTTCTTGGGAGGAGATGTACTTGCTGGGAATGGAAAAACAGTAGAGAGGTGCCTGCTGATTAGTCTGCAGCTAATCTTAGTTTGAAAGAATGACCTATGACTTTCAGAATGGTGGCAGTGCTTTAGCACAGACATCGTGAGTGTCAGGAGATAGTTAATAAGCCATCTGGCAGTGTGTGCTGTCTTTCTGGAGCTTCTTTGGTGTCTGCACTGACTGCAGTTGGGGGTGGCACTTGGTGTTGAAGGGGTCTAGAGCAGCTCCATGCACTTTGGTTCAAGCAAGTTCTGGTGTTTCTGGCATTGGAACAGGAATCTCTGGATGATCTGATGTTTCCATCCTTTGTTAATAGTTCAGCTCTTTCTAATCGCTTGAGCTCAGCAGGACAAAATCTGTGTGGACCCTGGCATGTAACTTTGCTCAGTATTGGAGAACCTTTTACATGAGTTTTTTAACATACGGCATCCAGCTATTAGATTGCAGGTTATGACTCATATGTGGCCTTCTGTACCTCAGGTGTCTGAAAAGACTTGCTTTGTAGTGCAGCATTGAGTTTAGCTTTTGTCTCACAGCATCTGCCAGGATCAGCAACCACAGTTCAGTCTGTTGCTCTGGAAGGGTTGGGCTATAGTTCTCTGTAGAAGACATTCCAGGTCATGTCCTAGATTATTATTCACGATTTTGGAGCATCTGAATGCAATTTATTTAAAAGGCACATATTACATCCTCTGTTTTAAGACTTGTCTTACTATATACATGATTGGTCTAGTCAAGCCTGTGATGATGAGAATTGCCTCACTGCTTGTAGAGGCTCAGCTTTAGAGATCATTATCCTGTGGGTGACAGTTGCATCCTATAAAGCATAATCTGACTTACAGATAACAACATTTCCTAAACCTCTACAACTTCGCACGTGTTCCTTGAGAGACGAGATCTTGAGCTACTAGATTATTTGTTTCAGAGAACTCAAAGGTTTTTTCTTTCTTTCGTCTGATCTTGCCTAAGTATAGACAGGATCAGGAATTTAGTGAAGCAGTCATTCTAGTCGGGGTTTGTTTGGTTTATCCTAGTTAGCTTTCTGTGTAACTTGATGTCTAGAGAAGGGAGAGAGTCTTAACTGAAGTATATATCAAACATTGAAGGTCAAAGTTTTACTCCATTTCAACTGACTTGCTAGAGAGCCTGCCTAACTGTGTATAGGGGTTCACATAGCTGGTGAGATGCCTTGTGAAATGTCCAGACTCTGGTAAATCACAGTCAACTTTCATGTTCCATATGATTTGTTCTTGTTTTTGTGACTTGAACCTTCTTTTTATATAAGATGAGGCTCTACTACTACTGTATTGCCAAAATACTTTTGGTTAAGTGTTAACTTTCTAGTTTGATTATTTTTCTTTCTGTTCTATCAGTTGTAACTGAACGTCTATTAATATCTGGTTTTGGATAAATGTTAATTCTTTTTATGCCTCAAAATTCCCAGTTATCCATCAGCTGCTGGTATTGCTGTATCAGAGAAGCAAGTGACATTCCATGTCACTGTGCCTGCTTGCCAATATTGCCTAACAAAAGTAGTGGGAGAAAATAGACCCTTACTGTCCATAGCCTGCTGTCATTCTTCTGGAGCAAGACTCAGATAGGCAGCTATCTCACAATCATGACATTCCCTGCTCATACCAACTTCTTAAACCTCATTTGACATTTCTGTGATGTAGAAATTCTAGACAGGTAAGGCCAATGAGAACCTCTTTGGAATTTGGTTTTGAGAGTGAGAAAAACATTTTAATTAGAGCATTACTCTGATAATTATAGAAGGTAACATTGGAAAGGACCTCAAGGGCACTTTGTCTGTTTAAACTTGAAGTCACACTAGCTACAGTTTTGTGAAATCAGTAAAATTACTTGGTAACTTTCATTACCCATAGAAGCTATGACTTGTGTGGCCTTTGCCACAGTGTAATCCTGGGAGTTATTATATTATTATAATCCTGGGAGTACTAGGAAAATGAAATGATTATGAAAAGTTGTCCAATGGGTATGATTTAGAATTCAGGTGCATTGTTAAGTTTTTCTTTCTGACGGTGACCGGACAGCATCAATTTTCTTGTACAGATTGAGAATTGTGTGTCCGGTTAGTGGTTCTCATTCATATTCTGTTTTTTTTGAGGCATTTTGGACTTAGACTCTTGATTTTTTTGACAGTTTGATATAGCAATGCTGCAGCAGGTTCTGTGTAGAGCAGTAGTGCTTAATGCATTCTGATCTATTTCATAGTTTGTTTCATTCATAATGCAGATTTTTGAGACATCTTGCAAGCACTTATCTTCTATTTTGGAAAGAAAAAAGTATGTATAATAACTTAGTGAGGCTCACGGTCTAGCTGTGGAATAAGCTCTGTGATTGACTGTTGAAGAAATCTTCAAATAAGCTTCTATTAAAGAGATGTTAATACCTTTTTGTTACTGGTTTCAAGATGATCTATGGCTCCACAGGTGTGTACCTTTCTGAAGATGGCAGGGACTACCAAGTGTTTGCCCAGATTGTTCTTGTATTGAGATCTCTTTGTTTTAAACTTGGGGTTGTTTTTTTGTTTGTTTGTTTTTGGTCAAGAATAAGAAAAATATCCTATTTTGCTACATTGGTAATTCTTGTCAAACAGGTTACCTGTCTTCCTTTTGTCCTGTTCCTGGGATGCTGTGCTGTCAGTTTGCATTGCATTGCTAAACATCTCCTGTCTGTTAAGCACACGTCAGCAGAATGACTGGGCAGTTCAGCAAAAGCTTGGGTCCATCAGGCCAGATCGTAGAAAAAAGGAGGGCAGTGGTACTGTAGAGCATGAGCTGCCTTTGATAGGTCTACTGATCTCTTAAAATAATGGTGGAGATTCTTGTGATGATTTAGTTCACCCTACGTAGTACATCTGTGCAGCTGGAGACTTTGAATACAGATCACAGTACAACAGTGGCCTCCTGGGCAATAGCTAAAGTGCTTTTTGCCAGGCATCCCAAAAGGAAATATTTGCTGGGAGGACAGAGTAAGGATTGAATGATGTTTTGATGTGACCCCTCGAATTCCAGACTTAGCAGCTCAAATCTTTTCTATACACATTTGTTTATATATATTTTTATATATTTATATATGTATTTCTATATATAGAGAGAAAAGATTTGGGCTGCTAAATATATAAATATATGTATATTCATATTCAAGTATTGGGTTACAGGCCTGTGACACTGACTTGGAGAATCACAGAAACAAGGCTACATGGCTGGGATATTTGATCTGCCCATAATCTGCTCAGCATCCTTTGGGTAGACAGTTATCAATAGCAAGAAGTGGATGCTGTTTCCACATCTTGGGTGGGTCCAGTTTTGTGGTTGTTTTGTCTTGCCGGCCAAATTCTTCATGCTAAAATTCTGTTCCTCCTATCAGTGTTCAGGGATCATCTGGCACACTGCCAATATCCCCTACTGCTTTTGGAATGAGAACTACCTATCTGAGTGGAATGTAAAGGATAACCAACCCTATGACTTTGTCTTGGATTGATGCTCCTTGTCTTTACTAAAAGTCTGTTAGTGAAATCTGTGGTTTTTAGAGCATGGGATGGGCACCCAAAGAGCAGACACTGAAAGAAAAGGAATTACTGCTTAAAGCTGACTTGAACACTTCAGTTATTTTGTGAAGAAGGATCTTTCCTGCTCTTTATGAGACACGGCGCTAACGACGGTGAGCCCTTCTAAGTGGTTGTGATGTTAAAACATGCTCTGGTTTAGATTTGTAGAAACACTTAAGAAGTAGAAAACTGTGGCTTCTTGAAGTAAACTCGGAGATTTTTTTCAATCTGTCTGTGCAAGTTACTATGTGCCTTTTATACACGCATTGATGATGATTGTTGCATTTACTAAGTACCTCCATGGGAACTTCTCAGTACCTGTGCTATTGATCAGCCCTTCACAGTAAATGTTTGATGTTCACTGTAACCATTGGATTGTTCATTTAGCCTCCAGGCCTTCAGCAGCATTGGCACCTGAAGAGGGGACTTCAGAACTCCTATACTCCTGTATGGGGAGTTTGCCAGTGAAAGAGATTATAAATGTGGGAGAAGTGAACAAACAGATGCATGACTGACTGAAGGGTGCAGGATACAGGGCAAGAGATAAGCAATAATAGGATTGGGCAGAGTGAAAGGGCTCAAGGACTTGAAAAAGGTGGTCTTTCAACTGGTCTGTGAACTAAACAGTGGAACTCCAATAGAACATGGGGAACTAGAAAAAATTTGAAGTAATGGAATCCAAACAGTTGATCAAAAATGTTTCGTATGGATTTTGAAAGATCAGAAAAGCATTGTCTTACTGAGTTTTAATCTGTTTGGAAAAAACAACCAACCAAAAAACAATCTAAGATACCTTAGTAAAAGTAGATAAAATTGTAATAAAATAATTTTTTTCTTCAGGGACCTGTTAGATTTTTTTTTTGTAGATTTAATATTTAATTAAATAATTGTTATTTTCCAAAAGAAAACACTTCTATCTCAGTTAATTCATAGAGTTATCTTCTTTGCTTGGAAATACTGTTTGATGCATTTTCAAAACATTATCATCATACTATACAGGTTGCCCAGAGAAGTTGTGAATACCCAATACCTGGAAGTGTTCAAAGCCATCTTGGATGGGCTTTGAGGAATCTTACTTTGGTCTAGTAAAAGGTGGCCCTGTCCACGGCAGGGTGTTTGAAACTAGATAATCCTTAAGGTTCCTTCCAACCCAAACCATTCTATGGTTCTATAGTGATCAGAATCTTTAACACTTCCATTAAATAAAAAAAAAAACCACACAAAAAATCTATCTGTGTAGTAAACTATAATTGTCCTTAATGATGACAGAGTCAGTTCCATACTGTAGTTTTTATGTGCTAACTCATTATGTTAGTGTCTGAGCTGTAGGAGAAGGTTTCCAGCTATTTAAAGTAATGTTAAATAGATTGAAATAATGCTCCTGTCTTCATTTTGAGCCAGATCTACAAAGTAGGCTACCTAGATAAGCGAATTTGGTATATATGCATGGTGTTGGAAAATGGTTCTAAAAGAGCTACAAAGAGAATAAGAGGTTTAAGAAAGTGAAAAAAACCCCACTCCGCCTGTTCGCTGTTATCAGCATTGTTGGCGCTGTTATGGCAAGAAGCTTCATGTGTTAAAGTGTTGTTAAATGTTGGACTTCACTTTATAGAAAAATATGGGTGTGGAGGAGGAGGGAAGGGATCTGGGGAAAGCATTCTGAGATTTCATGTTCTGAAAAAAAAAAAAAGAGGTTTTAAATGCTCCATCCATACATAATAATAGTTATGAAGCTTATTACTTTTAGTACTCACATACATTTTTTGGGATTAGTAGAAGATAATGAAACTGGGTTTATGTCTGTTGGCATGTCACGTGGTGAAAAGTGTGTGTGCCTGGGTGATACTGATGTAATCCTAGGGAGAAAAATGACAGCACTGCATTGGGAAACAGTGAAGAAAATGGAGATGATGTACAAAGGAGAAGTAGAATAGTAAATATACTAAGGGAGAAGAAAATCTGACTGACAAAAAAAAAAGAGAAAAAAAACACCGTCTCAGTTCAAGGCTAAAATTGCATGTAATTTGTTTTTTTATTAATTTTGCTACCATTTCACTTAATTAGATAATCAACTAGAGTCCCCAAACCTTCATCTTTAAAGTTAGGATTTTTCTCAGGCTTTGGGAGTATAAGAATTGCAAGGAAACACAAAGATGGGGGGAAAAAAAATTGTCTTCCCTGCTTTGTAAAAGACAGGGCTTTGTCTTAGAAATTAAATACTATGTTTACATTATGTTGCATTCAGTTTGTTTTTAGAACAAGTTACACTGTGGTCTAACTTAGCCAAAGCTATATTGGTGAAATTATAAGTAATCCCTTTGAAATAATTAAAAAAAACCCAAAACAAAAAAAAAAAACCAACTTGTCATCTGAAATATTTTCTCATTCATTTGGTAGTAAGAACTCCTGTTGGAATTTGCAGAGTTGTTTTCAATTTATATTGCTTAGGTTATTTCTAGAACAACAACAACAACAACAACAAAACCCCATACTATTGGGGATTCTAGGTCTGAGGCTGTCTTGGGCATAGTGGTCGTGATATGATAGTTTTCATTTCTCAGTGAAGTAGGGAAGTGGGTCAGCAAAACTTCTACCTTGGGCTTCCAGGAGGCAGACTTCAACATGTTCAGGACACAGGTTCAGAGTGCCTGTTGGGAAACAGCCCTTAAAAACAAAGGGGTCCAGGAAGACCGGATATACTTTAAGAAGGAAATCTTAAAGGTGCAGCAGCAGACCATCCCTGTGTGCTGAAAGATGAGTTGTTGGGAAAGAAGACTGGCCTAGCTGAATAGGGAGCTTTTGCTGGAACTCGGGAAAGGGAGTGGGGGAGAGTTCATGACTTGGGAAATATGAGAAGGCAACTCAGGAAGAGTACAAGGATGTCATTAGGTCTTGTAGAGAGAAGATTAGAATGGCGAAAGCTCAGCTAGAACTCAATCTGATCACCCCTGTGAAAGTGTTTTCATAAATACGTTAACATCAAAAAAGGGCCAAGATGACACCAAGCTGGGAAGGAGTGTCGATCTGCTGCATGGCAGGAAGGCTCTGCACAGAGATCTGGACAGGCTGGATCAATGGGCCAAGGCCAGTGGTTCACCAAGGCCAAGTGCTGGGTCTCGCACTTAGACCACAACAACCCCACACAGCACTACAGACTTGGGGCAGAGTGGCTGGAAAGCTGTCGTGCAGAGAAGGACCTGTGGGTTCTGGTTGACAGCAATCTGAACATGAGCCAGCAGTGTGCCCAGGTGGCCAAGAAGACCAGTGGCATCTTGGCCTGTATCAGCACTAGTGCGGCGAGCAGGACTGGGACAGTGATTGTCTCCCTGTACTGGGCACTGGTGAGGCTGCACCTCAAGAGCTGTATCCATTTCTGGGCCCCTTACTTTAAAAAGGACATTAGGGTGCTGGAGGTGTGTCCAGAGAAGGGCAAGAGAGCTGGTGAAGGGTCTAGAAAGTGAGGCATATGAGGAGTGGCTGAGGGAGCTGGGGTTGTTTAACCTGGAGAAAAAAGGCTCATGGGAAACCTTATCACTCTCTACAAGTCTCAAGTAACAAGCAACAGGACAAGAGGCTCTGGCCTCAAGCTGTGCCAGGGGAGGTTCAGGTTGGACATCAGGAAGAATTTTTTCACTGAAAGGGTAGTTGAGCATTGGAATGGACTGCCCAAGGAGGTGATGGATTCACCATCCCTGGAAACGTTCAAGAAACGACTGGATGTGGCGCTTGGTGCTGTGGTTTAGTTGGGCATGGTGGTGCTCAGTCAAAGGTTGGACTCGATGATCTTAGAGGTCTTTTTCTGTAATTCTGTGATTGTTTCAAAAGTACAGTATGAGTTCCGTAGTTACACTGGAAGCCGAAGTCGAGGCAGTGTAATTTTTCCATACAGCTAAAACTTGTTATTATCAACTTCTAAAACTTTAAATATAAAATTATGTACCTAAACCCCACAGACATTGAATTCACTTGCCAGTAGCATTTTCTAGGAGCTGACTATTTTTAGTGCTACGTTTGAGGAAATGAGGAGATGAAAACTCAGATCCACTTGTGTACCTATGTTGTTTCACACAGAAAAAGAATAAAACCCACGATGGAATATACTGTATAACAACCATGTTTTACTTTTTGTTTGCTTTTCGTAGGTTACAGTTACCATCCCAACAGGTAACAGTTTAATCTGTTCAGTGTATAGTGAAGAGTCTTGGGGTAAGAAATGTGCTATGGTGTTAAGGGCCCTTAAAAATAGAAGCTTGTCTTGAACAGGAAGCCCAGCTTTATGAGAATTCTCTATTTATATTTCCTTATAAAACCCTCTGTGATTCCTCTCAGTTGACCAATTACTTTGTTGTGATTCTGGCATTCAGTGATGGTAGTTACGTTGTGTGTGCGGCTGATGCCTATCTTGCACTGTAACCTGGTCACTGCTTGTCCAGCTTGACTTGAAGGGGTCAGCCAGTCTTGCAGCTCAAAATAATTCCTTCAAGCAGGGTCAGGAGTTTGGAGCCTTCACAACAGTTGCAGATTATCCTGAACATTTTCAGGTTGTACCCCATGGGGGAAGACATGTTCTGTATTTTGTTTCAAGATCTGATTACAAACTGTAGGTTTAACAATCAGCATTTTTGTCTCTTCACAAAATCCAGCTTTGAAGTCACTGTTCACTTTTCTTCTCTATAGGCTGGGGGTCCTATTGAATTTGTACACCTGTGCCAAGTGATTGCTCCTATTGGTTTTAATCTCTAAGGGAAATCAGCATCCAGCTGGTAGACAGTTGTACTGATGAGGACCCATTGATTTTTCTCTCCTATCCACTTACCATCAATAAGAAATGTCCTTAGCTTTCACAATACTTTTTCCCTGCCATAATGTTGCCCTGTTACCTGTCTGATCTCACTGTCAGGACTGGTCTCGGCTGCTGTTCACGTTGAACGTGGATGTGATTAACAGCCTGATAAAAATGTTTAAGTCAATATTTGAGAAGCCTAGATAAAGATAACACTTTATTGTGAGAGCTTTTTAATAATGTGTCCTGTTTGATGTACACCAGTGGTAAAGAATTGCTGTTTTTAACAGAAAGACCCTTTTATATCAAGGATATTTATGATTTAGCAGTATCCAGAAGAGAATTTTAGAAAATGCAGACAACCCTTGTTCCATTTTTGGACAAAAATAAGTCTTCCCTTTTTAACAGAACTTTTGCTTATGATGGTGGTACTTTTTTTTTTTTTTTCACAGCACAGTATTATTTGAGGTATTTTCTTTCATAAGAAGAAGCAGGCAGCACGTAAACAAAATATTCTGTGTGTATTTCTTCAACGTGATAGGCTTTTAAAAGACTATTATCTTCAATTTAGGATGTTCAGATTATTTTACAAGGTTGCTGGGAAGAGGTGAGTATGTAATTTTTCTCATATCTTGAGGAAAGCTGTTTGTACAGCTTATACAGACACAAATAACGAGCCATTATTTGTTCCTTATAAACTGCCTGTATTGTGACAAATGTTTCTTTGTAATAGTTGTTAAATAGTGTATTTTTTAAACCTTTAAACAGATGCTACCAAAAATTGCTGTAAACAACCAATATGGACTTCAGCTCTACAATAAAGGGTGTATTTAAGAGGACAAGTGTGGGTGGAATTAGGTGATGAGATGGGGAAAAGGACTGTGTGGAAAGACTGTTGAAAAGGACTAAACAAATAAATTACACAAAATAGATATGAGTTATTGAGCTGCAAAATATTCTCCTGTTTTTGAAAATCTTAGATGACTAATTGTCAACCATGCCATATGTAAGTAAGTAATGTGGGCTTCCAAATTTGTGGCAATTAAAACTGCCTAGCATCCCACTCCTGCCCTGTATTTTATTCTGTGTACGAGTCAGTACTGAAGACTAATCTCTTATGACATTAATCGTCTCATGAGAAGAGATGGAATAAATCACAGTAGCCCTTCCTCTCTTCACTCATGAAGATAAATGCCATAACACAATGGTTGATCTTTGTTATGACACTAACCATTATATATTTAACAGAGATAGCAAAATCTCACTGACAGCTAACAAAAGAATTCTCTCTTTACATATTCTATGAGAAGGCTGTATTTCTTTAGTTCAAAAACATGACTTATCATATCTGTTCTCAAAGCAATTTAAGCAGTAGAACTGGATTGTGACAGTGAACTCTATTCTGTACATAATGATGTCATGATTCAGACTAATAAAACCTGATGTGAAATAATTTTGCAAGCTTTGGAAGGAAATGGTGCGTAACATCCAAGGACTCTTAAGATTCTGCTCTTTTCTGTTGTCCGTTCTGACAAGAAAGAGTAGCTCTCCTATGTAAAACAAGCAACCTTCCTTCCCCCTCACCCCCCAAAAAAAATCCGAAATCAAACCAATACCAAAATCATAATTTTTCATTTTGTGGAGATTTTGCTTTTCCATTTTGCCTCCAGTACTTGAACAGATGGGCTCAGGAAACTTAAAAGAACTGAAAGTGCCTTTTTGTTGTGTTTGTGATTGCAAGGGACTTTTATTTTTTCCAGCTTTACCAGTTGCTCTAGACCTCTCAGGAGTTTCATTCCAGGTTTTGCATGCATTAGATACACTCTGGTCTTTTTTTTCTGGGATAAAATTACTAAGAAGTATTCTTAGTTATTTTCTGCATCTCTATTTGCTTATTATTTTGAAGAGAGTATCACCCTATGAGTAAGGAACAATCCAGACAAACGAGTTGTGAAGTTTATGGACTTCTGTTGTGAGGTTAAGAGGATCACTGTGACTTATACTGGCTGTTCACCTAAACATCAAAATGTGCTGTAAATTTCATGAGTTAGTTTCATGCCATCTATCCCACAAAATTAAAATGGAAGTATAATTTTTACAGTTTTATGTTTGCTGTCATTAAACATGTTTTAGAAACATAAATACATTTATGGTGCATTAATGGAGTCAATGTCAGTTGCAGCATAAAACTTGTCTTTTTAGTGTATGAATTTTACCAGAATGAAATACTTTAAACAGCCCAAACTAGTATGTAAGAATATTTATGTAGAGTGCATAGTTTAAAATATTTTATTTGTATTCTATTTTCCGCTCTTTTTTCTTTTTTCCTATTTTCTTTTTTGCCTTCTGGAAATCTTAGGTCTGTATCTTTAGGATACTGTCTAACAAGATAAGCTCTGATAGTAAAGCAATGGCAAGAAAATCGGCACAACTGTCACCTCCTGTTAAATTTGGTACATTCAGAGAGTAGCCAGTAGGAATTTTATTTCTCACATTAAAAGTAGCCTTTACACATTACATTTGCCTGAGGAAATTAAGCAATGAAGGCTTCTGAAACAAACACATATTCATTCTTTCTGTTGATTTTTCTGGGAAGCTATGCTCTTTGTAATTATTTTTTTAAATTTAATTTTACCATGATGAAACTTAAGTTATACAGCAAACCTTTCAGAAAAAAGAAAAAATCTCTGTCATCTTTCAGTAGAGAAAACAGCATATATGGAAGCAAATATGCTTGAGGTTTGATGTTACTTAGTATTGTGGGTTTTTTTTTTTTGTTCCGTTGGTAGTGATGAATGTATTCACACTGGTGGTAGTTCTTTCTTCTGTTATCTGTAATATAAAGGCAGCTGACATGGCCCTCATGTCCATTCAGCTCCATTAGTTCCAGTCACCTAAGCATGGTTTCTGATTTATACAGGGGTAAGTGCCAAAGGGGAATTTTTATCCCTGCTGGAATTAGAGGCATTTCAGGATTGTGGCCTGAGTGATCACTGAATGAGTACAGTTTCAGTAATATTTTTGGGCAGCAGTGCCGTGTTTTGCTCCTTGTCCCTTCTCTGGAATTCATAGCTTTAAACAGCTTTGACCCATGTTTTTCATCTGGGTGCACTGATGAAACTTCTACTCTAATTTAAATAGTCTGAGAATATGGTCCACAAGCCATAGGAGGTTGACAACACAATTTGTTCTGTCAGCACCTAAGAAGTACGGTGTGCTGTTGGTGATATATTCAGTGCTGACTACCTGGGCAGCACTTGTGTACCCGTGTACATGGGGAACCCATGGCAGGGAACTGCACCTGTATGAATGTGCTCATTTTTGAGGAGGTAGAAGACATGGGAATATCCTGTAGGCTTGTACTGTCATAGGGAATAAAAGGTATTTTGCTAGGGATGCGGAAAGGTGGGAGATATGGAAGTTAGGGGTATTGCACCACCTCAGAAGATGAGAGTAGGGAAATGCTGGGCTGAAGGAGAGGCAATGCAGTGTCAGAGTAGAATGCAAGAAGAGATACGTCTTGTGTGTCTAATCAGAAATCTGGAGGCTGGACTGCACTGTCAAAAGTGAGCTGTCATTCTGGGAATCTGGATGCTTGAACTGAAATTATCACTAGTAATCCTGTTGTTAATAGTGGAACCCATACCAGGGTAGCAAGTTTGAAATCATGCTCACTGGGGTAACTTTGATCCTGTTCTTACAGAAATCTGATAGGATTCTGTATGCTCAATAGGTTCATGCTGTTACAGTCACAGAGGTGTTTATGAATCTGTGCTGACAGAGCCTTTAAGTGGAAGTTCCTGATTGCTTGGACAGGCTGATTGCATTAGCAAAGAGAGAAGTGCAAAGGTTTCCATTTTTTTTCAGTATATCAGACCAGATCAATAAGTTGTTGTAAGTCAGTTGTTTAGGATTGAAAACTTTACATTTTCTGGCATGATCTTTGAGACCACTAACAATGGTAAGATGTCACTGCTGTTAGAGCTTGTGCCTTTTAAAGGAATAGCCAGACTGTATGTTTAATTTTAACTGAATTTTAATCCAGTTTATTTTGAATTAAAAATGTCAAGTGTACAGTTTATCTGGAATTTCCGAAGCATTGTTGCTGCCTTTTTATCTGTTTGAAATATGACATTATGAATAAATTTTAAAAAGAACAATAAAAGTGTTCGGACGTCTCAGAACAAGCCTTAAATGATCCAGTTAAAGCAGTGGCATGAACAAAGAAACCATTCATGTTCTTTCTTGCTTTTTCATTCAGTGTTTTAGGAGATGATAATGCCTTAGATATCCTATGGCAGGTTAGACAGTTTCAGACCATCTTGTAAGCAAATTCTGTAGTATAAATTATCTTGCAGGAAATACTTCACCATTTGTTTCCTCTAGTTCACATTGAAGTACTTCTGAGTGAAAGAGAGTTAGAGAAAATTATTTTATGAGTGTACTTTAAACCATTTGAGCTCTACAGATCAGTAGCATCCCCTCTGAAACTAAAAAAAGTGTACACTAGCAAGTATGCACTTAACTGCTGTTAAAACTTAATGTATTTCAGCAGGTTATGGAAATTTTTTGTGTTGCTTTCTTATTCATGTTACATCTTTGTTCCTTTCCTTGCATAATTTTACTTTTCTTGCTTATCTCTAGTGTCACATGGATTACAGAGACAAATTTCATACGGGGCATACTGTGAAAGACATGTTTTATGAAATGAACTTTCTTCTACTTAGAATTTATAATTTCCTCATTGTAATTGCAACTGCTCAAAGACAAAAGTCCTACCAGGAGAATTATTACTCCTGTTTCAACTTTTAATATTTTAGTATCTGGAAACTACTCTTTACCTTTCTCTTGGTCACCATCAGCAAAAGTTCTACTAATATCTCTGTGAGAATTTGTGCTAAAATGGATCATAGTGCATCTTTCCTTCTTATTACCCCTATTTTTCATTTTTCTTGTATTTCCCCTTACTGTTTTCGCCTCCTTATCTATCTCTATGCACTTCCTTTCTTCCCCCACTCTGTACCCTCCCCTCCTCTCTGAACCACTTACCCATCTTTCTTCACACAAAGGGCTTTGAACTTTTACCAGGCTGCTGATAATTCCCCAATGACTAAAGCTGTTAATCAAAAATGAACACAAAAGATTTTAGTGGGGCATTTGCCACAATAGAAGTCAGTTCTCCTGTTAACCTCACATAAGCAGCTGGATAGGACAATGGTGGATTTTTTCCAGGACACTGTTCTTGTACCCTGTTTGATACTCCATCTTTCATATCACTAATTTAGTAATGGGTGGCTAGAAAATATAAAATATTTTCTGCTTAGGAGAAGGAAAGTTGTTTGTTTTTTTTTTTTGTTCTTCTATTCACCCTGCTGTCTTTAGGCAGTCAATTTTGTCCATTGTGTAGTTCAGCCTGACTCATGTTTAGCTGGTGAGTAGGAGCACTGGGAATAACTGTACTGTTCCTCTTTCTTCTCCTCCTTAGTTAATTTAAATAATGTTCTAAGGAGAATAGCTTCAGTTTGTGACTAGTGGCTCAGACTATGGTTTGACCAAGCGGATATGATAAAATGACCCTGATTTTTGTCAATCAGATCCCTGCCAGCAGCTTCCAGAAATGGAAGATACTTTGACCAGTTCCAGCTAACTATAGTCTGGTCACACAATCAGGATCATCAAGCCCACAAGACTGATCTGCCTGCTGCTTTTGGACCATAGCACAGTATCAGGCCACACTTGGTTCTTGTTTAGAAGAATTGTTTTCTGTCAGTGTAATAACTGATAGCTGCAGGCAAAGCTTCCCACTTTCTGCAGGAATGTTTATGGGTGGCAAGAGGGCTGACTCTCCGGTTTGCCTTTCTTCACTCTATCCCTCTGCTGTGTTCCCTCTAGTGGTTAAAATGCAAATGATTGTACAGATTTGATTCAGGTAGTCACAAACAGCTGTGTATATAAATTAGACTAACAATTCCATCACTTATATAGATGTTCTCTTCTGATTTTGTGGGCAAGCTGAGCATTCAGGATTTCTCTCTTATGCAAAGCTGAGACTCTTGACTCTGCACTAGAGTTTTCTTGTTAGCAGTTCACTGGAAAGTGTTTTTTCCCTGGTGTGGCAACTGATCTTTTTTGAGCAGTTGTCAACACACAAAAGATGATAGATGCTATGGTGAGAAAAGGAATTTGTATTTCTACTTGTCCCATATAACTGACAGGACTTTTCCAATGAAACTGGGAATACATGTGTTTGTGGCATCTGTGTGATTATTTAATATGAAGTTGTGAGTTGATACTTGTAGGTGACACAAATACAACAATTTGTCGGGCTGCTACCATTTGCTGGGGGGTTTGATTTCCACTGTGCTTGTTAGGATCTGAGCCATCTTCTCTTTGAACCATTAACCCGGGTTTGAATGAACACCAAGAATGTGTTCTGTGCAATGACTACTTCTGTTCTCTTTCAGATTATCCTGATGGGTATCACGTTATTTGTCCCAGTTATTTAGCGGCTGCCCCTTTTTAAGGCTGTGGTTGAATGGCAGGAATAAATAGAGCATATTTGATCCTCTATGGTAGAGGTTGCAGTCAGTGTGAACCATTCTTCTGTCATTGTCCTTCTTAACAAAATACGTCGAAACAGTCATATTCTTCATGGCAGTACTTTGGCATGCTTTAATTTCAGTGTTATTAGTCACTGCCCTTATACCATATGAGTGTTGGTGGATGGAGTAGGAGGAAGAAGAAAGATATTTAAAACAGATTAGTGCTTTCTCCCCTGATGTGCATTACTGTTTTTGACCAAGATTAGCCTCTGACTTAACTATACTACTGCATTTTAGTATGTTACTTGCCTTAAGGCACAGTTAGTTATTCCGTTTGAATTTCTAATATTATTTTTAAAAGTCTTGGAAATGCAAAAGGGATTGCAGGCTTTTAGCAGTACTTATGGTGAGACACAGAGGCAAGAGATGGTAGTGTAATTATCAGTTCAGTGTATTCATTTGCTCACAGAATTTTAAAGAATACTCTGATGCTGTTTTCTGTAACTGAGGGAATAAAGTGATATTATCATTTAAATGTTTCTTACAAGCAATTATTTTTATTTTCCTACTGTGATAAATGGTGAACGTAAAACTGGGGTGAGGTGGGGGAACAGCGATGAGGACAGGCAGGATAGTGGGAGGGCCAGAAAAAAACCCCACCTGTACTTAGGTTCTCTGCTAAATTAATCTTCATTCTGATAAAGAAAACTTAATCTTGTACACAATAACAGGATTTTCAACTTAAGCAGTGTTTGCATTGGAGAATTAATGCTTTTCAGTTAGGTATGAACAGTTCTTCAAATAACAGGGTTTAAAGGGTTAGAGGAACAGAATTAAATTCATGGGGTATATGAACTGCAGCCCACGCTACATGTCTGGTGTAAAGCAAGTCCACACAATGGGCAATTGTTTACTCCAGCACTTTCAGCCTGTCTAACATACTCTGCATTTCAGTTTGTCATTATGCCCTGAATGTGTTCACTTCATACTGTGGTATTTGAAATCTGCCCTGTGGGTTTCATTAAACTTTCTGTAGTGGTGTTACGCATCCTACTTGTTGGTTTCTTTGTTGTTTGGTGAAGATGATCTTCCCTATCCATATGTCTGGCCATTGTTTCCACAGCCAGTTCAGTGCAGCTTCCTCAGCACAAACTGCTCTCCATTCTCCCATTGTCCAGGACAGGGTGACTTCTGATGTTTGCATAGCTTTATTGTTTCCTTACCATTATTACTGAACTCCCGTGGTAATACTTGGCACTTTTCTGACTTTATAGAGTAGGATGTAATGTCGTAGAGAAGGGGACAGGGCTACCCAAATTTTCTCAATTGCAGGGAGGAGCTGTCCAGGTGTGCTGAGGGGCCTGTACTCAGGAAGAGAAACAGGGAATCCTCCACAGTGAGTAACCCCACTTTCAAGTGCACACAGTTTCCTTCATAGCCGTGTCCAGTACAGTGTAGTATCCTCTTTTGTCCTTTCCAGTTTGCACTCTGGAATGTTCCCAGTTTAGTTCTTTTTTTCCCTTTATTTTGGTATGTTCTCATTTTACCTTGTCCTTTTATTTTGTCTTTTTTCTGAAGGTTAAAGTTTCCACTTTTGTTTCTTCACATCATTAATCTTTTCTCATCCTAGTCTTAATCTTTATACACATTGTCATTTTTCCAATGTGTCATTGTGGTGCTGTCACTAATACATCATATCATTTCTCTTCCCTTGCTGTGCAATGGCCCTTTTCCCAGCCCTGTGTGCAGTTCTTTCCGTCCTTGCTCGTTGCTGTGCTCTTATTCTTTCCTTTTCTCCTTTCAAATCACCTTTGGGTTTTCCTTTCCTGATGGATCCCTTTTGAATCTTGCCTACTGATGTACACAAGATAAGCTCAGTTCAGCTCCCAGACCTTTCTAGTGCAGCCCTCACTTCTACATTTTCCTTTGTGGAACTGAAAGATAAAGGATACAAAGCTCATCTCTAACAAAGAACTGAAGGATTTGGTAAACTGTGTTTTGGCTGCAAAAGAGAACAGGCAGTAAATCACAACTGTAAAATGGCAGGAGAGGGCTGAGCTGGTCAAGCTGTAGTGAGTAGAGAGGCTTTGGCTTTAGGTGAGCTACTTGAATTACAGCCCTGGCTAGCACCCTTCACAGCTTGACTTGCATGATAGGATGTGGTGGTGTCTCTAGTTCCTAGTGGGCGTGTATCCATATAGTAGTAGCTACTTTCACATTTGCCATCATTTGGTAACTACTAGAGAGAAGCTCAGGATAAGTAGAATCAGACCAAACTGCTTTCATATTTGCACAGGGTAGAAATGCAAATTCTGGCTGAGGTGCATGGTCAAGATGCTCTGGGAAGCTTGATTGCTGTGGCCTGTGCGGCACCTTTTACTGCTGATTGAAAGGTTTCATTTTCCAGGGCTGTCAGCCTGGCACGTCACATGAGCAAAAGAGTGGCTGTTTGTTTAACAGCCTAAAACTGATGGGGACAAAAAGGAAGTGGAAAATCAGAAAAATCCATACAAGATGGGTTTATCTGTAAAGAGGAGTGAGTTACTTTGGGCTCAATTGGAAAAGGCAAAGGAGTGGAAAACTGAACTGAACTGGAAAAATATACTGCACTCTGTCATGTAGCATCTTATGTGCTGTGACTGTTCTGACTGCTTCATTTTTCATTGTTTTTAGAAGCAAAAAGCATTTTAAAATTGAAACCTCACTGTGTCAATTCTCACAGTAGCTCCTGCTCTACAAAGGGTAGGTTTTAGCCAATTTTTTTTCAGAGGTCATGGCAAAACCTAAGTGGAGAATATTCAAATGACCTCAAATAGTTCCAGAGTAATAAAAATTAAAGAAAGTGTTAGCCTTTTTTATTACTATTATTTTTCCTCTTGGGTTTTTGTGATTGTTTTTTGTTGATTTTTTTTGCCCCCTTGTGCCTGAAAGAAAATCTGTTGCTGTGTCGTAAAATTAGTTGCGTATTTCAATTCTCATGTTTGGAACCTTGTAAGAATTTTTCCCAGGCAGATGTAGCAGAAGATGTACAAAACCAGCAAGTAAATCTTTTTCTTGCTGCAGTTTCCTGGGTTGTATCTGGCCTTCCAACAGACAGAGGACTCCACTCTCAACACTGCCGTTTCCTGCCTTTCACAAATGACTACATAAAAACTGCATGATCACATAACCTTTCAGATTCACAGGACAACTGTGTCTTGTCACTTACACGTTTATTATTTCTTTCCAGGCATTGGAAAAGTACCCCAACTCACCAATGACTGCAAAACAAATATTGGAAGTCATTCAGAAAGAAGGGTTAAAAGAAACAAGGTCAGTGTTTATATGTTCTATATTTTTGCTATTTCTTTGAAAACCACCGAGGAATGGTATATAATCCTTACAAAACTTAAAGTGCTGGCTGAATTGATTTCCAGTACCAAAATGGGAAATACAGCTGATAGGTTTATTAGTTCAAGGCCTTTAAAATGTTACGGGGTGGTTTAACGTTGTACCTTCCAAAAGGAGTCTGTGGGCCAGCTTAAGTCCAGTGGCTTTTCTTTACAAAGAGAGTGTGATCTGCTCAGACAGCCCAGTGCTACATCTCAGTTTTGCTTAAGGACCGAAGCTTGACAGCTGGGTTACCTCTGTCACTGTGTGCGTGGAGAAAGTGCAAGATAAAGGTCGGCACACTTCTCTTCCTTGGGTTTGTGGTCCGGGACTTAAATCACTGTTAGGACATGCTGGTGTTGCCTGTGGGTACAGGGGGTTATGCTGATAAAGAACTGGGAATGGAAGGAGAGGGGTGTTTGAACACTGGGAGCTTACCTGTGTGGCTGCAGAGGATGGATACAGCAACTGATAACTGATACAGCAACTCCACTGCAGAGTTGTTTAATAACAGCATACTCTGGATGTACATTTCAGCAATAATAATTAGGCTTTTAGGGGATAGATGGGTTATCCAGAGCCTACAGAAATAAAAACTTGTCTTCCATTCACACCTCATTCAGATGGGCATGCAGCTTCTTATTCTGAAAGGTGATGTCTTCTTGGTAGGTCCTCTAGTGACCTGCAAATAGAAACTTGCGCAGCAAGTAAAAATAAGGAAAAATTGGTTGTTTGGTGGGGGTCTCCTACGAGATGCACTTTCCTCTTCTGCAAATGTTACAGTAAAATCTTTCTGTTTTAATGAATTGTTTTAATACTTATTGCTGTCTAAAACCAAAGCCAGACATCTGTTTTTATTTTAATTATATTCTTCTAGTGTGGAACCTAAAGCCTAGGACAAGAGAACTTCAAATCCCATGTAAAGGTGAACCAGAAGTAAACATGGGACATATTTTTACTGAATTCTCTATTGTTCCTAAGAAACAGAGAACTCTGTGTGATTGTTTGCACTGCATAACAGTGCATTACTTTGTTGGTAGCCTCATAACATTCTCATAATAGCTGTATTTTGGTAAAATTAAAAAAGAGGTGGTGTGCAAGATGAAGTTGAATTTGCCACCTTTTACAGATTTAAGAAATGCTTTAGTTCCTGTCAAGAAACTGCTTCCAGCATATTTGGCAGTGATGCCAAGGAAACAAAGGGATGAAGACTTTAGAAAATGAATGTCCAAGTGTGTGTTATGCTGCAACAATTTGCATACAAGAACAAAAAAGCAAGAAAACACACTTTTGAAAATCTGTTTTACTAAGATACTGTTTCTCACAGCAGTGATTAGATTGCTTTCTTCTTCTTACGTCTTGTGATATGAGACAACTGCATGGGAGGGGCTCAAATGCCTGATAATAGCATTTCTTTGTAATTTTAAAAATTCTTGTATCCGTGATCAGAACATGAATAAAATTTGGAGTGGAAAACCTATGGGAGGGAATGAAGGCAATGTTTTAAGTATAGAAAATGTCAAAGCCCTTTTTAATTGTTGCAGAATGGATAATAAGAGAAATATTCCTTTAAAGAGGTTCAAAGCTAGAACTTCTTTATTTTCTTCAGTTACTAGGAAACAGAATTGCAGAGAAATAGGAAAGAAATTCAGATTTGTTATGATTTTTATTCATAGTATAATACGTGCAGATATGTGTGAATGTGTAGTAGATTGCAGGATGCTACATGTGGTCCTGAGTGTCTAGAAAACTGAAAAGGATAAAATTCAATATTCTCTTCTTCATACTTGAAACATTCTACTATGTTATAGGCTATGTGATCCTAAACTCCTTAGCCTAAATATTCTAAGTTCTGTAATTGTAAAATGAAAAAAATGTTGATTCTGTATTGATTTTTTTTTTAAAGTTTTTGAATTTGCATTTAACTTCTGATTTCGTGTAAAAGTTGTTTCTGCTGCATTTCAGTAGTGATTTGGCACAAACTTGCAAAGTTATCGTCATGCCTCTTAGTAGGATCCAATAAGGTATTTGACTTTGTACATGTATTTGTTGTTTGGGCCTCAGTGTGTATGTAATGTTTTCACAGTACTTGAATTTAAAGTCTCCCATCCACTTCATCCTGCCCTGCAATTTTTTTTGGTACGTTTCTGTCAGTGTGGTGCTTTTGCTGTTACTAAAGATGGTTTTTCCTGGTCTCGTTGCTGCAGCCAGCTAAGATGAGCAAGGGATATAAATTTATGATGTGCAGTCACCTGGCCATAAGCAGTAGAATGGCACGAGCGCGTTTTATTCTGTATTGATTTGTGTGTTCTTCCAAGTCTGAACTTGTGCCAGGAATATGTTGCTACTTTAATATACTTCACTTATTCCTTTATACTGATTATCATTGTCAGGAGAACCTTGGTAATTCTAAATGAAGTTCTTCAAAAATTCTTCTCTCTACTGTTCCGTTTTTAGATGAATGAGATTAATTGGCTTAGTCATTTTTCATATCTATTGCAGCATTAATTAATCTAAAGCTTTTTGCTGCGGTAGTAAATCTGAAAAAATAATGTATGATTTTCAGCAATCTCATTGACATTATGTGTAATCTTTAAAAAGACACTGTCAGACTATACAGCTGCTTTTTTCTTTGTTTGCCATAAAGCCATCAAGTTGCATATTTATTTTTGTATTGCTCAAATAATTAAATGAAAAAGGAGGAAAATTCCTGAGTTACAAAGTAGATATATGTTACAAACAAAAATAAAAACTTGACGGATACATCCTGTGAGAGGTTATAACCTACCTGGTTTTCCATGTCTTTAGATACTTGTTAAATATTTTTCCTGTTACGGTGGTTGATTGTAAAATGGTCAGGAGGCAGTTCTGCTACCTAGAAGGAATAAAAAGTTTGAAGGCAAATATTTTGGGGATGTAGAAAAAGATGGTTCTCTTTTGGGAATGGTGGGGAGGAGGGATAAGTGTTTATTTTACACTGTGAACAGTGTCAGGCGAACAGCCCTGGACTTTGAAATCTCTTTACAAGGAAAACAGACAGCAGCTCACTTCAGTGCACAGTGCTCTGGATTTTCTATCCTAGAACCTGCTGTCCCATTCTTTTGAAAACATTTCCCTATCCTGTTGTAAATTTTTAGACTTCTCAACCTAATGTTTATACATCCAGGCATGAGATTTTGCCAGTGTGACATAGACTACTAGTCAGAGTATGATCCATTCTCCTTTTCCCTGGTCTGCTGCCTTGATAGTTGTTCTCCATCTTGTATTTCTCTTGTTACTTATTGCTGTTAAGGTTTGGAATCTCCATTACTGACTTGTGTTCAGGTTTTCTGCTGACTGTTTCTCTAATTCAATAAGATTGCTTTAATGATGTACTCTCGTCTTTCAGTGTGCTTGCAGCTCTTCCAAGTTTAGTGTCAACTGCTTATTAGAACTTTTTTCCTTTCACAGCATGACGTATTTCTCTTTTTTTGCTTATGGAAGTCCTATGAGAAACAATTTCCAAACAATCATTAAGTCAGGCTGTAGGATACCTGGTTGGGCTGTAGGATAGTTGCTGCTGCTCTAGCTACAGGGTCTGCTGCTATGTCACAAAGAATATTTTGATAGATTTGAAGTAACTTGTTCTTGACAGCTCTATGTATTACTCAACTTCTTATTTGCTAAATCCTTCCAAATAATTTTTATTACCTATTTGAGGGGAATTGAAATTCAGTTGTTGCATCTCTACTTTTTTGGACTAGCTGTTTTTCTTTTTTTTTTTTTTTAAAAGCTATTCACTAAGTGTTTTCCAGCTGTTTAGAATCACTGCTATCCTCTACACATTCTCAAAAATGACTGCTGATAATCCTGAGACTGATCCCTTCAGCTTCAATTACCTATGGTGAATTTCAACAGATTTAACTGATTTGAGAATATCTAATTTATTTAGTTATCATCTAATCAATTTTTCCATGTTTTTTCCTGGTGTTGGTTTTAGCAATCATAGACACCTTTCTGATTAGGCATTAGCACTTCTCCATTTTTGGTATAAGTGCTCAGTGCTACCCCTTCATGGAAGAGCAAGCCAGTTTCCTATCTGTTAGTGTGCTTACAGAAATGTCCTGTTGCATGTTGTATGAGTGAGTTTGCTAAAGTTTAATTTTCTGAAGCTGATTTTGAGGTTTTTTGTGTGTTCTCCCTTATTTTCCTAAAAATGAAGAATCATTCCTGCATGACGACTCAGCGTCTTCAACTGGTTCTTTCCCACGGGTGCAAGTCAAACCTAATACTGCCTTGCTTTCTAACTGCTTTTTGCATCTTCTGTTCAAGGATTTTTGTTCCTAACACAGGCTCAGAAACCTGCCAGATGCTTCTCTGTTCCTGTCTTTCTTTTCCCAGGAGATGCCTGTATGGTCATAATGGGTATATTTAACTAGGTCATGTGTTTGAAAAATTTTTACTGATTCTCACAGGAAAAAAAAAAAGACTTCTTTCTAAATCTCTTGGTTTCTTGCTATATTAAACTCTGACCCTACTATAATCATTGGTTTTGTCCTTTTTTGTCATTACCTGGAAATTGCCTGTAGAACCACCAGAAATAGCCTATGTGTTCCCTTCTGTTTGGGACACTGCACCTTCATGAAGAATAAGACCAATTGAGACTGCTTAAAATTATCAGGGAGACAAAAATAAGACAGAAGGTGGTATGAATTAGGTGCTTGGATTAAGGAAGAAAAGATTGACTATGGACATATATAACAGATATAGACATCTTCAGCTATATAAAAGATGTGAAAGAGTGAGGAAATGTTATCTTGAATGTCTGATATGGACAGAACAAGAAATGAGGCCTTTAAAATTGTAGTAAGAGAATATAACAATTAGACAATTTTTTTTTTAAATTTTTTTTTCAACAGGTATAATTGATTTCTGTCATGAGCTGTGGGAGAGATGTGAGAGATCTCTACGTCTCTCCAAAACCAATGTAGACAAATGTCTGTCAGGAGTTATGTAGATTTGGTTGATCCTGCCTTGAACTAGGAGAATGAACTAGCATATCCCTTGATCCGTGGCTTTCTACAAATTTTTTTTACATCTGTTTTCAGTACTCAGGCTATACATATTGTCTGAGTCCTAGGGTAGAATATCCAGCCAAACTCTGATAAATGTTCGATGCTAATAACCCTAGATTATATCTTGGCTTTCTGTAGTTCCTTTTGTCCTTTGCATGGTGAGGCTGGGAAATTGACTTTTCTGGATAAGATTAAAGCCAAAGATTCTCAGTCCAAGTTAAAAGCCCATAAAATTTCAAAATGGGACAAACACTATTTAATTTCGTGGAGTGCAACTGTAGCCCACAGCTATGCTAGCTGTTTGCTTTCCTCCTCCATTAGACTCAGGATTGTGACTGGAATGGGATAATTTCATAGTGGTTTTGCTGTTAAGCTAGAGTAACTGACCTCTGTTGGTCAAATAACTTTGATTCTGTTCAGGTAATTCATAGAAGAGTTTAAAAAAAGTCCCTTTGTCTCCTTCTGTTTTTCATTTTCCAGTAGGAATCTTAAATTTCTTTCTCTTGATGTTTCTTTATTGATCTTAGTTTCAACTGTGATCTTAGTTTTAACTTAGTTTTCAACTATGGGAATCACGGCATCAGTCCTATCTCCTTCTCCTCAGTTTTTATCTCTGCATATTTTGTCTTTTTCTCCACAAGACTAAGCTATCTATTGACTTATTGTTGTGACAGTAGTCTTTCAGAAGACTAAGAAGAGGTGCTTGCCATTGGCACTGGAAATGGTGTTGTTATTTCTCCTCTCCACAGTGTTGATAATATTTATCTTGAATCATATCATAATATATTAAGTCTTCTGAGCCTAGGAAAGCTGCAGCAAAGTATGACACTAATAAATATCGAAGACACTCTTACTAGATTTACACACTTTATACAGAAATATGAAACTAGTGGGTTAGCTAGAATTAAACCCACTTTGAACTGCTGAGTGGAGTCATCAGTGGAATAAAACACATGATCCGTGCAGGGTCTGTATTTAGCTTTGAAGTTAGAGGGGACTCCTGAAAATATTACCATCACTTGTGAATCCTTTGATCTTTCTGACAGTGTCTCTTTAAGCCTTTGCATACTTCATCCTTAGAGCTATTGACTTAAAAATAAAATCCCTTCTGAATGCTGCTGTTTCTGTAAATAGGCTAAATGAGTTGGCAACTGTCTTCTGTTGTTTATCGTTTTAAAGTTCCTTGTTTTATTGTGTTTGCATGTAGACAGAGGATTTTTGCTTTCTTTCTCTGTAAAGTCATTCCAAGATATCATTATGATTCATAACTAAGTCATAGTTTTTTTCTTTCACTAAAAAAAAAAAAAAAGAAAAAAAAAGGCAAATGCCCTCCAATTACCAAACACCCTTAAAAATTTAATTGAAAGAGCCGTAGTTTTTGTCTTAAGGCTCTGGTTGTTAATAGAAGAGCACATGCAGTTAAGAGGCTTTTGTGGTTGCATATGTCTGATAGAATTTATTTGGGAGCCTCTTCAGCTGAAGGGAGCGCATTGTTTTGTCTGAAGATAGTTATTCCCTGCAATGGACTGAAAGGAAGCCTTGATGGAAAGAAAGAGAGAAAGCTATTCAGATTCTTTTGCCTGGCATTATTAGGTTGATTTTCATGCATCTACAGATGTGGCTTTTGGCTGTAGAAACGAACTTTCAGTACAACCTGTCTTTCTGCATAAATTCACTTCAGACACCTCTTTGAAACACAGTTCTTCCCAGTGTAACAACAGACTGCCTAACTTGGTAGGCAGTTTTGATAGCAGCAGTTTGCCAGCTGAAGATCTCAGGCTTGCTCCTTCTTGCTTAGGCATTCCCAGCATTGTTATGCACGGTGCAGTTTAGCCTGGTAAAAATTGGTGGATCTCCTCTATTACTACATTCCAGCTTTGGCACTTTAACTTGCATGATCACACCCCTGTCAACTCTGTGGTAATTATTTCAGGTTTTGGAGTGATGTAGCCCTAAAACAACTGTGGTATTAGCTCAAACCTAACATCAAGGTTAACATTCCATGTTGCTGCATTGTGGTTACCCTACTGTTAGTTTAAAGCTAGCTTGTTTGTGTCTGGACAGCAGTAATCCCACCTTTGTATTGATTTGGGTGCAAGTTAAACAGATTTAAAAAAATAAAACCTCAAATGTTTTCCCTCAGCTAATTGCAAAGATGACAGAATTTTTATTTATTAGTGATGGCAAATCTTCCATTATGTATACCTATACAAGATATATTTCAATATAAGACATTTAACTACTTCAAATGTATTTTTTTCTGCCTGACCCGCAATTGACTTAATTTCTTCTCCCTATTTTAGTATTTTAGAAATTATCTGAGCTGTTGTATTTGTTTCAATGCTGCTCTTCTTTCTGTCACAGGACAGTTGAATCTCTGTCTAGGGACTTTAATAAACAGTCCAGTAAAATCAGTCTGCATGTCAGCATTTTTTATAAAATTACCTTTGTTTGATTTTGATTAAGTAACAGGTGCCCCAGTTGTTCCAGGCAGGCTAAAAGTCATGCTTATGTCAGAGATGAAAAGTCTTGTGTTAGTTTTATTAAATGGTGGATTTAATTTTAGAAGTATTTGAGATGATAAATGACACAATGTAAATTGTAAGAACCTTTTGAGTATGACACAGAATACTTTGGAGGATACTGCTCTTTTGAGAATATTAATTGAGCATATGTAAAAAGAAAGTGGAGACAAAAACAAAGTAGTATTTATCAAAGCTTAATGCAGAGCTATGAATATGTCCTGGTCCTCTGCTCTTCCACTCCCAATATCTTGTCCATTAAAGGGGTGTTGCCAGTGCAGTGTCTCCTAGTTCCCATCTACTTGGAGTCCCTTGTCTCAAGAGTCTCTGCAAGGTGAATCTTTCCTCTTTCTCATACTGGGTCACCCATCCCGTGGTCTCCAGTTATCCCGATCTGCTGTCATCCTTTTTCCCTTCCTTTGAGGACTCAAACTCCATGCCATGTGCCTGAAATTTTCCTAAGTGTAGACATCCCAGTATTTATTTTGTGTCCTGACTTGGGACCAATCAAGTGTCCTTCTTTAGTTTGATTCCAGGACCAGTTATGAGAAAATAGAACAATTCCAGAATTTTATCCTGACCTTCAATTGATGGTTTACAACAGTTTAGAAAAGTTCATATAGCTTCCTTTCTGGATTTCAGAACAGTTGATTCTCTTTTTGTAAGATTAGCATGTTGCTGCTGCATTTTCATATGCATTTTTGCTCACATAGTGTTCAGGAATTCAGTTTTCCATTTGATACAATATTTCTCTGTGTTTGTGTGCTAAAACATACATTGTAACCATCTTTCCACCTTTCATATAATAGGAAATAGTACTCCTTGATTTTTTTTTTTTTTAATTTTTTGAAAGATCTGCCAAAAACTTGTTTGCTTTATATCTGATGGCAGTTCTGCAAAACACATCTGCAAAGATTGGGAAAACAGGAATCCAGTATGTGTGACATACGTGCTTCCTCAGTGCTATTAAAATATTTTTATTTTACTTGTGCAGCCATTTAGAATTTTATTCCTTCCACACAAGGAATATTCTCAAAGAATATTATGCTTGTGCACTGTATAAACTTTTTTTTATTATTTGTTTGTTGCTTTACTGGTAAGGCAGAATGGTTTGTACGATCGTTAGATATTCAAGTTGCAGTAATTCAGAGGATATGTGAAAATTTTAAAAGTTCAGTTGTTTAGCTGTAATAGGAAAAAATGTGTTGGATTTTGTGATGTGATAAACATATTTCAAATTCTAAAGATCTATGTTGGAAAAATCTTTTATTTTTGAATGTATACCCAAGTCCTCTTTATGACAGCTTATTTGATGAAATTAAGATCTCCATAATATGTTAAGGTAATGTTAAAGATATTCTATTTATGATACAAGTGCAAATCCAACAACTTAAATGTAACAAATAGTGGATAGCAGTGCAGATGCTGATGATCTTAAAAGATTTACTATTTATTTTGTACACTCACAACAACACTTCCTATAAAGGACACTTTATTTTCAAGTAGGAGACATCAACTGTGACTAAATAATATAAATTTTTCAACAATTTCAGTGTTGTTTTTCGTAGTGTAATGATTCTTTTATCAATATATTTTGATATTTAATATAAGAGGTTGTTTTGTCTTTTTCCTATGTTGTGTCTCAGTGTAGACTGCTTTTAAGTCTCTTGCCATAGGAATAATGTAGTTCAGGCTGATGAAAAGAGAAACCTTCTGCATTATAAATTAGTGTTACCACATGCGTAGCATTATCCCAAAAGAGTGTATTGTGTCATATCTCTCTTCCCACATTTCTCCTAGACAGTGTAACTACACCGTATGCTACAGATCTTTTTTCTTTAATGTTTCAGTATTTCAAAGAGTAATTTTGCTTTAAAAATAGTGTCTCTTTTTCAGAGAGAGAGAGAGAAATTAAATAAAAATATCCTAAACACATTCAAACCAATTAGATACTTGCAGAAGTTATATTATGAAAGTTTCACCAGATTTTCAATCCATCCTCCAGCAGTGAAAGTTTTTTGGTTGGTTTATTTGTTTGGGATGGGGGCTTTGTTTGGTTTGGTGGTTGTTTTGTTTTGTGTATGTGTAGTATGTTTCCTATAATATAGTTCTTTAAGCCTGATTTCTCTTTTAAAAATGACTGAAGAGATGAGATCTTCCAGTCTGCAGAGTGTTTTCTTATTCTTTTATCCAAAGTCTGCCTGCAGTTCCTATAAACTGAACCATGACTAGATTGAATACATTCTTCTATTTTACTTCCTTTATCAGCTTGTTTTGCTAACATCTTTTTAAGGAAAGCAAGGACATAGAAGAGCTTTCCAATAATAGTTGTCCATTGTTGTCCATATGCAAAATTTTCAAAAATATTTTGGGTAAAATGAGATTTGATAGCATGTGTTGTTCTTTCCATCATTGTTCTGAAGTGAAGATCTGCCACTTATTAACATTATAGTACATAGGTACTGGTATTTTAAAATATAAGTTAGAAGTAAGACCTGCAAGAGAGCTTAATATCAGTGTATGCTGGTTAGGGGCAAAATCCAAGAATCTTGCTGAGTAGCCAGCAACCTTGTTCATCTCTCTTGTGCTTGGAAAAGGCAAGAATAATCTCCTGTATTTACTTTAGGTAGTATTTGGAGAAATGTGTTTCAACACATAAGCCTGTCAGGAGCAGCTGTATATATAAACATTTCAAACACAGAAGGATACAGACACTTTAGCCAGAAGGAGTCACCTTTTGAATGTATACTCTGGTAACACATTCTTAGGAAAAGAGTTTAATCTGTTGAAGGCTTAAAACCTGCAGTCAAAATTGAAGTCTGGCTGGGAACTTGAAGACATGCCTTCATTTAATGGATTTATGAGCTTTTGTTGCACCGTCTGAGTAACCTAAGAAGCTGCTTTTCCTTGCAGGTGTAAAATGAATTACTCTAGGTTTCAACTTGCTAGTTGCTGATTGAGATTTATTTGTTGGGGTTGAATTTTTTTGGCGTTTCTGTTTTATTCTCTGTATTTCTCTTTTGCATTGAAAATTTAGTATTTAAGCCTATTATTTATTACTGCTTTGAATTTCATTTATCCCACAGCTGACTTTTGTCTTTATTTCTAAGCATTCTGTCTTAAGGGACATGCACGACATCTCACAAAATAGTATAATCTTCTTTATGCTATTTCTAGTATTCCATAGCAACTGAGGAAGAAAAATGAGCCTAAACTGAACACTACAACACAGGCAATTCATTACAGATTTTCCGCTTAGTATTCAGTAAATTGTCAAGTCCTTATTTTCATCATTAGCATATTTTTCACAGAGCAGAAGCATAGCCATTTCTGGCAGACTGAATTAAATCTGTTTTACTTGAATGTGAAAGAAGAAAACATTGTCAGGCTTTCTATGAAAGCATCATTTTCTAGTAATAAATTATTTTTCTGGAACAGTTTGCTGTGGATGTCTGTGTTTCTATAAAGATATGGGTGTATATGCTTCAATCTATCTGTAATGAAACCATTTCTTAACTGAATTGGAAAAAACATAGAAAAATCTTGGATTTTTATTTTCTTTTCTTATTTTTTTCCTATTTGTATTGCATGAGCTGAAACATTTCCTAGTTCTCTTTTAGCCGTGCACTGGCACATTTAATTTAAAATTTTGAAGTACATTGTTTTTAGAATCAAGCGCCCCCTAAAAAAGCCTCTAAGCCTCTAAGGACAAGGAAAAAGAGCAGGTATAGCTGTTCAGAAAATGTGTTATGTACATGAATTTCTTTTCTATCTAAGGCTAGTTGATGGCAATTCCATTTTATTCATTTTGAGTCTCCTAGGTAGTCTTAATTACTGTGAAACTAAATTACGTGCAAGCTCTTAATTTCAAAACAGAATTTTAAAAGTGCCCGAACATATTTTGCTTGCTTATGTACTGTCATGTTAAGGAAGAATATGTTTTATTCAAGATTTGATTTTCTTTCAGCAATATAAAAAGCTCCCATCTTCTGTTTGTAATCCCAATAAACTCTGCATTTGTCAGCGAGTCTGTTTTATGATGGCTGTTTGCTAGAACGGGTAATTTTGTGGCTGGCAAATATTTACAATATTAACAGAGAACAGAGAGCCAAAACATATACCTCAAATCAAAGTATAAATAAAAGAATTTAAAATCTCTATGTCAAATCTGTATGAAACTTGTGTTTATGGGCGAGTGTGTAAATACGCCTGCAGACGCAAATTCACCTCTCTACTCATACACGTGCCCTTATATAAAGTTGTAAATCACAAAATCATCCTCAAATACATCCTTTGCTTAGTTACTCTAATAGCAAAGAGTATGGGAAAGAGCTCAAATGATCCCTAAGAACTGTTTTGCTATCTGCCCTCAATAACTATAGAGAGGACAAATTGAGGTTTTTTCCCCTAATTTCTTTTGGTTTTCATTGTATTTTATTATGAGGAAAGGAAAATGGGGTCTAGTTGTTCTTCTTAGTAAGTAGTACCTTCCAGCAAGAAAAAAACAAGTGAACATAGCTGAGTCACCCTATTTAGGATCTTAGAGCATCGGTAGCTACTGCCGTATAGTTTATGTTTCAATAAGCTTATGATATGTTTATTTGCTATCAAGAATCCCTCAAGATACACCATTCAGAGCTTCACTGGCAGGCTTTTATATCTGTTTAGAAAATAAAATAAAACAAGTGCTGGATCCAGACAACTAATCTTTCTTGCAAATGGCCCCCATTACTTGCTATTCCTTCCTTTCTTTTTTTAATGTTACCAATACACCTGAAGTTTTTGTCCTCTAGACTGCTAAATATTTTAGGTAGCCATTATCTAATATGAAATAATGTTGTAAAAAGTATGTGTCCCCTGCAGTAATCACAAAGATGAAAAACCTGACCTATAAGTGACAGCAAGGAACTGTTTGGGAAGATATGAAGAATGAATGACAAGCAGGAAGTTCTTTTGGTTTTGCTAAAGACTGCTCGCTTTCAGTCAAAGAATCTTTTCTTGGCCAGTGAAGATTAGGCCATGAAATTATATTTATATCTTAACTCTGTCCCCTTCATCTAAAACCTAACACCACTAAACCCAATCCAATCATTAACCTTTCTCTGTAGTAGTAGCTTAATGGTAAACTATTGCATCAAAATGTCATTCAGTCAGATGATGGACTGAACTATAGTTCATCAGTATGTCAAAGTAGCATTGACACAAAATTATTTGTGCCTGAGCTACAATCCATGAAGTAATGGCATAATTTGTACTGTTAAGTAATTTAATACTAAATTTATCGTTTATTTCTTTATTAAAAACAGTAAGCAATTTCTGGTAAAGACTGAACGTTTTTGTAAGCCACATTATTTAGTTTCTTTGGCTCTCTTTGGCATGTGTGTTTCAGCTCCTGAATTCAGAGGGACTTTTATTAATGTCCCTCTGAATAAAGCTTCCTTTCAGATGGAATGATGTGGCTATGAGGAACAGCCCATCTAAAACTTTTAGCTATGAGTCCTATGTTTTCACAAAATATTTGGTGGTTTCTGTTGTTATAATTTTAAAACCTTGTGTGTGACATTTTGAAATTAGATTGACTTTTATTTATAAGTTAGAGAGAAACTTAAGTCTCTCAGTTTCAGACTTAAGGAGCTGTTTTAAGTCAAAAAAGAATAAGGAGGTCTACTAATAGACTGAATTGCAACAGCTGGAGTAAGTTAAAACACCAAAATAAAAGTATCTGCTTGGTCCTTTGAGGGAAGGAAAGAAATTTTGCTATGCTGTTTTGCCAAGTTAAATTCCCTTATGTACAAGTATAACTTAAACGTTTATTTCATATCCACACAAATATTTTAATTTGACACAATAAAATAAATCATTTATTGCTATATTGTTAAAGTTACAGGGTATACTGTGATTGCCCATTCTGCGTTTATTTTCAGGTTTTCCTTACAGGTAAGAAACTCAACAAAAATATTTTAGGCACATAATTGGCATTTATTAGTCAGCCAAGTTGTAGCAATGACATTTAATGTTTAAGGTGAAATTATGGTCTTGCTTATACAACTGTTTCACTAGGAATAAGTGTTACTAGAAAACAGTAATTTGTTGGATCTAATCTTTATTTATTTGTGATTATTCTGAGCTTCCTTGTTCTTCATATCAGTTTTTTCTACCTGTATATTAGTAGAAAATTAGTAATTGAGTTAAACTTTCTCAAGTACTGAATTACTATTCAAATACAAGAATATTGAGGAAAATCTTTTGTAAGGGAAGGGATGGTTCTTTGTATTTGTTTGTTCCTCTTGCATGATACAATAGACTTTAGAATTATTTTTTTCAATTGAATAGGAGCTGAAGAAATAGGTTGTTCTCGTACATTCTGGCTTTCCCTTTTTGGATTGGGTGCTCTGTTTTGGATGTGAAACATGTTGCTTTTGCGTAACTGTGCCAGAATTTGACACTTAGTTTCAAGATTCTAAATTCCTTCAGTTAGAAGCCATATCCTAATTGAAAATTGGGGAGAAAGAAAAAAGA
The DNA here is from genome assembly GCA_013397135.1 of Pachyramphus minor. NCBI lineage: Eukaryota > Metazoa > Chordata > Aves > Passeriformes > Tyrannidae > Pachyramphus > Pachyramphus minor. Next base: position 220,399 of record VYXB01000741.1, on the reverse strand, counting down.
AACTGTGGAAATTTTCCTGAACTTTTGTGAAAGAGAAGGCATAAGATATAGTGCACTTTCTTTGGTTTTGAATAGAAATGAACAAAACTAAAATTAAATTCAGGGATTTCAGTAGTTCATGCTTCATAAAAAGGTTTATTTTTTTATACTTCTGCTTTAAAAGAAGTATGATTCTTTTATCAGAATAAGATATTATAGGATGGAGATGGGGACAGCAACAGAGAAAGAGAGAAGAGACTGGGAGAAGAATGAAGAGAGAAGAGATAAAAAGAGAAGACAGAAAAGATGGGAAAGTAGAAGGATAAAGGAGAGAGAAAAGGGAAATGAAAAAAAATGAAAATAGGGAAAAAGGAGGAGAGGTGTACATAACAAAGTGCTGGCAATGGGGGGCTATAGGTTGGCCTCTGTGCAGACACAGCTGACTCCAACAACCTCATAAGACATAGCTGAGCCCAGCAACCAAAACAGTGGTGCCTCTGTGGTAACATATTTAAGAAAGGACAAAACCAGCACTCAGGCTGGATTAGAAACGAATGTGTATAACAGAAGTGTGAGCACCAAGGCCAGAGAAAAAGGAAGGGAGAAGGTGCCCTGGGCACCAGTGCAGAGGGGAGGCCCTTGCAGGCTGTGGAGGACCACAACCGGGGCAGATATCCTCACTGCAGCATTTGGAGAATACTGTGCTGGGGACATCTGGATATTTTCTGATGTAGGTGTTGCCCGTGGAGAGCCCAGGCTGGAGCAGACAAAAAGCCTGAGGAGGAAGCAGCAGCAGAGAGAAGCTGCTGTGGACCAACTGTAACCCTCCATCCCTCAGCACCACTCAGTGAGGGGAAGGTAGAGGAATAGGGAGTAAAAAAGAAAACTTGAGCCTGGAAGAGGAAAGCGTTTGTTTCTCTCTACTCAAATCTATTTTAAATGGCAATAAATTAATTTTCCTCGAGTCTATTTTGTCTCTTACGGTAACTGGTAAGCAATCTGCCTGCCTTTATCTCAACCCACAAGTTTTTCATCCCCTTTCCTCTCAGATTCCGGTTGAGGAGGTGGGAGGTGGGCATTTGGCTTCTGGCCAAAGCTTACCCACCACAGGAGGAAAGAAATAAAGGGAGAAAGAGAGAGGAAGAAACAAGGTAAAGAGAAGAGAAATGAGAAGGAAAAGAGGAAAGAAAGGAGAAGGAAATGAGAGAAGTGAAAAAGAAGAGAGGACAAAATAAAACTGAGAAAAGAGAAAACAAAGAAGAAAGGAAAGAGAAAAGGTGGAAAAGTGAAGAGAGGAAAGAAAAGGATAGAAAATACATACAGGGAAAGAAAAGTAAAGAGAAGACAAAAAGTGAGAGAAAGAAAAGAAAGGAGAGAACTGGAGAGGGAGAGGAGAACAGAGGGAGAGAGAGAAGATATAAAGGGGGAAAAGAAAGAAAGGGGAAAGACAAACAGAAAAATGCAAGGTGGGAGAGAGAAAAAGGGAGAAAAAGGAGGAAGAAAGAGAGAAATAGAGATGAGAGAGAAGGAAAAGAAAGAGAAAGGAAAGGACCAAAGAGAAGGAGACAAAAGAAAATGAGAGGACAAAAATAATAAAAAGGAAACAAGTCCAAGCAAGTCTCCTGTGGTTAAGGAATCTGTAACTGCGTGCTGTTAGCAGTGAAGTAAAAATTTTTAACTGACTAGAAGAGCTTGTATGTGGTAACCAAGACCCTTTTACTTTCCTTCAAGTAAAAGCAGTAAAATCCCTATATTGAAATAACTTCTGTTTCAGCATTGCCATTCAATGAATAGATACATTCTTTCCAGGTAAAAATTTCCAAAGAAGTGGTAATAAGCATTAAGGACTTTCTTACTGATTTGGGCAATTGATTGCTTAGGCAGCTGGGTGGTGTGACTGAAATGGCAGAGCATAGCAAGCTCTGGCAGCCCAACATGTTGGCATGCATCAATTTTTAGGAATGGGCAAAGTTAATATGCCAATTTAATTAGGATAACTCAGTAAGATTTTTGCTAGTGAGTGTAAGGAAAGAAAAATAAATCACTCTAAGATCAGCATAGCAATTTGCTTTAATGCTATTGTTTCTATCAGGAGGAAATATTATTTAATAAAGTAATGTCATATAATAGTCTGGTAGCTCAACATTGAGTAACATATTAAAGATGTTACTCAAGTAACAGATTAAACATTTCTGATATGAAGAAAAATCCATAATTCTCATAAATTATAAACAGTAGTTCTAAACTCTCTAGTACTTAGTAGAGTGCTGTGTACAGTACTTTACTTGGCAATACTTTTTTATTATTTCCATAAAAGGTTAAATCTTGCCATAATTTAAGCAGTTTTACTGAAATATGCTTGCCTTTTAAAATTTAATTCTAATAGGTCTTAACAGCATGGTGTGATTTGCCTCTTCTGTTTTCTTTTCATTACTGGGAGAAGGTAGTAGGAGATGTATGTACATTGGCACCTCTTCCAGTTTTATAAATTTATTTGCAATTGGTCTTAATGGCGACAACTGGAAAACTTCACTGATATTGCGTGAGAGAGCAGGGACATAACATTAGGCTCAAGTGGAGGAACATGTGGGGATGTGGAGCTCCTTCAAGCTTGGTAATTCTGCTTTCCCTCAGCAGGGTGGTACCTCCGCCTCTCCCCTCCTCTGCATCCAGATGTAGCAACCCAAGGGGTTATAGCTGAGGCAAGCCAGCTGCATCTGGCATGTAGGTTCGGGAGCGGCTGGAGGGAGTGCGCCGTGTTAACTGACAAAAGGTGAAATACAGGCCTTGCACTGAGGAGTCTGAAATGGGAACCAGTTGTGTCAGTCTGAGGCCATCCTTCTCCAGTTACTGTAAACCAGTACTGTAGCCGAAATAATAATCCTGCTCTCACCAAGCTGCTTTTCCTGTTGTGGGCTGCCCATCTCCCTGGATGCTGGCACAAGCATTCACATGGTTGTTTGGGGAAATAATCAAGGCCTAAATAAAGAAAAAAGGGGAGTTGGGGAAGAACATGTCATGGAGGCAGGAACATGTGGTCTGACTTAAAGGGAAGCCACTCGGGCTGCTTCACTGAGTGGGAGAGCTGGCAGAAAGTGACGTAAGCCCGGTGTTAGCCTTGGTGCAAACCTTGTTGGTGAAAGCAGAAACTACTCCATGGCCTTACATACAGGTAAAGAGATGCATTATCGCTGGTATAACTGCAGGGTGGTGTCTTGCAACCATTACAGCTGTGGTAACAGAAGTCCCTACTGTGGATGATAAGAAAGGCTGGAAATTCTTCTAATCAATCAGGGGAGGAGTGTGGCTGGAAGCTGTGACTGCATCAGGATTACATTCCTGGTATAGCATGATAAAGTAGGAATCCTACTCGGCCTTCTGAACTAGGCCTGGCTCACAGTGGTTTTCTGGCAACATTTTGTTCTGGGTTTTTTTCCCTTTTTCGTTGTGCAACAGAGTTAATGAAGTCACTCTCAGATGCTGCATGGGCTTCCTCGGTGGGTGGTGCAGAGGCTCAGAAATCCTGTTGTTCTTTTGCAGTATATTTTGTCTCCCCGTTGCAGACCTCCAGCAGAGGCAGCTAATCAGAGATGGAGCAGTTTCTGAGCTTCTTGAGGAAACTTCAGGGAAAATATTCTGGAAGCTCTGGCTTCTGGGAACTTGGGTGAAATGCCGCAGCAGTTCAGGGCCACCCTAAGGAGCCATTTGATTATGTCAGTTCTGACAGACAGTTTATGTTGGCTACTTGCTTCTTGTGGACTACCTACATAATAATCACAAACTGACTGTGGATAGAGACTCATAAGGTTGGGAAGTTGGGAAGTTATGACTTTGGACAATAGAAGGAAGCTTCTCTGCCTGCAGAGAAGGATGGGTGTAGTTGATTGGAAGGAGGTCAGCAAGATTGTCAGGGGAGACAGTTAGAGACAGCTGAGGCTGATGTTTTTTACCTTTACTTTAGCAAGACCGTAGTACCTTCACAGTCAGATTGGTGAAATAGGAAGTCAAGAAGTGGACAATAAGGTGGATGGAAATTTGCCTGGACTGCAGGCCCCAAAGTGTTTTGATCAAACATGCTAACTCCAGTTGGTAACCAGTTACTAAGTGGTATTACTCAGACATTCGTGCTGAGGCTGTTACTGTTGAATGTTGCTATTAAACACCTAAATAATGGGACAGATTCAGCACATTCAGCACGTTTGGAGGAAGCAGTTGGTGTACGGGAAAACTGGGCTGATGTTCAGAGCAATCAAGGCAGCAGAGAATTGTGCTAAGAGGAACCTCATGAAACTCAAAAAAGGCAAGGGCAAACTTGTTCATCTGGAACATAATGATTAATGTAGTGATATTGGTTGGGGACTAACAGGCCAGGAATCAGCTTTGCAGAAAATGACCTGGAAGTTGTGGTGGCTAACATTAGTCCATAAGTGTGCCCTTGCAGCAAAGGGCAAGCCCATGCTGGGCTGTGTTAGCAGGAGCATGCCCAGCAGGGCAGGTGAACTGATCTTTCCCCTTCAGCGCCTGTGAGAGCCCATTTAGAGAACCATGTCCAGTTCTGGACCCCTTAGTCCAGGAAAGAGATGATATATATTCTAAGTAAGTCCAGTGGAGGTTCACCAGGAAGGCTGGAGGCTAGAGCATATGGTGTATCAGGAAAGGCTGGGCTTGTTCACAGAGATCCTGCAACAGGATCCCCACGACACTCCATAGCTCACTAATGGGAGGGTGTAGGGGAGACAGAGCCAGGCTTTTCTTGGAGGTTGCATAATGATAGCATGAGAGACAGCAGACATGAAACATGAAAAATTCCGATTTGATACTAAGAAAAATGCTTTCCTGGTGAGAGCTGTTAAGCACAGGAGGAAGGTTGTCCAGGGAGGCTGTGAAGTCTCCATTCTTGGAGATTGCACAAAACCTGAGTGGACACGGCCTAGATCCAAGTGGCCCTGCTTTGAGCAGAAGATTGGACTAGATAACTTCTGGAAGTTCCTCACAGTGTAAATTATATGAGTGTGTGAACCTTGGTCAAGCTGAATGTTCTTAAAAATAGCTGTAACTTTTTTTTTGGGGGGGGGAGGAGGGGACTGTACTTTTTATTTTGCATTTGACTAACCAGTTGTATATCAGTTACACACATGCACAAGATATTCTTAAAACTCTGCAGCGACAGTTGTGGAGACTGGCCAGTTAAAAAGCCAAATTAAACAAGAGAACTTGGGATAAATTCATAAAAGTCCCTTGTGTAGGATGATTAAATATTAGAGGCCAAAAGGCATTTGGTGATTACTGACCATGTCTTGTTTAGCATAGTCACTTTACTTTCCACCTTAACTTCTTTTTTGTTTTGGTTTGTTTGGTTTTTTTTTTTTTGGAGGAGTAAGCTTCGCCCACCTTGAAGCCAAGAATATTTGGAAGGGTGGGGTGTGGGTTTTTTTTTCATTTTATACATTGCACATTTTGTGGCAATGTTTTTCTTGGGTTTAGTACATTTTTGACTGTAGCACAGTCATTACTTCATTTTTCTAAACATATGTATTTAAAGCCCACAGGGGTCTGTGAAATCCGATACTAAAATAAGACATAGCATATATAAAAACCACGGTTTCTTTAAGAAAGCCATTTTTTAACCTCTACTCCAAAATTCCTTTAATGTGGCAGGAAATATTTTTTTTTCCCTTTCTTTATAGTTTTTTCCTTCATGGTGAACATTGATATTGGAGTAGAAAATGAAAAATGTACTAGTGCTTTTTAATGAAATCAGTTAAAACTATTAAAAGGAAATATTTTATCAAAAGAAAAAGAAAGAAAAACTCCATACATTTTTGAATAGGAAGTAGCTGTCAGAAAGAACAGTATTATTTGACCAGTATAAGAATTCATTACACAAAAAAAATCAAATAGTTTGTTTTAAGTGGTGTTGAATGAGGAGTGTGTTCTCAGTCCAGGGGACACTTTAGCTGTCGTGACTAACTGACACATGCTGATTTCTCATTCTTTTGAGGTAGTTTTCTTTCTGAAACATTTTTCTTTTGGGATGATTTCAAAAGATACTCTTTAATCTTTGCCTGTGCCTTTCAAAAACATGTTCAAAATGCCCATTTTTTTGTTAGCATTGCTTGCTTTCTTGTATTATTTGTACTACGTCTAACAAAATGGTAAGGACTCAAAGGGCAGAGATACATTTATGTATATCCTTTCCTTGAGATTTCTCTTCACAAAGAAGGAAAACCTTGGGTTTTCCCAGGTGTTAGGGAACACAGAAAAGTGTAAACAGTCTCTATAAAACTTGTATTCTCATTTCCTTTCTGGTCGAGGAATGCTTGTTGCCATATGTGAATATCATTTAATGAGGTGTAATGGTGTTTCAAGCATATTTTTCAGAACATTCAAGGTATTCAGGGAGACTTACTCAGAGGCATGGCTGGCAAAGGGCAAAGGTAATCAACAAAAAACAATGGGTAGGGTTATTTAAATTTTGGAAAAACCTGTCAGTATCTTTCAGCCTGTATTGTATAATATGGGATTGATATGATAGGTTTGTGTGTTTTTTTATTCTTCTCAAATTTACCTGCCGAACTGCTGGCATCTTGTTTTCAGACACATTGTAAATATTTTCAAGGGCAAATCCATCACAGTAGTTCTTTCAGAAACACATTTTACACAGGTTCTGGAACTTCTGTAAATAAAGGCTTTCTTATGAGAGAAAATGGTAAAAAAAAAAAAGAAAAGAAAAAGCCATGCTGGCTTAAGCAGTACTGAGATTTGCAGTGAACTTTTGTTTCAAGGGCTTTTCATTTTATTGGTTTAGACGAGTCCTAATAAAGCTCCATTTTCACCACAGATGAACTCCATTTGTTGTGTTCTTCTGGAACATTACTGTGGCTACTGTCACCAGATTTGACACTATCAGAAGTTTTCTCAGGCTGCCAGCACCATGAGATAAAATATACTTTGCTCTAGATAACAAAAAGATTCATTTTCAGTGCTGTGGGGTATCAGAATTTCATCTACCCTGGCCTCAGACAACAGAGTGCTCTAAAGGTAAGGGTGGAAATGCCAAACTTGATTGAAATGTCTATGAAAGGCTATTACACAGAGCAGAGGGCAGGATCAGATGTGTTTTCAATAATCTTTACCCCTGCAGAAAAAAAGAAATTACGTATAACGTAGTGCTGCAACACAGCTAAGAGGTAAAAAATCCCCCTAAGTCTATGTCATCATTGGCAAATGTGAGCCAAACTCTTGGCTACTGAGAGGGAATTAGAATAAAAATGCATGGGTAGTCATGCATGAGAGCTTTGCTTTCCAAGAAACATCTTACATTGTGTGGTCAGTTAGTCACTTGTAACTGACTGTGGGTGAATGCAAACAGTCTGGCAAACTCTTCAGCAAGGGAATAATACAGCATTTTCTTACCAGCACCCCCTCTCTTTCTGTCATGTTCACCTTCAGGTAGCAATTTCATTCACTTGTCCACCTCAGTTTTTCCATGATGACACATGGCTAGAGGTTTATTACGTTTGGGCTTTATTGTATGTGCCAATGCCATGTAATCACTGAACACAATGACTGTATGTAGGTAGATGTACAAAAGGCCCAGAGGGAGATTGCTTTATGCAGGACGATCCTAGAAGTAGTAGAAATAGGTCTTAAGGGTAGTGGCATAATCTCCAGTATTTGTCTGATATGTATATCCTTCACAGAAGACTTTAAAATAATTTTTGTGTGTCTCTCTTCCAAGGAGGGGGCAGCATTGTTCAATGCTTCAAAGGTGTGGTCTGATAAGAGATTGAGGACACCTGCTAGTTCTGTGAAAGGAGCTTCACTTCCAACTCCTTCCCTGATTCCAGTTTTGGTCAATTCAAAATGTAAAACTAGACTTAGATCTTTTGTTTGTAAATGAATTTGTAAATGAGATTTCCTGCTAAGAGTGGCAAAAGAAAAAAAAACAACACAAAAACCTTTTTTTGGTACCTAGCTTGAATTTAGGATCCATGTTGAGTTTCTCTACAGCATTGCTCCAGATTATTTTACATTTGAAGGACTCTGAAAAGGTTTGTTTTCTTGGTGAGATATGGGTTTAGATTGATTTTTAGACTGTTTGGTTATGGGATTCCAGCTGCTTGTACCACCCTCACGAGCTGCAAAGGGCAGAGTTCCGGTTCATTACTAGATTCTTCTGCTTTACGTATGTGGGGTTCACTGCTTGGGTTAACTTCAGTGAAAACTGCTAGCTTTTGAGACAGACATTGGGTATCTATGGCAGATGTGTTACGTTACAGCATGTCTGTACTGGTCCTTGGTTTTTCTATCATACTCATAATAATCTTGCCTCTATCTTCATCTGATTTAGAGAAACAAGAAATCTGTATGAGGGTTGATGTTGGAGCAATGTCTAACATATAATGGGTCTTTTCCCCTATCATCTCCTGGTAGTTGTTTGCAGTCTGTGAGACTATAGGCAAATGAGCTGTACTAGTCTGTCTTGTTGCCTGATAGCCTGGCTTATTTACCCTGCTCAAGAATACTAGCCCTGTTGGTGATATTTGAAGTCTGAAGGTCAGGTACCATGTGTGAGGCATAAATAGGACCAGAGATGTAAAAATTTTCTTCATGGTGCTGCCCAAATGAGAACAAAATTGATGTTAATTTTGGCTAACATGGATAAAATTAGTTAAAAATAAACTTAAAAAAATAGATGTGTTAAGGAATTTCTTTTAATCCTTTAAAATACATTTAAAGATCCAAATGTGAGAGCTTAAATTAGGAATAAATGTTAAGTATAACTTATTCAAACTGTATAAACAGTATTCTACCTCTATGTATTTCAATTCCTAGAAAACTTTAGCAAGTGACTTAAGGCTTAAGACTTTATTTTATTGTGATTTTATTTATTATTTAAGTGGTTAAGACTTCAGAACATAAATAGTTTGGACAGTCGCATCAACTGTAGGTATCAGGAGTATTTTCTGCAGTTCTCATTAGTAGTCTCTTTAAAATGAAGAAGCCAGTTGGAAGCTCAAAAAGTAAAATGCTTTTTTTCTTGTTCCAATTTATGAATAAGTACTTTGTGTGAGAGGCTGAGATCTTCCAGCTCTACAGTTTCACTAGGCTATATATATAGAAGTAGTAGATGGTTCCCTAGCTACCCACTACCCACATATTAAGAGGTTGTTTTATTGTTTAGTAAATTATATTGGATATGTGGTATTTTGGAAAGTCTTCCTTTTTTTCGTGTTATATCCAGCACATCTAATATATTTTCATTCAGTATTTAAAAGCCAATGCCTTAATCAAATTACAGTTTCTTTCCAAAGATGATTTGACAGAAATAAGTATACTTGTAATGATTTACTAAATAAGATGTCAGTGCTATTTTAACATCAGAAAATACAACTTGGATTGTTTTCTGTACATTAAGTTAGATAATTGCTGAATGCATTTGTAGTCTCCAAAGTATCAAAAAGTAAGATTACGTTAAAGCTCTATTTGTTGGCTGATTGGGGTATTTTAATAATTTAAGCAATGAACAAATTAACTTTGCAGTAGAAAAATAAATGGAAAAAATCAAAAGTAAGATTTTAATTGATTATTCAAATCAAGTTTTCTGTTTGATAATTTAAATTGGTTTAGTTTGGATTAACAAGCTTAGTCTATGATTTTACTGTTGAACGAAGGATGACTCTGAATGAAATTGTACCTGGAATACTGTGGTGGGTTGACCTTGTCTGGACACCAGGTGCCCACCCAGCAGCTCTATCACTCCCTTTTCAAGCCATAAAGGAGAGAGAGAGTAAGATGGAAAACAACCTGTGGGTTGGGATAAGGCAGTTTATTAAGACAAAAGCAAAGCAAAACCTTGTGTGTACAAAAGCAAAGTGAAAAATAACACGGTTTATTCTCTACTTCCCATCAGCAGAGATGGTTGGTCACTTCCAAGAAGCAGGGCTTCAGCATGCATAATGGTTCCTTAGCAGGCAGCAATTGGAAACAATTAATGCCTCCCTTCCTGCTTCTTTCCTTAGCTTTTGTATCTGAGCTGACACCATATGGTGCAGAATATCCCTTTGGTTAGTTTGGCCTACTTGTGTCCCCTCCCAGAAGGAATGTTACAGAAGTGATGCTGTGCTCCAAAACACTGGTGTGTTATCAACACCCTTCTGGCTACCAGTGCAAGGCACAGCACTGTGAGGGCTTCTATGGGGACATGAACTCCAGCTCAGCCAGACCCAATACAAATATATAGTCTGTATTTAACATTGGCTGAGAAAGCAAATATACTGCTTGCAGTCTTCCTGTGTGTTTTGAGATTGCATGGCCAGGTTTTGGTAGTGGGGGGCTACAGAGGTGGCTTCTGTGAGAAGCTGCCAGAAGGTTCCCCCATGTCCTATAAAGCCAATGCCAACCTGCTCCAAGTCAACTCCTCAGCTGGCCAGGGCAGAGCCCATGAACAGCAGCTGTAGTGCCTCTGGGATAACAGTTAAGAAGAGGGGTGGGAAAATGCTCTGCACAAAACAACAGTTGCAGCTGGAGAGAGGAGTGAGAATATATGAGAGAAACAACTCTGCATGCACCAGGGTCAGTGAAGAATCTGTTCCAGACACTGGAGCAGAGATTCTCCTGTAGCCTGTAGTGCAGAACCATGGTGAGGCAGCTGTCCACCTGCAGCCCGTGGAGATCTGTGGTGGAGCAGAGATACACCTGCAACCTGTGGAGGACTCCACACTGGAGCAGGTGAATGCCCGAAGGAGGCTGTGACCCCATGGGAAGCCTGTGCTGGAGCAGGCTCCTTTCAGTACCATGCTAGAGCACGTTTGCTGGTAGGACTTGTGATCCTGTGGGGGATCCATGAGGGAGCAGCCTGTTCCTGAAGGATTGCACCCCATGGAAGGGACCTACCCTGGAGCAGGGGAAGAGTGTGAGGAGTCCTTTCCGTGAGGAGGAAGGAGCAGCAAAGACAACATGTAATGAACTGACCGCAGCCCCTGTTCCCCATCGCCCCTGTGGGGGAGGTAGAGCAAATCACAACTGAAGTTAAGCCCAGGAAGAAAGGAGCAGTGGGGGAAAGGTATTTTAAGGTTTTGTTTTATTTCTCATTATCCTACTCTGTTTTAATTGGTAATAAACTCAGTTAATTTCCCCAAATTGAGACTGTTTTACTGATGATGGTAATTGCTGAGTAATCTCTCCCTGTCCTTATCTTGACCCATGATCCTTTCCTTATATTTTCTCTCCCCTGCTCAGCTGAGGAAGGGAGTGATAGAGCAGCTTTGGTGGGCACATGATGTCCAGCTGGGGTCAGCTGGCTGGTTTATTTAGGCTAATTTGAAACTTTCATTGCTGAAAAAAATTGTAGGTGGTTGTCAGGAAATCTTGCACTGATCAGCACTGTCTTCTGTTTACCTGGGGTCTCTACGTCCCTCTTGCATAGGGAAGGATCCTGTGCCTGTGCCATTTGAATATTTTAAAGTGGCCAGCTCTTCTTTTCAGTCCTCACTTCAGTGGACTTCTCCTGAGTATTCCTTCTGAGCCCAGGCGGGAAGAGCTTGCTGCAGCTCCAGCACTAACAGCTGCTGCAACCCTGCCAGCTCAGTCAGGTATGGCTGTGGGAGGAGAGTAGCTCTAGACTGGTCAGCAGCAGTTTGCCTGTCTTCCTCATGTATAGGACAGCTGTCATCTTGGTATAGCTGCCTAGGTTCTTGGTTTTGTGTGGCACTCCCAAGCTAGGTCATAGCTACAATCTTGTAAGGCAAGTTGGGACATTTTGCTGGCACTTGACATCAGGGTGGTGAGCACGTGGCTCCTTGAAGAAAAGCTTCTAAGAAGAAACCAAAGATGGCTTCATCACATTTGTCATCTCGTGCTTCATGTAGTGCTTTGTGGAACACTTCAGCAAGTAATGCACGTGCAGACATCTAGTCAATTTTCTGTTGTTTCTAGGTGCTGTATATGTTGGAAAAAGTATACTTATTATTAACCTCAGTCTTAATAAGAATTTTGATTTATTAAAGAGATAAAAAATCATAGGTTGCAGTGCTGGATGCATGCTCAAGAGGTGATTTGATGCAAACACTGGAACAGGTTCCCTTCTACGTACCAGCCAGAACTGGTGTGTGTATGAGCTTCTCAGGAAGGTCATTTTACAAACTCCCCTGCTCAGTTGTGGTGTTGATTAAAACATCAACAGCTACATTTACACTTTTAGACTATCTGTGAACTTTCTTTTTCTTCCCCTAGTGGCTATGAAGAACATTTATCTCAATTAACTTCATCAGCCTTTTACATGTTTCTGGAAAATTACAATTATGCCTTCTTTTACTTTTCTGTTTACTGTACCACACAAATGGGTTTTCTATAACCTTCCCTCATATGTTTTATTTTTTTTATCTGTTGTCACTCTGAAACTGGTGTAACTCACATGCATTATAAACATATTTTATTCTGTGTGACTTCAAAACAGAAATTAGTTCTGAAGCCTTTTGTTTTTACTTTTTTCCCACCAGTGAGTAAAAATTGTTGTTCTCTTGTGACTGTTTATGTATCTGTAGGAAATGAGTAGATGATTTCAAACAAATAAATATGGAACAAATGTATGATACCTCAGTGGTCCTCTTACAGTGGTTGTCATAGATTTGGGAAAATATCAGGAAGGAGAGGTTACACTACATATAGTGGGGCTGAGTGGTTGAAATGCTGCCTTGCTGCAGGACCGGAGGTATTTTGTCTGCATAATGTTGGGGAACTTTCACAGTCTGCCACACTATATTGCCTAGACAAGTTAGCTTTAGTCAATTTATTTTCCATACTTAAAACTTTTTTCTTTTGGCCAAGATTGTCATTTTTGTCTCTTGGCAAACAGTCTAGCAGAGACTGTTAAAATTAAAAGTATAACCGTGGACATTTTCAGGGTTTTTCTGATGAAATTATGTGTTTGAGAAGGTTACAATTTAAAAACAAGTAGTGTTTTTGCTGGTGTTTTTACAGATTTTGTAGGATTTCGGGGAGGGTGTCAGAGGAGGAAATAACTGAAATGTGTACTTCCCCTACGTGTTTTTGCAGAGTTTGCTGTGTGGAAACTGTAGTCTGACATTTCGATTTAGGCAACACTGGCTGCGTGACCAGTAGAGGGAGCCCAGAATCACTAAATGTTGGAGATATTTTTGACTGGGGGAGTTGGGGTGAAAAGCTTGCTTTGATAATGTACAGGCATTTTGAAAGGATGTGCTGAATACTACTAACTCATCGTGATTTTGGGAAAGGAATTTATGGAACATTGAAATGCCTGATGTTTTTAAAATGATATATTTGTGTTAGCAACTTCTATATTGGAAGGCTAATGAGTGTTGTATTTTGGTTTTTTTCCTCTTTCCCATGTTGCTGGTTGTTGTAACATCATAACTTCACATCACCTTTACAGAAAGTAAGTAAATTTTCATTTTTTAAACCTATTTGAAAGTACGTGTTTGGGGGGGAATACACTGCTTGTATGTATGTGCATATATGCATATGCATATAAAATAAACAGACAAGCAGAAAAATACTGCTCTTAAAGTCGTATTGCTTGTAACTCCCATGTATGAATGACTTTTAGAATACCACGGTGGTTTAAAGCAGTCTCACCCAAAATATGATAAATAGTATGAAAGTTCTGCATCTGAAGGCTGTAAATGGTAAACATATTTCTTCTGTGCAGACTATGGCAATAAAACTTGCAGCATATCGGTTTAAAATATATTATAGCTCTTAAAATTCATAGCTATCGAGTTGCAAAGTAGAATATTATCGTATCCAAGTTCATTTAACTGAATCAAAGTTGAACTGATTTGGAGTGTTTGAAGAACTTAGGTCAAGCTGTGCCATTTTTGATACTCAGCCTTATATTTGGCAGGCCTTGACTGCTGTATTAATACCTGCCAGGAGCAGAAGGAACATTTCCTCAGGCTGTAGGAGAATTTGGAAACCATGCGATAAGTAGTACAGATCTCTCAGAAAGTGCTCTATGATTCAGACATCAGTCTGCATCATGGGATCTTTGATTGCTGGCATTTTGAACCACAGTCCCATGTGTTGTGATAGCATGTGTTGCAAGCATTTCCAGTATCGGTTGTGAGTAACATATGGGAAGTTTAATACAGTGTTTCAAGGATGCCACTGCTCACAGAAGAATAGGCAAGTCATTGGTTAACATGGGTCACCATAGCAGTGAAAGAGGGCAACATAGAATTTAAATTTGATCTGCTAGCTCAAAATAAATAAATCCCACCTCACAATATCCAGATTATTATTTCATTTCCACTTAAGTGTGTTATGTATGGTTTGTTTTGTGCTCTTTGTAGACCTACCCAAGTGCAGTTTTCAAGAAGGGTGGATATGACCCTTTGATTGCATGCCATTAGGAGTTGCAGATATCTGTAAGAAACAAGCATAGCAGTAGTTAAAGTACTTCTTGGCTCAGTAGCTGATACGGATTTCTTTGTAAGTCAAAGAGTAGTTTCTGTTGTCCACTTGCCAGTTGTCTAGACTTTGAAGATTAAGATATCTGCTGTGAGCACAGTAGTGGTCATGAGATGTTGCCAAATCCTCTATTTTGGGTTCATTCATCTTGTATCATTTTAATTGGTTAATGATATCTAAAAATAAGCGTGGATTTCAGAGTGTCTCTATCAGAATAGAAGGATACAAATGGTGCATACATGTGCATGCAGTTTTGTTTCTTGTTGGCATACTGAGTTTGTCTTTCACTGCAGAGTCAGCAAGTTCTTTCTATCGTGCAGAGAAAGTCTTAATCAGTAATAATGTTTCTCTAAAAAGATCCAAGACTCAGAGAGTTGAAATTGCATCACATTATGTATGTTAACATATGGAAGATATTACGCAACTAACTGCTGTATTACAAGCTTTGTGTCTTTTCTTGTCAAACATCAATACAGTAAGGAAAATGTGTAAAGAGAAGTATTCTACATATTACAAAAGTGTTTTAAGTAATCATTAAACTCAGTGAACTCTCTTAATGTTTTCTGCCCCACTGCTAGCAGTATCTTTTTATTTCTAACATAGTTAGGTTTGTATTTTGTTACAGTATTATATTAAAACCAGATGTTGTATTAGTTTTATTTGCAGGGGGAAAAAAAAGAAACAAAAAAAATCTTCCCAGGATTTTCATATTGTGTGATCATATTTAGGATAGTCATAAAATAGATACTTGTTGTGTTTATCAACAATCAGCATATTTACTTAAATTTTTCATTTTAGAGTTAGTAATGTGATACATTAGGTGACCTATAGCAAATAAATTAGAACAGAGGGGACTTCCTGGCCTCAGGACACTTTATAGTTTCATTTTTGCCGGAAGAGCAATTACCACACTATTGATCTTGCCATTAAAATAATACATGTACAATAAGGATAAATTTTGTTGTAACAACGCCATGGAAATCAACAGAAAACATCACCATATGAAATACAAAAATTTCAGTCCAGCTTCGTTTATAAAAAAAAGATCAGATGTGCAATTTTCACCAAAGATTGGATGTTGAGTTAAAATTCTGCAGAATAAAGAAGAGTACTTTCTGATGAACTTTGAAGCCCTGTTCCTGGTTTATAGTTGAGTATATAATTAATCCTGAAATACTTAGCAACACACTTAATTTAATGCACAGGCATTGTTCCACTTAACCAAGTGGAATATATTTACGTGGCTGAAGATAAGCGTGCGTGCAGACTAGGGACCCCAGGGAAGAAGCACAGTTTCAAATTCATTCCCTGAGTACACCATGTACATTAGCCAGTAAATGGGGACAAAGATGTGATAGTACATCTATAAATCTTGTACTTTAATTTTTAAATTAAAACACAATAAAATAATTTATTAATATCTCCTTCCCCACCATTTTTAGATCAACGTGATAAAATAGTGTAAATCTAGCTAGGGTTAGAAACATGTGCTGTCTTTTTCTGAGATGTAAACATGCTTATACTACAAAGACATCTCTGTCCAAATACTTCTTTTTTCTTAATGTGTTGTATTTCTTTTTTAAATAGTCCTTTAACATGCATTCCACAGTGGTATTACAATTACTACCTTGAGTAGGTCAATCTCTTAATCTCTAAAACAACTCTAATTAGAAAAGATAATGCTTCATAAAACGTACAAATGTGTTCATATTTATGTATAATAATGCATGCTGACCATGTTAAGCCAGAAGAAGCCTTTACTATATATTACTTTTAATTTTAAATGTGTTCTTTCTGGGCTCTTTATTATTCTTTTGTTGCCTTTCATCCTATGGGATGCAGCTGCCCTTGAACTTGGTACTGTTTTGATCATTCATGTGCAGCAGCCACATTGTCTGTAACATTTTAAAAATGAGGCTTCGTGGTGTTATTTATGAAGTAATTTCACATAAATATTTGGACTTTGGTTCTCTCAGAATGTGGAACTGGTTGCTGTATGAAGAAAAGCATAATTATAATTCACAGACTTTTCGCCTCAAGCCTAGGGGACAGATGCATATGATTAAGTTTGAAACTGGCCTGTTATTGTAATGTAGATGTTTTCAGGGTTGAGAGACTTAAAAAAAAAAGGGGGGGGGGGCAAAGAAAAAAAAAAAGCCAGGCAAGCATGAATTTAAAAAAAATAGACTGAGGGAATAGTTTTGCAAGAGGCACTCAATCTTGGACTGCACAATTTTATTTTTCAGTGGAACCTCTCCATTAGCTTGCCTGAATGCAATGCTTCATACTAACACTCGTGTAGGTGATGGAACATTCTTCAAAATCCCTGGGAAATCAGGACTCTACGCTCTCAAAGTAAGTTTAAATTTTGTAAATGGAATGTACGTATAGCTATTAATCCACTTTATGAATGTCTCAATAGATATAAAGGTAAACAAATCGGATTCTTTGGAAAGGAAATGACCTGATAGTCCTTCTAACTGCTTTCAGATGTTTTTTAAAAGGATTTATAATGAAAGTAAACATTGAATGTTTTATCCTAGAAAGCATATACATGTTCTTGAATTTGGCACAGGGTATAAAAAACATGTAGCTTAGCTAAAATGCTGCTGTGTCAGAGTTGTTCACAGAAAGGCCTTTGTTTTATGAGCTGTGAGCTCAAGAGGATCACTGACTTTCTCATTAAGTAATTGTTTGATTTTTGAATAGTGAAGTATTATTTGCAAGTCTAATCTAAATCATCTTTTAATTTACAGGTTGCATGGTTGCTTTTGAGAAGGAATATAATTGTAGTGATAGAATTTTGCCTTTATGCTATTTCTGTTCCTTTTTGGTTTTGTTTTTCTCTTTTGCTATGAACATGATGTTTGCTATGGGTGGAAATTTTTTCTTGTTGTACATGATCAAACTTAGAGGGGTTTCACAACAGGAGTGGAGGAATGTGAGGCAGAGATGAGAAACAAGTAAGTGAGATTATCTACTTGGCAGTCTAAATGTAATCAACTAAAATTTTGGGCTGAGGGGAAGTGTATGTTGTAATTTATGACAGATGTGTTTGGTATAAGGGTATAAAAATATAAAAGTATATAAATTTGCCTGATCCTGATAACTAGGAATTCTGTACCTGAAACTAAATTAATAGTTTTCGGGAGCTCTGTTTCCTAATTCACTAGAACAAATGCTGTTGTTTTTCTTTAAATCGGGAGAGATTCTTGGCACAATTCCAGGTATTCACAATCACTCCCATGCTTGGGCTCCAGGTTGCTTCAGCTATTTGAATTCAGGAAACAGGCAAAGGCAGAAAAGAAACATTAAAGGATTTGTGTTTTGCTGCAGTGTTGTAGACACTCAACTGGAAAACTAGGATTTTTAACAGCCAAACAAGTCTGTTCCTGTTAAAAAAAAAATAAAGAAAAGAAGGAAAAGTGGAAGATCTTGCATTTCATTTTACTTTTTTCTTTTTAAAAAGAGCATGTTATGACTTCACAAAACAGGTTTTTTGCTTTTGGTTTGCAATTTTTTCATCAAGGTCTGGGTTTATGGCTCTCTTTAAAGTAACTCACAAGCTTTTTTTTTTTTTTTTTTGGAAATGTAAGCATGAGAGTACACTGCACACTGCAGTAGTCTATTTTCAGAGATGCAGCAGGATCATGATTGATTTTTTTTTTAATTTTAGTTTTGTTTTTCTTTTTTAACTGTAGAAAGAAGAATCAACATGCCCTACTGATGGAACATTGGATTTAGGATGTGAATCTGAGTTAGATGGCACTGAAATGGCTGAGACAAACAATAATAATGGAGAAGAAAATGGTGGTAGGTGTTTTAATTTCAATATTAGAGGGCATATTTTGGGAAAAGAAAAAGTGGTGTTGGTATTTTTGTAGTGTGATTTCCAGGCAGTATAAGTAATTTTTTGTACTCAGTGGAACTATTTTTGAGTGACTCTCTCTATTTTGGCCTTATAAAAAAATCAGGAACACCAAGTGCCTTTATTTGACTTAATGTTTTAAAAGACAAAGAATAGTACTGTTGGGTGTGTTTCCAGTAGGTAATTTTTTGGCTTACAATTTTTTCATTCTTGGACCCACAACTAAAGAGTAATTTGTCTTTACCAGGCGTCAGACTTGCAGTTGTCAGATAGAGATTTCACTGATTTCAGTGGGGGCATGTGGCTTGGCCCCTCAGTGGACTTCCAGGCAGAGGACAAAGATTTGTATTTTTTTTGTGTCAGGCAGAGATTCTCCTGTGTGCCATCCTGACATGAAGACATGTTGAAGTATCAAAAATACTGTGCATCTTTTTTTTCCTCTAAGATAACGAGAAACTGAAGCATTGAAAGAACTTGAAAACGGCAACCTTAGACATATTTTTTCTTTTTGAGACTTAATAATTGGTTGTAAAGAAAATATTAGTTGCCTAAAATTACTTGCAAGTAATAGAAGTGAATATTATTCTTATTAAAAATAAACTCATGTCATGTTTATAAAGTGAATGCTTTATTAAAAAAAAAAAATCGAGCTTCCCAGGACCTCTGAAATAAACCTTTCCTTGATCAGTTTTCTTCTGCTGCCTGCTCACAACCTGTCCCACACCACTGGACTGCAGCCTACTGTTGTGGCTTACTTGGTGTATGGTGAGAGGGTGCCCTGTTTACAACTAGGACATGAAAAGGCTCAGCTCATGTTGTTCTGCTACAGACTTCTGTTTTGATCTCGAGCAACTTACTTAACTTCCATACTGCACCTGTACAAGACTGATACTGCAGTTTCAGTACTGGTCTCTAGCACCATTGGAAATGGCAACAAGTTCAGGGATAGGAGTAACAGAACTATACAGGACAGGTTGTTGTGGATCTATCTAGTAGTGAAGTTTTGAACAAACAAAAAAGTCAAGAACTATTAAATGGCTTCTGCTTCTTCATTTTGTTTGATCTGTTATGCCTGTAAGTTAACAAATTCTGCATGTGCAGTGGTTTTATGCTTATGTACTGTATGCAACGTGTAAGTGAACTAACATTCTTCTAGTTCTTTAGCAATTCCTGTTTGATACTCAGAAAACTTGTTGATGTTTTTGATGTACATTTCCTCAAATTGCAGGAAGAATAGAAGAGTAAAAAGCGGTGTAAATACGGTTAAAAATACAAAGCAAAAGTTGATGTCACTTGTTACAAACAAAAAAAAAAACATGGCAAAAATACAGGCAATTATTTAGGATGTAAACAGGGTGTCATAATTCCAGAAGTAGAAAATTGATGGGGTTTGACTGGGAGGAGGCTGTGTACTATTTTCATAGCTTACAATAATAAAAGTAATTCTAGCACTTGTGGTGACATAAAAGACAAGCTGCTAAAATTTTACATTTTAGAATATTGGAGTAGAGCATTAAATTACACCTAGATTGGTTTTAAAGCTGAGAACTTTCCCTCGTGTAATCTTTAACAAATCTTGGAAAACTGTGATATATTTAATTTTTTGAAAACAAGACATTTTAAATTTTTTTTTCATGCAATGGGTATATTAAAAAAGAGTAAATGGGATGACAATATTGAGTCTATATTGTATAGAGAAAGGTCAGTGCTGGATGTGATCAATAGAAAATTAAAAGCCACATATATTTCATGAATAGCGTATCTGTCAGCTAATACAGAACATAGTTTTGTCAAACATGTTTGATAATAGCTTTCTTGAGACCCAAAGTTTTGTTGTTACCAGTATCATTTATATACACATAGAATTCTGCAACTGATTTCATTTACAGTGTAGAGGCTTGGCTTAAAAATAGGATCATGCCCAAGAAATACAGCCAGTTTTTAATGGATTGAAATTACAAATTATTTAATCAGCAAAGATGCAGAAATCACCATCCACACAGGACGTTTTTGCTCTTAAGGGTGTGATTTGACCACTCTTTGTTCAATATTTTTTGTCAGTACTTTCTGAACACTAAAAAATCCTTCTTGCTTAAATTTATTGATAATAAATAATAATTTCTTGGCTTCCCTTGATTGCCTTGTCAATGATTACAGTTGAACAGCATGAGTTTTTTCAGATTTTAAAGTGAAAAAAAAGGTCTCATTTGCACAGCAGGAATATATATTCAATAAATCAATGTATCTGAAGAGCATTTAAGGATCACAACAGAAAATGAATTGAATGTGAATGAGATGCTTTTGCTAATTAGTCCACTGCAGTTCTTAGACTATAACTCTGATAGTACTGATTAAAGAATATAGGCACAGTGTTTCCTTTGGGTATAGCACTAGTTAAATGATTACTATGTATTGCATTCATTGTAGCTGTAAGAATGAATTAAGGAAAACAGGAAAGGATCTAGAAAAGACATATAAGAAGTCCTGAGTGAAAAAATACCTCCTTTGTACTGGAAAATTTAATATGGACTGTCTAATTAGTTTATCAAAAGTGAGGTGATGACTTGTTAATATTTGAGAAAAGGTATTTCTATGGAAAATATTTGATCTAACAGACCAATTAGACTTTTCACACTAAAGCTGGCATTTTTTCTCTTTCCAGGAAACTACTCTGTTGCATGAAAGTAACATTTAATTCAGTGCAAAAAATACGTTATGAAATTCTATGACTTTGATTTTAGAATATGTGTGATATATATGAGTTGGGCTTTGCTTGCACGTTGAGTTTTAATTGCCCAATTGATTGCATTTTTATTTGCTCATTTCCGCTGTGATAGAGTCCTGAAGCCCCAAATCCGACAGAATGATCAGAAATTGTTTAGCAAGAGTTAAAAAAATGCCTCTTTAAATTTAGCTGGAAGCAGAGTATGAAACTGTAAGCAACAGCCTCAATCTGTTTGTGGGCTTTTAGATGGTGGTCTTTAGGAATAAAAAGTACCAGCTGATGCTCAGAGAAGAATCATATCCTCAGCAGGCACATTTTTTCCAGTACAAAGGCAGGCTACTGAACAATTTTATTAGCATAATAATATAGAAATTCCTAACAGTTATAAACATGACTTGGCAAAAGCTGTTATTCCACATAAGTATTGCTAAATGGACAAGTGGAATGGTCACACCTCAGGATTTTTCAAATGCTAGGTAGAATTCTTCTTTCCCTGCCGTATCCAAAGGAGTATGTTAAAGAAACTGTTTACGGTACAGTTGATTTTGTTTGGAATCGGTTTTCTAGTAGAAGCTCTGTAGCAGTCTCACATCTTTAAAATTCTGTTTCCCTCAAATACAGGAGTAACATGCAAAGATGCTGTCGGTAAAAGACTTAAAATCCCAATTACTGTTGCCTGGGAGAATGATGACTATGATATCCTTTTGCCCATCAATAGGATGTTCTGTTCTCAAAAAGCATTTGTCCCTGGGGTTTCTGAAGCCAGGGCTAATCCATCAGCCACAGAGCACAGATGATGAGAAATTGTCTTCACGCAAACCAATGGAATGCACAATGATGTAACTGTGGAGGAGATAGCAATTCCTACAGTAGTGTGACTTCCCACCCCAGCCCAAACACAGGTTCTGGTGTTTGCCCAAATATGAGCTACATGTGTCTTCTCTTGAGACACTTTGGTTTTCAGCACTTCCTAGAACTGTATGTTCTTCAACTATGAACATGGAATGGCAGATTTAATTTCCTTGGCAGTTTTCTGAGAGGTAGTTGACAAAATGATGGACAGCAGAGGATCAGATTCGTGCTGAATCCTGACATTTTGCTTTGTAGATACTGTGTTCTTGAACACCTTGTGCTTTTTGGATTAGGAAACCCTAGGATAACTCTGTAGTGGGGAATGTATTATTCACCACTGTTTAAAACCTGAGTCCACATTTAGACGTTTAGTTCCTTTCCAGGAGTGGAATTTCTGGCAATTCAGGGAAACCTGTTACCCTTATCATCTTGTTTCTTGGGAATAGTATTGGATGATTCTGCTGAAAATGTTTGTGACACATGACAACATCTGGATATGGGTTACTATCTTCTAAAAGGAGAAGAGCAGTAATGGAGTAGCAGCTCATACATAGAATTTTGGATGAGACATCAGCAAGAGATAGTTTTTCACTTTGATTTAGATATTTTTTTTTGGTGTGTTTTTGTTTCATCTTCCTGCGGGTAACTATAAAATAAAAATACACTACCCAGGTTTCAAGTTTAACATCTTTTGTTTCATTGACTTTTGAGGGAAGTTGTAAGAATGAGAGAAGATACTGTGGAGCTTGAGGATCATTCTCATCTGCGTTTTTTCCTGTACAGTAGTTAATGAGGCCTTAGAAATTGGTGGCTTAGTGATGACAGGCTGTATATTTTTAGCAGAAAATGCTGACTTCCTTTGGAATAAGGATTCACAGTTTTCTAAGCTTTGTGAAATGTTTGGGCTCAAAAGCATGCTGTGAATATAATGGGATTCAGTGCAAGCTATGAAGCTGACGTGGTATTTGATGTCTTTTTCCGAAAAATGCTATTCAATACTATTAATCAATTCACAGTGCTAGTTTTCAAAAAGAATATTGCAGTCACAGTAGTACCCTTCGTATATACATCTGGTTTTGCTTGTTTTGGCAAACTCATACAGTTAACTAACTCCCAAACTGGTTTTCATTTTCAAGAGCTGATGGCAACAGCCAAGTTCTGAATTGTTCAGATTTGGCAAGTTGGGCTCTAGAGATCAAAGAGTGATGGAGGTGAATTACTCGATACATCTGTGTTGGCAAAGTGTAACCATTTATGTCAATACAAGTATAGATCTGTGTCACACAAAGAAAATATTGAATTTTATGGGTATTTTAGAGAGAGACTTTATGTGTATGTGTTCCTAAGGGAGTTCTCTGTGAAGTTTCATATCTCCTGAGTGTGTGCATACATTTTATGCTTGAGGTAAACTCTAGTCTTTAGCATATGGTAACAATATTAATTTGTCTTTTGTAATGTGGCCATTAGTAAACAATCCTTCTCATCTACTGTGGTTTCTTTAACAAAGAGGGAAGTGAACTGCTGTTGATTTTGCTGGTGTGCTTTTAAATCAGTATAGTCTGACTGAAATTGGAATTAATTGTGCTATTCATTTTAGGAAAATAAGCCCATTACTGGACAGGAATTTCTGTGTCCATCTAGTTATATAAATCTGTTTAGAGTTATTCCTAATAACTTTCAGTGGCAAGGAGACAGAATAATTTTTAATCGTATTCTTCTAAAAATTGTTTCTTTGAAGAAACATGTCTTCTAATTTGTTTTACATAGGTCTCGTTTCTTGGATGGAGAACGTAAAAGGTAATAACACATTAGAGAGATAGCCTATAAAATTTGAAATTCAAAGACGACATTGCAGATTTTTGTAAATGATAGCCTTTCATAATAATTAGGAAAACTAGTCTTGGAAAAATGGAAGAGAGGAAGTTATTTTAAATGGAGTTTGGTGAAAACGTTTTTAACATGCTTTTTTTCCTAAGTAATTCTAATTCTATCATTCATGTTAACAGCCTCTGAACACTCACTGAGGAGGTCTTATCTTCAGAAACCCAGCTGCTCTTCCAGCTCATAACCTAACAGTTTATGGCTTAATAGTTGCTTTTCGCCTTATTCCTTCGCTCAGTCCTGGCCCTTGAGGAAGCCGATTTAAAGAATGGAGCCTAATTATTCTCCACTAAATGGAAATGCCTCCTGTAGGCTTAAAATTGCTCTTGTTTCCTTTTTTTCTACTGTAGCAATAATGGTGAATCCTCTTTATTTGCTACCCAAATATTTTCCCTTTATCTGTCACATTCTTCCAGGTTTTTTTTTTCCTTCCTAGCATCCAGTTTATTTTTAGCAGTCTTTTCTGATCTGGCTTTTGAAGTGAACATGGATCCGATAATATTCATGCATCTTCACTGCTGATGGACAAACTAGTTGCAGCTTTCCAAAGTTGTATAGTTGAACAAAGAACACTGTCTCTTCTTGAATTTGTTTTTGTTTTATTGTGTTCTTTGGTCTCCATCTCAGAAATGCCTGCTCTGTTCTTAAGGCATTGTTTTTTTCACTAGTATCATCAATGTCCATTTTAAGCACTTACATGTTTTGCTGTCATATTTTTCCCTTTTTTAATGTTTGACCCATTCAGAGAAAAACACTTGGACTTTATCCATAGAAATTAGTAAATACTTAAATAAATAAATACAATTTTCTGTGGTTACAGGCATTTTAGTACAGTGAGATTTTGGGACAGATTGATTTAAATTACGAAGTAGGAAAACTTTTTTTTTAAAGATTAAATTTATTCATTTTCTCATATTTGTGTTTCATTTCCAATAGAAAAGTCATAGAAAATATTGTGATTATTCTCTAAATAAAGCCTGTATGTCAATTTTGGTGTTATTTTTTTGCCAATAAAGGGAGTAGAGTGTATGTTATTAAGTGATTCTATAAATTAACACAATGTATTTAGATTTTTAATGTTTGTGTCTTCTACTTTTGAAAGAAAAGGCAATGACTTCTCTTAGTTACTATTAGGTTTTATAGCCATGATTTGTATTAAGCTGGTTTTAAATTGGGAATTTAATTAAAACATAGAAAGTAATATTTAAAATAGCTACTTACTATTTAAAGCTACTAGATATATGAAGAAAAAATATAATGGACAAAATAGTTTTTAGAAAGGAAGTATCATTTGCTGTAAATAATTTTTTCAGTGGATTTCAGTCCCAGTTGCTTCACTCATTAGAACATTCCCTCTCCTGTTCCTTGATTTAACTTTGTTGTCAAAGCTTTAAACAAACAGAAGCAAAATAAACCAATACACTGGTAATATTTTTATGCAAAATTGAAGTAACAATAGAAATAAAGAGTATGGCCTCTAATAAATCGTGTCACAACTTCAGGTTTTATTTGTTAGAGGAGAAATGAGTGAAAGCACAAAATTAATATAGAGCTATGCTTATTTTTATTCCTGCTGTATCATGACTTTGACATTAATGATTGTAGCGTTGAACATCAACAGTTATTGTTGTCAAACCTCTTCAGGATGAGCTTTATCACCAAAATAAATACGGGAGGCTCTTGGGTAACATCCTACATCAACGTAATGAAAATCTGAATTTCCCATTGGAACAAGACCGTAATAGGAGTTGTAGTCATCCCAGAGAACAGGAATGGGTTTTTCATGACAGGTCATGTTGTATCTATCCTCTTTTAGGGGGAGCAGTTAAGTGTATAGCAGTTTAACAATTTTTGAGTTTTTTTCTGTTCTCCTCTCCTTAACTCTGGGGTTTGTGTACTCACTCTATGGGGGTTTTTCTTCAGTTCTTTGACTCTCAGACTTTGCCAGAAAACAGTAAAAAAAAAAAATTCTCTTTGAAAGAGGAGACAAAAGCTGTGTAATTTGAAATGTCAAGTTTTTATTTTAGTGTAGGTGTTCTTTGTCTCAGGAGCTTAGCTATTGCAGTGATGTAGATTATATAAACCAGCTATTGTTTGTTTTCTGTTGACACTTTGCTGCTACTTTAAGTTGTCTTTTTTGATAGTAAGCTTTGCTCATCATGGGGAAAAGATTGATCCAAACCAGGTGATTCTGTAACTCAGAACCTGTTTTGTGTTGCCGTTTCTTGTATATTTTGATAAATCCTTCAAGTATAAGGGAAAAAATTACAAATATCAGTTATAAATCTTATGGCAAAACACCATTTATCTTATCTGCTAATTAAAATTTTTAATCTAATATGACAATTATAACACCAGTGCCATAGAGTGTATTCTCTGTTATGAAGTATTATTTTTTCTTTCAGTGTGAAAAAAAAAGTTTATCACGTGCATCTTATGATGGCCATTAATTTTTGATAACTAAATTGTCTTTATCTTTTTTTCTTGAAAACACAAAGAAAAAAATGACAATATTTCTTCTGTGCTAAAGGCAAGGGAGTTAGAAGGCTGCTTCAGGTATCTGCTCATCCCACTGAAGGATGGGAGGAGAAAACAGACAAAAAACCATCGGGCTACATTAATTTTGGCACGTGTCTGTACAGCTGCTTTGAGTACCTTCAAACTATTTTGGTGGTGTGCAAAGTATGGTAAATCTTGGAAAACCATTTACTGCTGCAAAGCATTATAAAGAAGGTATGTCAACCCACAAACCAGCTTTCAGCAGTGCTGGAAGGCAGACTTGAACTGATTCAGCAGAGAAGAATGGAAAAAAGCTACTTCCTTTCTGGACCCATGATAATGCTGGTTTAGCAGGGCACTCTTCGGACACTAGTGAGAGCGAGAGTAGTAATAATGCAAAGCATTAAGAGTGTGAAGGTTTCTGCAGCCCTTTTAGTTGAGCTTGCTGACTACTTACAGGATCCTACTGCTATTTTCACAGCTTTCATATCTGTTTAAAAAAACTGTTTAAAAAAAAGTTAATCACATTTCCATTTCTTTTTAACCAGGAGACTTATTCCTATGTCTCACACAACATTTATTCAAGAGGCTATTTAATGCAAGTACTGTAGTATTTGTCCATTAAAGCATGTGTTATTTAGAAGGCTGACAAGTATAAGAGCACGTATTACCTGAGAGACCAGAATTCCTCTTTGCAGGAGATTCCAGTCTACCCGTTAAACAGGAAAGTGTGTGTTCTTAGCTTTACCAAGAAGTACATATAAAACAGATGAGCCTGTCTCCTAAGAAGACATTACAAACTGGTATGAAGTTATATATGTATAAATATTTCTAGAACCGAGGATCATCAGTGTGTCTTGTGTAAATGCACATTTAGACACCTTACAATCCATTAAAAATGTGTTGGTGAGGAAGATAATTTTTGTCTAGGTTCTATGTGAAATCCATAGTTAAGCTATTTCAGTTACCTTTCAGGACCTGAAAGGCAAAATATGCAAGGCCTCCAGAACTGCATAGAAAGGGTATCATAGGTACAAATATTTGTGAAGCATTGCATTGACTTAGAATATGGGCGGATTTTCAGCTCATCTGGACCTCAAGATTAGCTAAATATTTTACAGTGAGCTTTTTGTTTTCCAGGCATTTGTGTGTTTGGTTTTTTTCCCTGTCCTCGGGGCTCTCCAAGACATGGGGAAGATAACCCCCATAACAGTATTCTGATTTTTTGTTTCTTTTTATAAAGTTTGCCCAAAGCAGACATCTGAAGAAATGTCTTCCAATCGTGATTCAAGCCTTACTAATGCACCGGTGCAAAGCAAGCTAGTATCTTCCTTCCAGCAGCACACAAAGAAAGCACTTAAACAGGTAAGCTTGTATTGACTAATAATCAATTGGCTTCCCTCTAGCATGTTTGTCATTCCCATACGCACAGGATCTCAGCAGAATTTAAAGGGTCTTCTGAGGATTTCTAGTGCTTTGTTTAGTGGTGTAATGCTGGAGGGTTTTTGCTCTGTGGTTTGGCGTTTTTTTGACCGGTGGTGGTACCACCGGTTTGAGTTGTGAGTTTGATGGTTTTTCAAGTGCTTTTTGAGTAATCAGAATTGTTTATCTTATCACATCCCTACTTTTTCTGTGTAAGCATTTACGTTGTAAATGTTATGTGAGGCTTAAAGTAAATTAAAAAAGTATTTTGAGAGAAGTGCTGCTGATAGGTAAGAAACTAGGTATACTTGCTGTTTGGTTTTTCTTTATGGTCTGTTAAGTAATTTTTCTTTCATACTATATTTGATGCTACAGAGTATAAAAGTGGGGTAGATTTTAAAAAAAAACCAACACCCTATGATTTGGATAATTTATGTTCCATAATAAGTAGTAAAGCTTGTAAAAGTAGCTGATTATTCAAAGTCAGTTATTAACTGAAAGCATAACAATGTGAAAATTATTTTTCAACAATGCTAAATTAGTTCAACTTAAAGCCAGGCAAATGAAAAAAAAGAAAAACTAAAAACTAGGTATTAAAAAAAAAATTATCATTACCTCTTCTCAGTTTTGAGCTGCAACTTTTCTAAAGTGTTAGCATAATGAGATGATGTTGTTTTAATTTTTCCTCATAATTGTTCTCTTTGTTATGGTTAACGAAGATCTAATATTTCATGCGGAAGTTCTTGACTTAGACTTAAGTTAAGCAAAACCTGTCCACTTCTTCTCTAAACAGTTTAGTTTTTAATGCAGGCTGAGTTTAAATCCAGTAAAATTAATAGACCTTTATCATTCACAGAAGGTTATATTGTACTTAGAGGCTTTGAGGACTGGAAAGGATTATTAAATTGAGGTCTCACATGTGTTTGGTCAAGAAAATTGAACAGTGGGCACAAAGCAACTCACTAACCATGAGAATAGTTTTGAAAAAGACAAGCTTCTATACAGGTCCTTCATGATACGTGAAATTCCCTAAGGTGAATTCCCCTCTCCCCAGGCAAAGGGGAAAGGAGGAGAAAAAAAGAGCAAAGCCACAAATGTTTGAACTTCTGTAATTGTTTAAACTCTACCATTTGTCACTTAGCAGATATATAGCATTGAGAATAATTTTTAAAAGGGCAAATTAATCAGAATAGCTTAATTAATATAAAAAGTCATAACACTGATGTGAATCTTTGAAAACATTCCCTAAGGCTGAGGTTAGAGCAACATCAGAAAATTAAGTAATCGATAAAAAAAAATTAGTTTTAATTAGGTTGATGGTAATTAGATCCTGTACTTCAGAGTATGAGAGTAGCATTACAGCTATCAGCAAAATGTTTTCTCTGTACAATATTAGACAAATGGACATTTTTGTGATGGAATAGTGGATTTTTGCTTTGTTCTCTAAAGTTTCAGGTGTTGGCTACTGCCATATATACAGTGCAGATTTGATTTGTCATTGTAGTGCAGGTGAATACACTTTAACGGTGATTTTATTTATAAAATTGCAGTTGGAAATTTATTTTTTCACTTTCCAGTCTTTCTGTTGCTTCTATGGATATGTAGTAACTGTACAAAGAACCTGTAGTACCTTTGAATACTGAAGAAGCTTTTTGACGGTTGTATGCTAAACACTTTCAACTGGAACAAACTTACTGGTTCCATGCTAAAGTAACAGAGGATGAGGCATCATCATACTCTCAGCAACTGCTTATACTATATAAATGTATATATACTGTATATATATATATATGTTGTGATGGGATCTTCCTTAGCTATTGCTTTTTATCTATTGCTAAAAATCTTCACAGAATGAAAACCTACAAGATAGTTTTCAGTTTCCCACTCAATTTATTTAAAACCAATGAGTTCTTAACATTACCTTGGTCTTGTGTGTGTTTGTTTTGTAACCATTAAAATTAAAGTGAGAGGGAAGTTCTGCTTGAAGATCTGAGCTGGAATTAGAAGTTTTTCTCCACTGTTTATCTACTTATTAACCACTCTGCTCATATATAATTCTCTTTAAATTATTATATACTGGATTTACATATGGTTTGATTTTTAGTGGATTCTAGAGATATATTCCTGGGTTTAGATTACAAAGAGCAATCTCATGTTTCCTTGAAACAGCCTTCATTTTAGAATGGTCTCATGAATCAAATTAGGCACAACACTGCATTTCTTGAGTTACGGGAGGAGCTTGGAGGAAAGGGCATTTTCTGAGCCCTGCCTCTTGGTCTTGGTTTCTCTCCAGTAGCAGTGGATTTGGGGTACTTTGCAGGGGGTAAGGAGGTTTGCAGTTGCAGTGGACTTTCACAAGGTCTCTGCCACAGATCAGACCTTGTCTCCTCACCTTTCAAAGTCTGGGCTGCCATTTTGGTCTGGAAACTTTCTAGCTTCACCACCTTCCATGGTGTGTCCTTGTTGGGAGAGAGATTTTGAGTGTTTTACAGCTGAGTGTGTTTCATGCTTCTTTTTTGTTTCTGAGAGAGTGTCGGTTTCTGCTCTTGTTTAATGCTTACACTTTGCTCTGGGTGTAATGTCCAAAAAATAGTTCCCATTCATGAGGTTTAGACAAAAGAGCCTATGGTGTAGAGCTGCCTTTTATGCTTGGCTTTCTGATGGCAGATTTTACATATTTCTGTTTCCCTTTTGCTATTGGAAGAGCTTGGGTATGTGTGCCCAGCTGTTGCTGATCTAATACCTTTGAAAAGAAGGCTTATGGCACGCTGTCACATGCTGATTTCCTATCAGTACCGATCAGTTCCATACTGATTTACCTCATTTTCACACTCGAGAGTTTTGGCATTCAGACCCATGTAAGGACCTCTTCCTGGGAAAGTGCTGAACTACACCTGCATCTGCTAGCAGTGGTACATGGTCACACTACTGTGTGAATTATTCTTGCTCTGGACAAGTCTAACTCAAGTACGGACATCAAGGCATGGCATAGTATCTACATGCTCCTCTCTGGTCCAGTTTCTGTTCCATTGACTTGAGGTGATACTTTTTTTGGAAGTCTTCGCTATATACAGATTTGTCTATATCTATCAAGATGTTCTTGGAACATTTCTCAGAAGAAACGATTATACCTGCAAACTGGCCTCACGTAGGTAACACTGAGAATGTGTGAATATCCAGGACATTAAGGTGGTATTAGTGTCTGTTGGACTCTGATAGCCAAATATAGGAGCACCTTATCCGTCAGTGTACCAGTTGTTTCCTGGGTCAGTACCAAGAGAGGATAAAGAAGATACGATATAATGGTGTCTGGGATGATAGTAGACCTCCCAGACATGGAAGAAAATCCTGCCTCACTTTTGGCACTTTGGAATCAGCACCAAGAAAGGTACCCATAAATTTTCTGTTGGGAGAAGAGAAGGATACTTCATTCAGACTCAGGATCTGAATACAGATCAGGACATGTCTGAGACTGTGCTGGGCATCCAGATCTCTTTGTAGAGACAGAAACTCCAGAAACAGCAGCCAAGTGGGTTTGGGAGGAGAGAAGCTCAGGAAATAAGGGAATCAACACAAGGTATGTTACTGCCATGGTTTGTTTTGTTTTTCTTAACTTTGGGCTTTGTCTGCATGCTTGGTGGCTGGGTTCATATACGTGCCACTATTTGATTCATAAAGTGGGTAGATGCAGTTTTTTATTGAGAAGGAAGGCACCCATCCACATGACTTGTTCTTATAGAAATGGCTACTTCACACCCCTTTTTTTTCTCCAGTGGATGCTGTCAGGCCCCAAGCAGTAATAGAGCTATGGGGAAGTTATTGTTTAGCTCATGTGTTGCTTCAGAATTATAAGACAATAGACCTGTACAGCTCCAAATAACATTTCAGGCTGACTTTTCTGCTGCAACTGTCATAATTATTAGAAACCAACCTACAACCTACAGGAGATTAAATTTCGGAGCAGAATGGCTAACAGTGTAATTTAGCCCTGATTTACCCAAATTCACAGAAGCTGTTTATCGAGATTTCTATGTTTGTTTCTTTTTTTTGGACACAGGTGTCCAAGTGCCTAGGGTGGCACTGAAGGTAGAATCCTCATCTCCCATGATGCTGGTGTGAATTTGCTTTCCTGTCTTCGGCTCATACTGCTTATCTTGCTTTGAGAGAAGAACAAGAGCAAACTCACCAGTCTTGCTCCCTCCACACTTTGTTAGGACTTCTTTCCTTGACTACAGCCAGATGCAGGTTATCTCAAAGCATTTTGCTCTCCATAGGAAGTAATCTAGTATGAGTCTGTCTGTGGTGTCTCTCCTTTGACTCATTTGAGCAGCTACTCACTAACTCACGCTCTGATGTAAGCCTGATAGATTGCTTACCCTCCTTTCCCTTCCTTGCCCCAAAGAAGCAAAGGTAACAGAGATCACTATGGTTTTTGTCCTTATCACTTAGAATTAAGTGCAGGGTGTCTTCCTGAAAGGCTCTGAAAATCGACTGAACTGAGAGGTGTTTTTTGTACTGAATTCCGCGTTATAGAGAGTTTGCTGCAGTTCCTCAGTGTCTCTGTTAACTATCTTCCTATGTTTCATTTCAGATGCTACAAATTTACCAATGCCACAGTTGGAGAATTCTGGCTCCCTAGCTGAAGAATGTCATCAGATGTCTGGCAACACAAGTGATGATTCTTGACAAATTTTCCTGACAAGAAATGGAAAAGAAGGAAAACATGTTGCTTTTTGACTTCTAGAGAGACGTGGGAAGGGGCAGTGGAATTTACAAAATGCATTCAGAAAAATGGAAGTTTGAAGATGATGAACTAAACTGATTTTCTGATTACCAAGACAAGTCTAGGGAAGAGGACAGAGAAACTATGGCAGGGAGACTGCATAATGGGGAGAAGAAGCTGGAAGAGCAAGAGTTCCAGCAGAAGCTGTTCAGGGAGTACATGCATTGCCCGAAGGCTGGCTGCACGGTATGTCCCTCTAAAGGTCCATATGCATGGGCAGCATGTACCAGCTGCTCAACACAATGCTTTGGTAAGACGCAAGACAATGTTTATGAGACTCTCTTCTGGGTCATCCCCTTGGTCCTCATCCCTTATCTGTGATGGAAAGAAAGGGACAGGAATCCACACAATCCCTGCATTCTCTTTGTACTGCTTTTTAATAACTGGCTCCCAGTTGCTTGGTCATTCCTATGTTTGTTTCTCCTATGGGGTTGTTTGCATAGCATGTTTTTTACGGTGGTCCTGCATGTTTTCTGTTTTAATAAATGTATTTCACAGAATTTCCTAGTCTGAGAAATAACTAAGGAATTTTAAAGCAGCTTTAGAACAGTACTGTGTTGAAGTGTAATTGCCCCCCTACCTCACTGTAGGATAGTGTCCTCTTAAAATATGGCACGAGTATTACCTTTGGTTAAACCTACCATTGCTATGTAATGGAATCTTCTTCCGAATTATGGGTTGAAAGCACTCACTTTCTTTTGTCCTATAGCTGCTCTTGCTTATTTCAAATCTCAGATAATCAAGCTGGGGATAGTGGCCTAGTACTAAGTATTGCATTTATCTGATCGTGTTTTTCTTTGAGTAACCTGGGTAACTATTTAAGATGTATTGGTCATTGCAATTGCGTTAATGACAAAAATAATCCAGTTAAGCTTTTCCAATGATGTTACATGATTTTTCCATATAGTGGCAGTGAATGTTGAAGTATCTTCTTCTGTGCCATATGAAAAGAACAGCTTTTGATTTGAATAGTTTGTAACATGAAATTATACCCAGGTGACAATGAATCAGGCCTTGATTTTGAAGTGCATCCTAGAAATTGTTGGCCTTTTCGGGGGAAGACAGGAGTTGGAACAGCTCACAGCTCTTCTTAGCCCGAGGAAGCCTCCTACAAAATGTTGACAAGCTGTTCCAAGAGCTGTAGAGTAGGTCTCCAGAAGGCTGTGTGCTCAGGATATGTGTGCACATGGCAGAACCCAAGCTGAAACAAGATTTTTGGCAGAAAGGCGTTACACTGCTTACGTTGGTGCAATGTAAATTCTCTGAGAGGTAATATGAGAATTTTTTTTATCTGGAGAATGGTAGTCTAACCCTGAACCCTCTGCTGTATGCTTTGGATCCTACACAGAGTACATTGGCAAATTTGACCTAATAGAAAACATTGATTACTGTTTTAAGATTTTGTATTGACATTGCTATCTTTATTTTAGTTTGATTTTAAACTCTGTTCTACAAACTGTTTCCTTACCTATATGTGCTTTGTTATGCCAAAAAACAGATTTCCCCACTTTTCAACTGATAGGTGGTATTAGTTTAATACTACACAAATAATTAAAATAACTCCACAACACTTCTCTTTGGAAAAAAGCATTTCCCGGGTTGATGCATATGCCATCATCATTCCCATTCCCATGCGAGTCAGAACAGATGTTGAACACATCACATGGGTTTTTTTCCTTCTCTCGTTTCTGTGGTTGGGAAAGCAACAAAAACATTTACTTTGCAGTCTGTCATGATTTGCAGCAACTGTAGCTGTGACTGCATTATTGTAATCCTATAGAAAACAGTGCTAGCTTGCAGATGTACAGACGTGCACATAAACACACACTGTCTTTCTGTCTCTGCCCTGCAAACATCCAAGTTTTTAGTTCAGTGTTGGTTACTACACTTCATTGTATATGTATACCGTAGTCCTACAGAAAGACTTTGATCACTATTGGGACCCAAAGAACAAATATGCAACAAGAAATTCTTCATATTCCAAATACAGACATAAGTGTCACAAGGTAGGAGGATGGCATGGGGCATGAATAGATGCTTATTTGAGAACTTATTAGCATTTATTTGAAAATAAACCCCAGGTCTCTAAACTTCCATCCTGGTAATTCCAACACTGCTCTTCATCTCCAAATGTTCAGTTGTGTACACTTGGCATCATACCGATATGCTCGGGGTACAAGTCTGGTTGGAAGTGAATTTATTTGCTTTGGAAATGGCACTTTGTACTTTGTAGTTTTTTCCATAGGACACCTTTATTATGCTTTAATCTTATGTTCGCATGCTTATAACCAAGTACTTTGAATGTATGTTTAATATAAGAATTAGTATTATCCTGAAAATATATTTATTTTTCATAATTTTTTGGTGCTTTTAGTTTAACTCTTCTGTCTATCCATGAAACAGGTTGCCACTGAGAAATTTTAATTTAACAGAGACACAAGAAGGCTGTCTTAATTTTAAGGCTGTCTTAATTTTACTAACAAAATGAGGATGAGAGAGAGGACTGAGACTGAATTTTATGGTGGTGTTAAGTGAATCAGTGATAAACTATAAATCTATTTCATCTCTGTCAATTTGGGATCCATGACCATGATGTAGAGTTGTTATTTATTTTGTGCAGTAGACTTTTCTTGGTGTATCATAGCTTGTGTTTTCACATGGCAGAACAGAAGAATTCCATAGCTTTACATTTCTTATCCATGATGTGTGAAATTTCAAAGGTTATGTTTCATGATAAAAGTTTTAGAATGTAGACTTGACATTTATGGAACAAATAGAAATCTGGAACGATGTTGCTTAATGCAACCAAGCGTTACAGGTCTTTGTTGTTAATAGCTTAATTTTTAGCATTCTCAACATGTCATGCATTTAAGCTCAAATGGAAGTGGTTTTCTGCATTAATGGTTTATTTGCGTGCTACATTTTTTCGTTCTGAGTTGAAAAGATGCGGGAAAGAAAATAAATAAAAAAAATCCCAAGCAGCAATGAAATCAGAGTATAGAGCTTGACATTTTACTTCTGGTGCACTTTTTGGGATGTATTTTGCCCCTCTCTCCAGTTACCTTTTAGGTCATATTGTTTCCTTTCATTCCTGCTTCAAAGATGACTTTATGAGTTCTTGCTGAAGATAGTCAACCATTTTGTCACATGAGTGAAGAAGTCTTTCCTGTTAAGATCAATTAAAATGACATTATTATTTTTAAGAGCATATAATGGCTTGCATGATACCTCCAACACACTGCGATATTCCAGTAGGGACAGAAACACCTTGAAAAATTGAAGGTTACTTGCTCTTGTCACCTCTTTATTAAAAAACTGCTTGAAATTAGAAGTTCACTGTTAATTTCATGGTGTTTTTCTTTTGACATTTATCTTCAGAGTTTGTTTTCTTAATTGTCATATTTTTATTTTATTTTGAGTTCTTCAGATGAAAGTGAATTGATAGGTTACTTAAAGATTTTGGCAATAGAAATAATGTCATTAAACAAAATAATTATGCCAAGCCCTGTATAATGACCATGGCAGTATTATTCAACAGATGGTCACAGGTTCATTTTTATGAATGGGAATATTGGGAATTCTTCATACTCATTATGTGCGAGAGATTCACAGATGTCCTTTGCAAATCTGCTTGTGAAAGGCTGTATGTAAGTATTGTATTTTGGTGGTACTTTTAAGAGAGCTTTTAATGTTTTGACTTGTATAACACATGAACTTTCATTTTTTTTTTCCTCTTTTTTTATTTGTTTGCTGTACAGTTAGGGTGGTAATAATGTTTTACTTCAATGGTGATCAGTTCTAGGTATCTACAACTTGCAGGTTTTTTAACTCCAGAATTTAGCACAAAGTGATTGAATGTACAGTGAAATCTGGATTTGGGTTTTTTCTGGAAGAAGTTATAACATTTCTCATTCTCTTTAGTGCTAGTTACAAATTTGACTCATCTACTTTGTGCTTATTCCCATCACCAGAAGAGCCAAAACTACAGATTTATTTGATCGTGGTGACTAGGAAAGCACTAAATTAACTTGGTGCACTAAAAGCTTAATATAGCAAAGCGTTTGGTGCGTGTTTCACTTGGAGTAATCTCATTGACTTCCCAGCTAAGTAGAATCAATCTTGGGATACAAGATTCTTGTCATATCCTACAGTAGTCTTGTATCCTAAAATTAATATCCCTCAGGCTAAGTGTAGAGAAGTTATATATTTGTCCTCTACAGAGACTGTACAGAGTGTCTTTGGTTTATACTTAACTCCTTCTGGTGTTTGGCTTTCCTTGTAACTAGGTGTCAGTCAGCAGTTTCTCCCGCTGCTGGGTTGCTTCTGGTGTTGTCTTGCAAAGACTTGTCTATCCAAAATTTCAGACCCTGCAACTTCAAATTCAAAGGAGAATTTAACAGAAAATTGTGATTAGCTGGGCATAATATGTCCCACTAAACAGAATGTCTGTACAGAATCTCAGCCCTGCAAATCATATGTTAGATTATTTACTTGATATTTTTGTACCCTCCTCTCATGCCTCATATCATTCTTTTGACAAATGAAAAGGTAGAGAGGCATAGGGAAGATTATTTTTCTTGTCTCAGTACACGGGACTTTGGCACTTTGTATTAGAAGTTTTACTTGTATTTTAATGTTCGCGTGGTTTTTTGTGGGGTTTTTATTATTATTATTATTATTATTATTATTTGGGGTGTTTTTCATTCTACAACCTGTCTTTTAGGTGTGTATAGCTTCACTGTCAGCTTGAGCCATCCCATAGAGACTGATTTACATACTTAACTATGGGCCCAGTGTGCTAATCAGTTCCTTGTGAAACTGGAGGAGATGGTGGATGGACTGGCAGTAAAACAGTTGATGTTAGTGAAAAAGAAACCCTGAAAAACAAATGTGTGTCCAAGGGAAATGGTGTCTTAAAGGTTTGTGCTTGACTCTCACATATTGAGGAGCTTAGCCTGTAGCTTGAGAAGTGGGCTATGCCTCAAAGTAAATAGTTCTGGTAGCTACGTTTGTCTGCTTCCAGCTGTGTTCCCTGGTTTTATGGCTCAGACCTTCCAGGGAGTGTCTTGCATTAGTGTTCTGTGAGCATGGGGTGGCTTGTACTTCTTGCAAATGCCTGATGAGTTGCAGAAATTTGTGCTTAAGGTCCACAAGGGGCCTTCCTGTAACACAAGAGAAGGTAAGTGGTGCACCTGACAAAGACTGGGTACCGCTCCCCTCACTCCAGCAGCATGTGTGTCACCTGAGGGGTACAAACGCTGACTACCTGTCACTGGTGGAGGATACACGTCTGTTTACTTTCTCTCTTTTGTGGGAGTTCAGTCTAAAGCATTGAAAATCAGCTGTGAGGCTTTACAAAAAATCTGCCTTTGACACAGTGGCTGTATAAATCATTAAAGTGATATTTTCTTATGGATGCTGGCAACAAGGCTATGGACCCTTGGTAGAAGTGGAAATTGTCTTGGAACGTCAGAAGGAGGCTGGAGGAGAACATGGAGCGTCTTTTGGGCTCTAAGCATTTGCCTAGGGAGGATGACACTGAGGATGGATATTTCTTTGCTTTGCTTTTCATCGGGCAAATAAGGCTGTGGGGCAAATGATAAAAAGTTTGGGTTGTGTTTATATTGGTGTGTGGTTAGTGCAGACATTGCCTTTCTTTCCAGTTAATTTTTAGTGAACTGATTTCTACTGTCTCAGTGGTATTACTGTTAATTAAGGATGACCTGGTTTGACAGGACTACACTGAGGGTCATTTTTGGAAAACTGGGGAATTTTTCAGAAATGTTAATGTTTTAGAATTTTCTGTCTGCAAGTCTGGCTGCACTTGCTCAAGACCAGTATGAATTTTCTGTCTGAAAAAGGTTTGAAGTACAGGCTGTTCTTTATGGCTTTCTGTTTGTTTCTTTGGTTCAGGTCCGATCTGACCAGCTTCCTCTCTTTGTTTTCTTTCAAGTTTCTAATTTGCTTTTTACTGCACAGTGCTTATGTGTCTTTTAAGAAGTACTATAAAAGGGGTTAATCGATGGAATAGCTTCTATGTGGCTTGGTGTATTTTATGTTGTGTAGTGTGTTATTTAGAGGAATAGACCAATATCGATTTCTTTCTTTTCACGTTATGGGGTTTTGTTTTTTCTATTATTTAGCTATGTGAACATTTTGAAAAAATACTACAGATTCATTAAAGTTACAGACTTAAACCTTATAAGGCATCAGTCATTCATGCTCATAAACCTATAGGGATAATTCATATTAAATGTGTTCCTTGTTCATATAATATTACTTTAATAAATCCTCCCCAAGATCATAACACAAATCACAATTGTAAGAAGAGAGTGCACAGTAAGATTGGAGAAAAACAGACAGGAGGATAGGAGAGATCTGCATTAAGCCCAACCCATTCTGATTAATTCCAGAATTTTAATGCTTGCAGATGTATTAATTGGCAGGTATTCATATTTGTGTGTTTTAAGATCTTTTGAATGAGATATAATTTTCCATATAAAATAGTCTGAGGGGTATTTGCTGTTTTTAATCTTTAAATATTTTGTATTACATTATCAACCCTGTATTCAATACACTTATGAAACACAAAGCATTCCCATTTTTAGAGATTTATTCGTGTATCATTTTTCCCCAGATTTGCCAGAACACCATCATGTTCGTGTTCTGAAGGTTAATGCCCAAAGTCAAACAGACAGAAGCCAAATGCTGCAAGGTTTCCAAGATTAGGACTGATTCCCTTCACGAAAATAAATGATTCCTGCCATGTTCAGTGATTTTGTGCAGCACTACTCACGGCTGAGTGAGTGCATCAATACTGTAGTCCTTACATGCTGTACATACTGATGACACTCTGTGTTAACTTGATTGACTGAGCAGTATACTGGAGAGGATGCACCTGCGAGAGATGTGCAGACATATATATATTTTTATTCTGGTTTTGAAACATTTTGGTTTTACTTTTTTTTTTTTGGAAGTCTTAGTTTCACATTCCATGGGTTATCACATTGTGCTGTTAAGGTAGAGCAAACAGTTATGTGCTTCTTTGTTGTAAAAACTGGGTTGGAAAATGGTCTAAGGTACATCTTCTTTCTCTTTATAAAAAAAAGGAATAAAAGCCTAATTTTGTATTTTAAAGGAAAATGACATAAAGAGGACAAGTGTGAAGTCTGGCAAGTCAGTAGCTGTGTAAATTATGCTTATTTTAAGGGATTCAATTTAATGGTAGAGAAATGTCTTGTGTAATTCACTTATAAACGTTATTTTTTGTTACAGTTTTTATGTTTTGTTATCATTTTTGTAGGCTTTAAGACAACAGCAGAAAAGAAGAAATGGAGTCTCAATGATGGTAAACAAGACTGTTCCTCGTGTTGTTTTGACACCATTAAAGGTGTCTGATGAGCAGTCGGATTCACCTTCAGGTAAATAGCTAAAGGACTGTTTGCAAGATCAACTCTAGTCACAGAGCCTTCCTCTGAATCAGCTGTGCAGCATACAGAATTTGGAATTGCTGAAATAATGTTTCCACTGGGTGGCTTTGTTTAACGTCTTTATTTCCTTATCAAATTTGGTATCTCAAGGATGGAGATTTTTCTTTAATAAAGAACTGAAGGCACACAGTAAAATGACAATTGGTAATAGCAACAGCTTTAAAGGAATGCAAAGTAACATTTTGTTTGGCTCTGGAGCTCTAATGGAGAACCACATGCTGATATTCAATGCCATAAAAAGGGGAGGAGGGGGGGAAAAAAGGCAAGCTTCTCTATGACTGTGAATTGGTGTCTCAATTCTGCACTGCAATACTCGAATCCTTTTGTTAGCTTTTCTTGTTCTGATACCATGCTTATCACTGCAGCATAACCTTGACCTTTAACTCTAGTGGTTAAGTTGCTTCATTTTAAGAGATTTCTATGTCTATGTTTAACACAAACTGACAATTGTATTTCCAAGCATATCGCTTCTATAAATGTTTCTTCCTAAAGAAATTATCTTTTTTCAGCTTTAGATTGCTTTACTGCCCCATAACTTGAGGTTAAAATATTCTTAAAGATTCC
The DNA here is from genome assembly GCA_013397135.1 of Pachyramphus minor. NCBI lineage: Eukaryota > Metazoa > Chordata > Aves > Passeriformes > Tyrannidae > Pachyramphus > Pachyramphus minor. Next base: position 179,882 of record VYXB01000741.1, on the reverse strand, counting down.
TCTTGGGCATTATAGAACTATGTTATTTTTATTAGATCAGTGAGCATTTTTATTGACTGCAGTGTTCAGTAAACTTTAGTTTTCAGCACTTAATTGATTTATTGAGCTTTTACTTCCATTTCCTCTGATGATAAGGAATTGTATTGTGACCAGAAAGGTATATTGCCTTTCAGCAAGTAGATGTCAATTTTTTTTAATCCTGTTTTTGTTTCGTTTATGGTGTAGGGGGTGCTGGGGGGATGTTGGTTAAAGTGGTAAAGCATCATGTTTGAGGGATTTTATTTTTTCTTAAGGATCTGAATCTAAAAATGGTGAAGCAGATGGTTCTGATAAAGAGATGAAACATGGGCAAAAGTCTCCAACTGGAAAACAAACAAGCCAGCACTTAAAGAGGTTAAAAAAATCTGGTTTAGGTGAGTAGGAGTAAAATAAATATCTTACTTGTAATTCTGATATTTTTCTAAACTCTGTGTTGTCTTTAAAAGATTTATGTTTCTGGGGTATCTGTCTCTTTTTCAAACTCAGCAGCTGACCCTCTCTCAAGAAAACATCTTTCTGGCTACCCAGAAAATCCATAGTAATTTTTTTTTCCTCCCAGAATGATTTTCTGTAGTTGCTTTTTAAAGTCTGACCGACCTAAGCAACTGCAGGCAGAGAGGTGATTTAGCAATTAGGTTCTGATTGTTGTGTAAGGATTTTGTGGGAGAGGGGGACGAGGTGCAGCAGATATTCTTTCTTCATGGTAAATTTGCTTGCCATCTATTATGCATTTATTCCCAAAGATAATAGCATATCTGCTAACATGCTTACCCTATTAGAATTTAACCTTCTCTTTCTTTCATTTGCATTATTTCATGTCATATAGAGATTTGGCATATAATTTTTGATTGATTCTCCTTCTTTGGTTGATTTATTTCTACAGTTGGATCTGTAATTATTTTGAAGCTACATCTCTTCAGAAAACTGTAGATAGAGTTTCTGGTTTTATTTTCTGTGGGTTTTTTGCAAGATTCATGGATGATGCTCTGCAATTAACAAAGAATTTTCTCTGAAGAGACGCTAAGAGTAAATTTGCAACTCCATGTGATAGGCAGATTTTCCTGCTCTGCATGAAATTTAATTGGAAAAGTTCCCTAGGGAGCATAAAATGTAGTGTTCACTAAGACTCTTGTCTTGGCTAAAGTCAAGTTGAATAATGACATAACTGCTTCTTTATCTTTTCAAAGTACTTTTTGCATTCAGCAAACTGCCGAATCATTAGGCAAGTATTTTGCAATGTGACCATGTTGAAAAAGTTAGCAAACGAGCTCTTTGTAGTGGCTCTATCATCCTAAAAGTTATCATATGCCTCTCTTTTTGGTGATAAGATTGTTCTTCTTTATTAATCATCCTGCCTAGTCCTATTTTTATATATAATCATCCTGTAAAATCCAAGGTACTTTACTTCCAAAATACCGAAGGTGAGTTTTTAAATATGCTGTTGTCAGTTCCTGGCAAACTATTTCCCATGAGCCTTATTGTATCACAGCCTCCCACAGCACTTCAATTTCATATGTGATCTTTCTGCAGATTATTAATCAGTTCCATAGGGATAGATAATTCTTTATGTTGATCCAATGGCATTATTCAAAACTAACCATACTTGTTTAGTGTTACAGCTTTTGCTATGCAAAGTTATGTTTACCTTTAGATGATTTCCTGTAACTTTTATCTACATTTTAGACTGAGATACATATTTTCAGGTATACCTTCCTCCCCATCTCCAGATGTTACATCAATTGTTGGCTGATGATATCAAATGCAGAGTGAATTAATTAGTTTTTTTTATGGATTTCAGAAAAAAATCCAATGGCTTTTTTGGACACCACACATGGAATGCAGGGCATTTTGTAAAGTTTTAAGGGTTACTGTTCTTGTACCTTCTGAAATGTATCTCTTATGACATAATATTTCTTGGGATGCTAAAAGAACAGTTGTTGAGTATCTTTGAGAATAGGTCCAGCATCCTATATAGTGCACTGATATTCACTGATCTGCCTAGCATTCATTACATGTTGTGTTTGGTAGACTTTCTGAGCTCTGATTAAATATGATGACTTCTTTTCCCTTTTGGTTAACAGATTCTGCCAAATATGTGATTTCTTTCCTTTTCCTGTTTTCATTTTTATACTTTGATGTAGAACTGTGGTGATCCTCTCTCTTCATAGTTAATTCTCTGTTTTGGAGACTAATCTCTTTTTTTTTCGAGGCTGCAAGCCTGCGTTTCTCACCTTACAGGTTCTATTTCTGATCTGGACAGTGATGCCTCTAAACTCTGATAGCAGCTATATAAGGATTCAAAATGTCTTTCTCCGTGGAAAACAACATAAAAAAAACCAGTGGCATGTGTTTTGTCGTAAACTCCTCTCAGACTTATGATTAGTGATTCAGTAGTGGCATACTTCCATGCTGCTCCCAAACACTTCACTAAATCTGATTATAAACTTGAGACCTGCTAAATTAGACACAGGAAGGGTGCAGGAGAGAGAATTTGTTGTTCTGAACAGATTTTGAGTTTTGATGGTTTTTTTTTTTAAGTATGACTATGCTGGGCATCCACATTTTGCTTCTGGCCTAGAAATAATACACATATTTCTTCTACAAGTTGATAAAACCTCCACAGTAGTCTGTAAGTAGTAGCAGGTCAAATAAATAAGAAAATGTGTGACCCAGGAACATACAGTTACGTTTCACTGTCTGGCTTGGGCATTTCTTGCTATTAAAATACCTGCCACTGAAAGATGCTACTGACTTTGCAGTCATGTAACTTGTTTTAGTTTGGATTATCTCTATGTGTATGTCTTTCCATAGAATATGAAGCATGAGCTGTTGAAAATTTTGCTCTAATTTAGAGCCACTTAGAAGATGGAGATACGTATTTTGTATTTATTAAAGAATAGAGTGTGCATACAGTCATTAAAATTGGACACATCATACTACTGGCGTTATGCTTGTGTTCTTTTTGCATTTATATTTAGTGGGTGAGGACAGTTTATTGTGGTGTATTCATGAAAATGAGCACTTCTCCCATACAATTGTCCTGTGTAACAGGGCGCTCGTTTGTAATGGAGTCTCTGCTGTACTGAAATACAGTATGTTGGAAAAGATTATCCTGTGCTGAACACACAGTACCTGGTCTCATTCAGTTAGTATTGTCTGCTGAAAAATTAAAGGAAATTGCAAGAATGTTTGTGGGAGGCTATGACTGAAAAGAAGCTTTTACAATTTACAAGTCTGCATTTTCTTTCATTTGTACATTTTGTGGGTGGTGATATAACCTTTCAGGAAAGAGACCATCATAGGTCTTCCAAGAAGTCTAACACATACTTGCATTCTTTTTAGTAATGTTACTGTTAAGTAGCTTGTAGCATTTGAGGCATTGCTAATAATCAGTGTGCCTGAATTCCCCCATTAATAAAACATGTATTCCTCATTAACATGTCAGTTGTAATCTTTGTTGAGAGGTCCTGTGTTAATGCCAAGTGCCATCATTGTTCATAGCAGTAGAATATTCTTTGAATTGTTTTTTAGAGATTCTGCTGGAGTTTGTGTATTTTTTAGTTAAGATCTGTTTTGTTGCATCTTTGAAATATTGGAAAGTACAACAGACCAAAACCTGGAGGAGTTTCCTGGGAGGATTAGAAGCTTTTGAGTTTTTCCGGCCACCTGGACTCCACTTTTTCCTTGTCCCCCTTAAGTATCATAATATGTTAAGACTGAAAGGAATAAAATGGATAGTAGCAGTGCATATATATATATATAACAATATATATATATGCACCTTGAAGCAAGTAGCAGTAATTGCTCTTTAAGTAGCTTTAAAAAGTATCTTCTAAATATTATCCTAGAAATAATGACAAAATCAGATCTCTAGTTATGGGGCAAAATCAGATATATACCTGTCATTCCTGACAGGTATTTGTCCAACATAATCTTAACAATTTCCACTGATGGAGACTGTATTGTCTCCGTGTTTATGTAATCAGGTGTCTCCTTGTCCTTGGTGGTTAAATGCTTTCTTTTCCCAACATCTTAAGAGATATATTTCTTACTGTGCAGGAGTTTAAGCTCATTGCTTTTGCTATCCACTGTGTACAGTAAGAAGACGTTATTCTGTACCCCTGTGCATCACATATATATGTATTTCACCTGCCTTCTGCTGAGTCTTTATCTTATTCCTGGGTTTGTACTGTTCCTCACAGACCCTGTTTTCTAAACTTCTCATAATTCCCACTGCTTTCTGTTTATTGATCATTTTAGATCATTGGTTCTTATGAAAATTCTGAAAAATGCGTGTTTTCAGACACTGATTTAACACATTAAATATTCTCATCTCTTTGATCACTGTCTCTTCACACGGGCAGTTTTTAGCAGGTGCTATGGGACACTGCAGATGCGGAGCATGGCAAAAGAGAAGCTGTCCATAATGATTGATTCACATCAGCCTCGTCAGGCAGGCTTTTGCTTGAAAATAGATGTTTATAATTATTGTTGATGACATGACAGGAATATTTTCTGCTGTTGAGTTGGTCTCTTGAGCTGAAAGTATGAATATGTCAGCTGCGATGCTGACTGAAACATGGATCATGTAAGAGCTCAAGAGACAAATCCAGGAAATATAAAAGAAGCTGTTAAGACACCTAGAGAAGGCTGTGTAACACTTCCCAGAGTACTGTTTCTCTGGAGCTTACTGTATTACAGAATAACAGCTAAAAACTTGTTCTTACTTTCTTCCTTTATTTATGTTTAAAGTTATTTCTGTTTATTTACTCCAGGACATTTGAAATGGACCAAAGCTGAGGATATTGACATAGAAACACCGGGATCTATTCTAGTGAACACTAACCTGAGGGCTTTAATAAATAAACACACCTTTGCTTCTTTACCTCAGCATTTTCAACAATACCTCCTGCTTTTGCTTCCAGAAGTAGACAGGCAGGTAAGTAGCATCGTGCAATATTTCTTTCTTTAATGAAACTTTTTTATGGTGTGTTTGCATAAGCTGATTTAATTGAGTAGGAATTGTTCCAGGAAAGAATAAGGAGAAAATTTTCATACTGTCTTAGGTAAAATTGCTAGATATGGAATGACCGTAAATTTTCTCTTTAAGCGTCAACCAGCTCCTGCTTCTTTTCTTCCTGAAAACTCTGCAACTCACTGATTTGCCTAAATGGAAACTGGCCAGCAGATCTTCCAAACTTGCCAAATCTCTTAATTAGCTTTTCTACCTATGGTGTTGAAGATAAAGTTCTCATCTTCAAGTCTTTATTTACATTGAGTCTCTTTTCACCTGTTATCTTCCTTGGCACTCTGTCAGTAATGTCCAGGTCAATATTAGTTCTGTTAGTTTGTTCTTCTCCTCCTCACCTTTTATGCAGGCCTGTGTATGCTCTCTCAGCCCCAGTGCAGTGAATCCATTCATTCACACCTTTTGTAAGGAATTTCTTCTCCAGAGCTTATGGCTATTGGCTCATACAGGTCATTAATCAGTTCTGTTGAGGAGAATGATTTGGAGAATTAACAGGATGGGAATAAAATTTGAATTTCATGATCTTTCCTACAATATTTGTCCTTCCTGCATTTGTTGATCACAGTGCAGGGTTTCTTAGAGCAAGAAAAAAAGGATTTCCAGCATGTCTAATAGTTAAAATAGCAAAGAGAGCACAAAACCAAATTATGTACTCAGTAGCTTCACTTAGGGATTTAAACAGTCTACCAGTTTCAGTGGGGAATACTTATCTACTTAATTCAGACTCATTAACTTACCCAAATAGAGCATTATATTTTTAGCAGATGGTCAGTATCCCTCTTTTTATGTAATAGCTAGAGAATGCAGTTTTGATGGATGACTAATTACAATCTGCATCTTAAATCAGTATTTCATTTCAGTATTGCAGGTTTCATTCTTAAACTGTTAGTAATTAACCTACCACCAATGCAGGGGAAAGCAGTGCAATATCAGACCAAAAGAGAAAGAAAAATTGTATTGATGTGCATTTACTCAGCCTCTTATCAAATTAGATACTGTATGTTGTGGACTGTAATTATGCACTTAATAACAGAATGTTTGAGAAGGAACTTTAAAAGCAGAGCCGTAGGAGAAATGATGTACATGTATTTATTCTCAAGCTCCCACAATGCAGCCAAAATCAGTATTGACAAATTTTAAGAGAACTTTTTTCTCTGCTGTGCAACAAATTTTAACTTAATGCCCAGGAAATATTTTCCTGATAGTTCTGACTTTTTGTTCTTCTTCTAGTTAATTCATCAGAAGGATAAAAAAAATAATTACTAGGTAAAATGATGTTTTCTCTCCACCTGTCAAAAATCCCAGTGATCCAAAATTACATTTCAAGTACAGGGGCTTTATTTAGAAGTTTCTTACTTTAAAATTTATTTTTAAAAATAGAGACTCTTGAACTCCCTTACCTTCTTATCAGTGTTCTTACAGCAGAGGTTTTTGGCAAGAAAATCAAGAGAATATTTGTTGAGTTTAAACATTCCTCACTAATTAAAAGCAATGCATTTCTTTTTAATTTTTATTTTAGAAAGTGTTCACATAATGCATATAATATGTTATTTCAGAGGCCCAACACTACGTAGTTGGACACTGTTACTTTGCAAGCAAACTGATCACAAAAAGCAGTTGTGATGAGACATTTTCAGGTGTCCTTCTGTCTGTCATCTTCTCAGAGCATTCTGTTGGTTTATGTAGCATACCATGTTTTCACGTGCATCTGGAAGGAATCACCATTCATCTCTGGAAGTTTAATGGAAATGTTTGACCTTTAAAAGTGATAGTTTGAAAATTGTTTTCTGGTGGAGAGTGAAATAGCCCTGAACCCTCACTTTGCAGAAGTCTTATTAGAGAAAGAAATGCATCTCGTCTCTTAAAATCTGAGAATATGCCCTTGGCTTCAGCTTAAGAGTGGCATCCCAAATACAGACTGAGGAAAGCAATTGAGCTGCTGTTCTTTTCCTTTCTATGACAAGTGGAAAATATCAGTGTAGTGCTCAAGAATCAAGTGAGAAGGAGAGGTTGTTCTAGCCTGGGAGCTCTGGTGAGAGTCTCTGCTGTTGGTCATTCTGACTAGGCAAGGCAAGGGTATTCAGTTTTCCTCTCTTATTTCTACTGTCTAAATCAAATGGGGCATCAGGCAAGAAAAAACAGGGCAAAACTATTCATTGAGTTAGTTGCCCATCTCTGGGCAAATCTTCATTTTCATTGCTTTTTATTGTCCTTTTCTTATTTTGTCTGAGAATTATTATTTCTGCTCCTCTGGCTCCGAAGTGTTTCCTCCCAGTGTGCTACTCTGCAGTTGGCTGCTGTTGTCTTCCCCAGAGAAAGCTGCATTTCTGTGTTGTCATGTGGATATAGTATGTGAAGTACTGTAATAAATGGCACTATAAAAATGTAATAGAGTTATGCTATTTGTGTATATATAGTGATCTGTGAAATAAATTACTAATGAAGTGCAGTCTCATTTAGGCTTTATTATTGCTCCACATAGAAAAGCCCTATGATGAATGATTCTTTGTCATTTCTGTCATAAACACCATTTTTCTGGGCGGTATAACTCCTCCTCCTTAAATAGTACTGAGCCGAAACTTGTCATGCATGTGTCAGTTTGAATAAGCATTTTTAGAAACCATTAGTTAAGGGAGTTGAGGTTTTCTATTTTTTTGTGTGAAACTGTTTATTATAAATAAATGACTTCTGTCTCAGCCCTGGTGAGTCTAATGTGTTCCAAAAAAGTTCAGGGCCAAGTTAAGGGCTTATTGGGATGTGTTTTCTGGTCTTTCTTTTGATTTCAAGTTTTGCGGTTGATATCAGCGAGTCATTGGGGTCCATGGAACAAAAAGCCTTAGAAAAGATGTCCCAGAATGGAAGAAGTTGATAACAACTCTGCTGATGTTGGTGCTGTCATTTTTTTGACAAAGAGGAAGTGTAGGATCATTGCCATAATTTTTTTCCTTTGGGAAAACATAAATTCATTCATTATTCACAATTGAAATTGATTTCAACTTGTATATTAGTTTATATTCTCTTTCAGTAGCAATGAGGCTTGTGTGTAACTCTCTGTGTTCAAAATGCCTGTAAAAGAAAATGGAGAAAGTTGGCATTTATGGTAGATACATTTTATCAAGGTCTTTATTTGTTTTCATTTGGATTCAGATTGAATTAGTATGTAAACATTGTTCAAACGATAGAGTCTTAGAACATCGTGAGTTGGAAGGGACCCCCAAGGATCGAGTCCAGGCACAGGACAGCACCAAGAATCACACCATGTGCCTGAGGGCATTGTCCAAACACTTCTTGATCTCTGGGTGGCTTGGTGCTGTGACCAGTTCCCTGGGGAGCCTGTGCCAAAGCCCAATCTCTCTCTAGGTGAAGAATCTTGCATCACTGGATACTGGGAACCTCATGACTGAAATTTGAACCTCCAGATTTTCAGCTCTTTTTTGATCTGTATGGACTCAAAGACTCAAAAACTTTGAAGCTGAGCTGATATAGAAGCCTGTTGGGTGATCCCACAGGAGACCAAGGTGACTGAGCTGTAAATATAGAAAAAATGCAGGTATAGAAACTATATGGAAAGCAAAGTCTCTGCACAAAATATTTCAATTGTCACAAATTCCAGCAAAGTATTTTTCTGCTCTAATTAGAACATTCTACAGCTGAAGAACAATGGAATTTTCATCAAAGAATACCTGCTTCTAACATAGATACATAAAACAATAGTTATGTGTGACAGAAGCCTTCTTGACCACATCTCAGCAAATACTCATCTTCAAAGCAGGAAGTTTTTCTCTGTATCTAGATTGCTTTACAACATCAGTGCCTCTTTAAATATTACTTAAACAACATATTTTGTGCAAGGATGAGTAACAGGTCTGTACAACAGGTTGCTGAAGAGGAACGACAATATCGTGTCTACACCAGCTTTCCTTGTTGGTGTTACTGGGAAGTCAAATTCCTGCTATTAGCACTGGGGTATGAGCAAAAGGAAGGGAAAGACACCCATCTAGTAAGCTTCCAGGAAGAGAAGTGCTGCCTCATCTGAATAGTAGCAGAGAGCTGAAATTATTTTACTAATCCTTAGAGAGCTAAAGAAAATATTCTTTCCTGAATGCTGTGAAAAAAATGTGTCCTTCCAGACTCTACAAATGCTTAACACAATTTCTGATCTTTGAGAATTTACCTCCCTGTTCTGTACTTTCTCTTCTGGTAATACTGGGATCTTCTAAGCCTCCTGTGATTTGCACCTGCCCTGCCCTTTCACATAGGATGGGAATTTCTTCCTACAAAAACACTTGAAAGCCTCCTTGGACATGTGTGTTAGGTGGACAGGTGTGTTAGGTTTGTGACCAAACCTATTCAGGAAGAGCATTTAAAACAGTAGAGGAAATTCTAGTAATACTTTTGTCTTGTCCTAGCTCTACTTGTTTAATGAAAGAAATTTACCAATATTTTATCTACATTTATGTACAGATAGTCAAGTTAGTTACTTAAATTAAAAACTTAAAAACTTAAACATTATTAAGGAATTACTTAAGCCATAAGTACTGCATAAGTGTCTGTGAATATTTCAAGTTTGTAGTAAGTCAATCTACTAAAAAGAAGAGCATGATGTACAAATCCAAGGATTCTAAAATGGGTCAAACACCACCTTAATCTCTTTCTTTTAATTTATAAATCAGTGAATCCCAAAATAATTACTCTCTTTTGGTTTGGTGCCAGTATTGCCATGCAATAACATCACAGAATCCTTTTATTTTAAGGTCGGTGCAGGTTCTGTGTTTCTGTCTTGACCTGTTCAATTTAGGTTGGTGTTTGCACTCCCAGTTGGATTCTGTCACTTTGCAAAGATTCCCTCTCACCTTGCATTGAAAAAAAGGCACAGGGTGATGTCACTTAGTGATATACTCTGTTCTGTTTAAAATAGTAAGAAGTAATTTTGGGGAGGTTATCTACAGAATTCCACTTCAAAACCTCTTTGCTTTCTAGTAGTATGAATCAGCTTAATATCGTTCCTGCCATTTGAGCAATGAGGGCAAAAGGTAACCATTGTTTTCGATGTGCACTAATTACTCAGACTCTCAAGTACATCAGTTTGAATTCTACAGTGGAGAGCAGGTAATGAATAATACAAAATATTCTTGTGTTTGTAAAAGACAAGGAGAGAGGTCTGGTATCTGACATTCTGAACGCTGAGTATGTAGTATCTCAAGGTATATTATTTTTATATTAAAAGAGAGTAAGCAAAGCTTGATTTTCATGGTTCTTTTCCTGTAGCAGTGTAACCATCTTTCTGTTTGCTTTATTAACTTCATCAGTGCTTGAGGGTTATATTTGCCATTGGTCTTTACCATAATTGGCATTATGGGCTTGGTGCTGTCATAAATAAGTGCTGTGTGTATTTTGTGCTCCCAGGTTTTCTTTTATGTTTCTATCCATAGAATTATTGTGTAGCAGTAGCTAAATGGTTACCTTATCTTACTTCGCTGCCTTTTCTGCTAATACTACAACCTTTTAGCTGTGTCCTTTTCAATTCTCTATCATCAGTAGCTTTCAAATATTTATTATTATGTTCCTGTAAATGTTTGAGTTTTACACTGAAATAGTTTTAGGGTTATGACAAAAGCAATTAGTTCAGAGGAGAACATTTGCAGTTGAAGGTTAAATGCAACATATGTCTTCTGCACCTAAGCATATTTAAAAAGCTGTTAAATTGGCACCCCCTGTGTGTGCATTAACTGAAGGTCATTTTATGTCACATTTCTCCCTTTAACTGACATTTTTTCCTTTGGTTTTACTGGTTAATGTGGACAACATGGTGTCATTGTAATGTGCTTTATTTCTACAGCTTTATTATGGTAGTTTTAATGTAGGTATCTTATAGAGTAGATGACAAAATTCCAAAGCATTTAAACTACCTTTTCAATAAGATTCTGGGGCTATTATGATTCCTGAGCTGAGCTAGCCAAGGGTGTTCAGACAGGTTTACTATCCCCAGCTGGCCCCACTGTCCTTGTGCAGCAAATTAATAACTTTTTCCCTAACACAGCTGTGTGGATGGTGTATGTGCACATTTCACAGTCATGCATTAACAACACATATCAGTTTCATTTTACATGAGTTGAAAGCTGAAAGGATTTTACTTCAAAATTCCAGTTGTCTTTAGCTACACGAATACTCTTTTAGCTTCCCTAAGCAATCCAGTAAGGCTCACTTCAATTGCATTGCAATCTGGCTGCTCTGATTGATGTGGTAATGGAATTCTTGTTTGCTTGTTCGCAGTAATCCCTAGAGGTCCCCCTCAGTATCAATATGTGTACATATGTGAATAGGAAGCTTTACATTTTTGATTAAGTGTCATGTTTTTGTATTTCTGCTGGCTTGGTCACTGTATTTCAGAAATGCGAATCAGTGTTTTTCAGCATGTCGCATCCATATTGTGGAAGTTCATGTTTGATTTCTGAAGCCCTAGTTACAAGCTATTGTCACTCTCACCTTTACAAACAAGTTTTGCCGAGGTGCTAGCAGAACTATTGCGTTTGCTTTTGTCTGTAGTGAGGCTCAAGTCAGTTGGAATATCTAGTAGGACACAGCAATGGTGCTGTGCGTGCTGAAAGCTAAAAATACAAGAGCCACAGCCATCTCTGCAGCATCCTTTTCCATAAGTTCTTGTGATGTGTGAGGGGCCCTGCAGTCAAGGTTGTTCTTACAATGCAAACTAGTAAAGCTTTTGTTGCCATCTCTTTCCCTCCAAGTGAGTTTCATAAAGTACGGTGCACAGCTGTTAGTGCTTAATAAAAAAGAGGACCTTGTATGCAATACAAGTTTAATTTACATTTGACAGAATTATTAGCACTTTAAAAAGAGAACCGATAAAATACCTCAGTTCCAGTGGGAAAGTACTTACATAAGTGCCTTTTCAAAAGACTGCTAGGAGCTATGTTGCGAGAGTTTAACTAATATGTGGACATAAATGGTAAATTATATGGACACGAGGGATTGACATGCTTCAAGTTTTGTAGGTATTAAGGGTTCATTGCAGTGCTGCAGTGTGTAGTGTTTCAACTGTTCCACTCTTACAAAGTGCTAATAATTACGTGATATGAATTGGTCTGCAGTGCCTCCAGTGTTGCCACTGTAGGGCTGCACTGGAATTAGATTTCTTACGGTTTTGAATCTGAAGACAGCCAAGGACTTGAAACAGGATATTGGATGCAGGTGCAGCAAAAGGAAGATCAAGATGTGATCCATCTGTGCCTCTGCACCAATCTCTCTTCACCCTTGCTCTCACCCTCTCTCTACCTCTCCCCTCTGCCTTTCTTCCCTCCTCTTTCCCCCTTTTCCATTATTTTTGTTTTGATTAAATAAAAAAAGGGAAAATGAAGCTGAGCCTTTTTTCCTAGTTATTTCAGAAAATTAGTATTCTTTGTCTTTGAATTATTTAAGCCCAAATTTCCTTTAGCTTGTTCTCGTGATAAGGACATGCAGCCATCTTTTTGCATAGGAGGGCAGTGTTTTCTAATGCCTAGAGAAAAGGGATTGACTGTAGGTTTTTCATTTATGACACTCATCAAAAATGACTAATTTTAGATGCATCCTTGTAACTTCCTCTCACCTTCTGCTTCTCAGGCTCAAAGGTGTATGTCATTCATTTTTATTAAAAGTTAGCCAAATAGATCCTGACTGCTTACTTCCCTTTTTCTGCACCTTCCCCAGTGTATGAACACTCTTGGATAATTTAATAATGTTTTACTTTCTCATAGTCTCCAGTCATCTTTTTTTAAACAAGTTCCATAGATGCTTTCTTGATCACAATCCATATATGTTTTTCTATTTTGTTTTTGTTGTTTGTTTTTTTTTACCCTAGGCCTATGTGCCTTGTCTGGTACTTTATAAATGTTTGCTGTTTGTGTTGTGTTCTGACACGCTTGGGATCAGGACTTATATGAAGGATGTAGGAGAAAGAAGATTTTTAATTGTTATTTCTAGAATTTGAATGCACTTAGAAGGTACTGTTTGCTGCATGTTCTGGTTTTCCTTCTGTATTACTTGGGGTTTGCTTCATTTTAAAACATGCTTCTTTTCATTTTGCCAGATTTATTACGTGCCTTAAATTCTTCATTTAATTTCTTGCATCTGAACTCAAACAGATTGGATTCTATTGTCTTTTTTGACACTACAGTGTATTGGAATGAATATAGCTATCCCACTTGTCTTCTTGATTTAGACAAGGTCTAAATTAACAAGTCACATTTCATTTTGAAAACATATGTTTGCAATTCTTCAGTCTTACTCGGCATATTTCCCACTTTAGTGAAGATGGAAAACGTCTTTGTTTTTTTCTCGAGAAGATGCTTCTTCATTTTCTCTTCTTGTCTAAAGCAATTATTCCTATAGTAGTAGATATTTTCTTTTTCATCCTTTGATATTTAACTTCTGAATATAGTCTGGTTATTTTTTAAAGGACTAAAGCAATACTCAGAGTAACTTTCACCATCTGTCTTCATTTTGTGTTTGAAGACAAACTGTTAATGTTATGTTGATGATCAGTGGGGAATGACAAGAACTTTTCTTATAAGGACTGATAACCTCCTAATCAAAACTAAATAAAATTAGGTATTTTCTGGGTCAGGTTATACTCTACTGCAAAAAGGTGAGACCCATGGAAGAGACTTGAACATGAACACTCAAGTTGTATTATATCAGAATTGCTGTGAAAAGTCGTTATCTTTCTGTGCCACCTACCCAAACCTGAATTTGTGGTGACTGAGTTTGTTGTTCTGGCAGCAATTCTTAAGTCAGATCCATGTGTTGCTGTCTGCTGTATTCTATAGTGTTGGATGCATCTCTTATCATTCATGTACTTCTCATTGTTACTTCTCATTGTAGCTATTTTGTGTTCACAACAGCAAAAAGGTCCTGATAATTGCATCTTGTCAGAAGCACTTTTCTTACACACCTGTTTATGTATTTTCTACTCAGAAAGTCTTCCACTGTTTGCTTTGGTAACTCTTTTACGAAAAGATAGATTTTTTTATCAGTCATCACACTGTGTGTAAATGTCTGCACTCATTTTTCTGTTTGAGATGAGTCTCTCAGTGTTCCCTATCTTCAGGCAAAGAAACAGTCGCTATCCTTTTCTCTCTGTGGGTTTTTGCAAGTCCCGTCTGTTTTTTTAAAATGTTCTGTGTCTTCGACTGCATTACTTCTTCCTCATTCTTACCATCTGTGTTCTCAAGACCTGAAATCATCAATGTTTTGTATTAAACTTGGTAATTATCCAGTCCTTAACTATTCATTCCTCTCCTTTTTTTGCTTCTCTCCAATGTTACACTGTGCCTTTCTCTGCATGTTTCTCTTTCCTTTTTTTTTTGTGCATCAGAACCATTGACAAGCCTTTGCCTCTCTTGAGACAAAAGACAGGCCAAGAAGAAAAGAGGAGGGGTTGTCGCTCTCCAGGGGATCAGCATATGTGTATGGATCTCTTCTATAAGGTGGATTACAGTCTAGTTCAGATCTTAGTGGTCAGGGAAGAGGTGAGTGGTATGAATGCCACTGTTATGGGAGTTTTACAGACCATCCAATCTAACTCAGCATGGGTAAGACCACACCTAGTGTGCCTTGTCCAGTTCTAGGACTTAGCCTAGAGAAGAGAAGGATCAGGGGCTGTCTTAGCAATATGTATGAATACCTGAAGAAAGGATGTGACAGGACCAGAGGCAACGGGTACAAACCAAAAGACAGGAGGTTCCATATGGACATAAAGTAAAACTTTTTTTGGTAAGGGCACAGGCTGTCTAGGGAGGGTATGGGTTCTCCATCCTTGGACATATTAAAAACTAACTGATTGTTATTCCCATCTGAAGTGTATTATTATAGTTCAATAACACAGACTTGTTAGTACTTTAAATGTGGTTCTTTCAGGTCTTGGAAATTAATGAAAGGTCTGTGCTTTAACTTCAGGTTATCTATCACACCTACAGATACTTCCTGTGGACTCTTGAGCTCTGTATTTTTGTGGTCGTTTCCCTTACTGTCTGAGGTTTACTCAAGGGTTCAGAAGTAATCCACTATTAAGGAGTTCTATAATAAGGCAATCTAAGCTAAATATTGAAGCTTAATGATGGCAGTGGGTCTGCTCATGTGCCACCTGGAGTATTGTGTCCAACTCTGGATCCCCCAGCATAATAATGATGTGGACCTGTTGGAGCAATCCAGAGTAGGGCTATGAAGATAATCAGAGTGATGGAGCACCTCTCCTCAGAAGACAGGGTGAGAGATTTGGAGTTGCTTACCCTGAAGAAGAGAGCACTCTGAGGGGACCTTAGAGCAGCCTTCTGGTACTTAAAGGGGTGCTACAAGGGAGCTGGAGAGGAACTTTTTAAAAGGATGAGGGGGAATGACTTTGAACTGAAAAGGAGTAGGTTTAGATTAGGTAATATATTACATATTAGGAAGAAATTCTTCACTGTGAGGATGGTGGGTCACTGGAATAGGTTGACCAGAGACGATGTGGATGTCCCACCCCTGTAAGTGTTCAAGGCCAGGTTGGATGGGTCTTTCAGCAGCTTGGTCTAGTGGAAGGTCCCTGCCCATGGCAAGGAACTATATTTGGAACTAGATGATCTTTTAAGGTCGCTTCCAACCTGAACCGTTCTATGATTCTTTCATTTTGTGTAGGAAAGCATGTTTTGCCCTGGAAATTATGTGGATTATTCCATTGCTAGTTTCTAAGCAAAATTTGTAAAGAAAATATGGTTGCAGAAATATCTGTTCAGTCAACCTTTAAGCAACAACAGCAGGGATGGTGCACTGAAGAAAATACCCTTTCATTAAATAAATAGTTTTAAGTCATCATCTTGAATATTAAGCATGGCCAGCTCACTTCAGAAGCTGTGGAAAGAATCCAGAGAAGGGCACCAAAACTTGTATGAGCCATAAAAATTTCTAAAGAAAAATTACTGGATTTTTTTTTAATCTATCAGAGAAATTAAAAGTGAAGAGTATCAACTTTAATACAATCAACTTCTGTATTTCATACAATAGGCAACTAACCCATGGAAGTCTTTTGCATGCTAAAAGTTAGCATTGATTGCTGGCACGGTTTAACTGATATAAATAGAAGATGGTGGATGCATGTATATGAGTAGTAGCCACAGTTACATCAAATGGACTGAAATATTTATGAAAAATAAAAATCCCCCTTTTCAGTCTTATGCCAGCTAAGCTAAATAGAAATAGGAATATTTTATTTGACAGCTCTCCTAGTAATTGGCTATTATGTGGTCTTTTACAAGCTTTATCTACATGATCTGTTCCTTGCAGTTATCAAGGGTTAGTTCCACCACTGCTTTGATCTGATAGTGTTACCATATGGTACCACTCAGATATGACTAAATGCTGAAAAACATATCATCCTTGCTTAGCATTGAGTTATGTAGCTGAAACACTATCAGCAGAAATGCAGCCATTGTTTAACAGAACTTACAGATTTCTTGTGACAACTACTGATGCTTTTCCTTTTCTTACCCAAGTGCTTTCACACTCATTCTGTATTATAGACTTGCCAGCTGCTAGAGCATCCTTTTAGTTTGGTCCCATTTGTCACAATCTCTTTGAATAGTAGTTGTGTAAGTGGAAAAATTACTTTTAGATAAGTAGGGGCATTCTTGAACAGTCAGTAGTATTCTATAGGAAATGGAGAAACTTCCTCCATTATTTTCATGCTAGAAATACATACAAGTTCATTTAAAAGTATTTTACAGGTGGATAAAAGTTTAGTTTTACAATTGCCAACTATTACTTTGTAGTGAGGGCTCTAGCTGTGGAGAACTTCTTGTCATAATTGGTTACCAGGTCATTAGCCAAAGTAGTGAATAGGATAATGATTGTTTTGCATTATTATAGAGAATTTAGACTTTTTTAAGTGCAAGCAGATCTTATTAGAGTTTCTGAAGAATGTGTCAGTCAGAACATGAACAGTCCAGAGGCTAACAAGGGCACATATAGTAATAAGTTCTGTTCCACTTTTTAGTACCTCATCCGTTTTATGATGGAAAATGTTGGTACAGAGAAAGTATATGGCCTTATAATACTACTCTCTGCAGCTGTTCTGTATTTCCCAATGAGAATTTCTGTTTCTTGGGCTTAATGAGAAGGCTGTTCTACAGGGATGCCACACTTAGCCTCAAGGCAGAAAATATCTACCTTGTCTTTTAACATGCCTTAACCTGTCAACTGCTAGCAAAAAAGATGATGAGCAAGTCAGAATCCTTCCAGCCATCATGAAGCATAACTGGTGGCAGATACAATGGGTCTGTGTTTGAGAATGATGGTTCCAGAAACTGAGAGAGTATGTCCGCAGTACAAGCAGAGCCAGAAGACAGCACAATGCTCTGTGCTATGACATCCATTTAAGATATTTTGAAACTAGTTGTAATCTAAGGTTTTAATTGCATTCAGGCAAGCTAAGCTATTATCTTACGAAATCACGGTGTTTCTGAAAGCCATTCTGTCCAAATGAGGCGTTGTTTCGGATATGAATCACGAGCTGTGGTCAGTTACACTAGATTGCACAGAGTGACTCCATTGGAAAAGAATTGAGGCTAGAGGCCCGGAAGCCAGAATGCAAAGACTGACTTAAGCACCTGTCTTTGAAACTGGAGGCTGGCAATTAGTCAGAAGAAAAATGCATATAAGAGGCGTTTGAGTTTTCTTTTTAATTATGATGTAATAGGTGGTAGTTCGATATGCCATCCTTTAGCTTTTTAAACTGTGAAACACTCTTGTTACTAATTTATTTTTAAATTTCTTTAGCATCTTTTATATCTTGACATAGCAAATATGCCAAGGACCATTTATCTAGTCTTCTCAACACTAAGACAGAATCAACAACGTCTGCTTTTCTTTAAATTGTCTAAAAGGTTTTTTGGCTGTTCAGTGATAGAGAATTTACAACCTCTCTAAATAAGTCCAGTGCTTCATTGTTTTCACTGATAGAGAGTTTTCTCCTCAGGGTCTGATCGGAATCTCTGTTGCTGCAATTCTGTCAGTTACTCTTTGTTCAGTTTGGCATCTGAGATTACCATGTCCCTGTTTCTTGAGAAGCTGCCCTTATTAATACAATCTTTGTAGATCTAGGACCTTAAGTCTGTTCTCAGTCTCGTTTATCTGCTTTGCATTTTGTAGCAGTTGCAACAGCCAGAATTGAACTTATTACTCCACCTCAAGTGAGAGGTAACACCAAGGAGAGCAAAGCTAATTTCTCTGTGTTTACATAGTACTCCTGTTTGTAACTTACAGTGTTGTGTTCACCTTCTTTGCAGTTTTACAGCAAGGTTGACATATATTTGGTTTGTGATCAGTCCATGTGCTCATAAGCCACAAACACTTTTCCACAGAAGTATTGCATAGCCACTTAGTTTCTTCACTTTGTAATTCTCTAGTTGTGTATTACTCCAAGAGCCTGAAACTTTGCATTTGCCACTGCTGCAATGCCCTCCTTATCCCTAATGTTTCCAAAAGAATTCACAAAACCATCAAGAGAATTCTGAATTTAAGTTCTACATTTCAATGTACTCGGTCACTCTCTGACTGATGTTATTTGCCAGTTACTTCCATCTTTTTATCATACTTCTGAAATACAGCCTCCCAGTTGATAATAAATAAGCTTTAGTTAGTTCCCTATGGTTCCCTAAGTTCTGAGTAGTTCTGTGATGACCAAATTACAATTTCTGTATCCTGGTTTTGCTTAAGAAAATTTATGCATTGTTACAATCAAGATATAAAACTTGTACTGCTTCTCTTCTATCACAAGGGCTTTTTTGCTGTCAGAGAGAAAACAGACTGATTTGACATGACCTGTTCTTGACAAATCTGTGTTGGCTGTTGCTCAACTCCTGATTAACTTCCAGGCAGTTGTGTATAGTGTTATAGCTTACATGGTTGGCAGGGCTGGATTAACAGTTAGACTCAATGGTCTTAAAGGTCTTTTCCAACCTAAATGATCATCTGATTCTATCTTGCACTTTAACTATTTCACCATTTAAGCATTTTACATATTTTATGGAGCATGAAGACAAGGGGAAGAAGCAAGATACTTAGACATAGGCTTCTTGTGTCAACTGAGATACGCTGTGGTATGTAGTCTAGTACCCAACTTTCCTTCAAAATGTTATAGGTCCCCTGTAGATTCTGAGTTGAGTCTGCCCAGAATGTGCCTAGGGCACCTCAAAAAAGAATCACTTGTCTGTCTGTAGGCCATAGAGTTCTTCTAAAACTGGCTAGATCTGTAAGTCCTTAGCTGCACTATACCCTTCTTTAGACATAGGAGATACATGTGTGTTATATATGTATAACTAGCATGTATAATTTTGTATTTGTCCACTTCACTAAAATTCATTTTTTAACAGTTCTGAAACAGATTCCTATCTGGCATTTAACAGGCTAGTCCATCAGGCCCAGACGATTTGCATTTAAGTAATATTTATTCAGTTCCTTGCTTGTTCAAGGTCATTTCTTACCCTTTTGCAATTGATACTAGTTGTTTTAAGCACCACAATCCAGTAGATGTGTGGTGAAGATGTATGCCAAAAAAAGGGAGTATGAACATTAGCTTTGTCTTTGTATCCTTCTAGTTTTTCCTTTGTGTTGCACAGTGGACTTTTTCTTTCACAATCTTCTAGCTCCTGATGTACTTACAGAATTACTTCTTCTGGAGTCAGATGTGTCCCTTTCCAACTGTGTCTAATTTTGGCCCATTATACCATTCTCTGCTGTGGTATTCTTGCCTAGTAAGTTGACTGGGTTTCCATTCTCTGCATGCTGTGAGGTCGACAGTGAGGTCCTAACTAAGACAATGTGGTCTTATTGTACAATCCCCATTAGTCCTTCGCAGGAGGTTTTGCACAGCATGTGGTCAGCATTGTTTATTTAAAGAACTATGAGAGTTTTTTAACTCCTTTTTCACTAGCACCACATTCTTGGGGATTCTTCCAACTAACTGTGCATTTATGAAAGTATGCCTACTTGAAACACTTTTTTAAAAAATTTTGTTGTCATTTCTTCTTTCTTTTTTTTTTCCCAAAGAAGCTTTAATCTTTTATATTGCTATCAGTCATCAGAATTATCAGATCTCCATTTTGCCAATTAAGGCAAAATGTTGATTGTCAACTAAACCTTCCAAGTCCTCCTACGTACCATTTGTAGTTCTTGCAGTAGTGTTCAGCCATCAAAGACTGAGATAAATGTACTGCTTTCATCACGTTAGCCTCTTCTGTAACCTATCTTTTATAAATAAACTTGTTTTGGCAGTGGTCCACAGAACAGGATTTATTGTATTTGATTTGCCCATACTGTGTATGGGCTGTGTATATAAATACAGTGTTCAAATTTTGGAGAAATTAGCAAGTTTGGTTTTTAGAGCATGTTCCTTTCCTCCATGAGGGCCATTTTCCGTCTTTGCTTACCTATTGCCATCTCTCTAAACCTTGGGGCATCACCACGTGCATGAAGATGCCAAAGCCATTCTACCCATAGGACCTATTAAACCGCCACTTCATTACAGAGTCACAGAACATGCTAAGTTGGAAGGGACCCACAAGGATCATCGAGTCCAATTCCTGGCCCTGCACAGGACTATCCTCAGGAGTCACACCATGTGCCTGAGAGTATCGCCCAAACACTTCTTGAACTCTGTCAGGCTTGGTGCTGTGACCACTTCCCTGAGGAGCCTATTCCAGTGCCCAACCACCCTTGGGGTGAAGAATCTTTTGCTAATATCCAACCTAAACCTCCCCTGACACAACTTCAGGCCATTCCCTCAAGTCCTGTCACTCATCATCAGAGAGAAGAGATCAGTGCCTGCCCCTCCTCTCCCCCTCACATGGAAGTTGTAATTGCTATGAGGTCTCCCCTCAGTCTTCCCTACTCCGGGCTGAAATGACCAAGTGACTTCAGCCTCTCCTCATATGGTTCCCCTCAAGGCCTTTTACCATCTTTGTTACCTTCCTTTGGGTGCTCTCTAATGGCTTAATATCTTTATTATATTGTGGAGACCAAAACTGCACATAATATTCAAGGTGAGGCCACACCAGTGCAGAGTAGAGTAGAACAATCACCCAGTATATGTCTGTCTCTGATGATAAAAGAGGCCACACATACCTAGGTTCCATGATGATTCCTAGAGTCTCCTTCTCACTTCTGATCCACTGAATTTCATTTCTGTCAGTATTCTTAAAGTGAGGGTAGAGGGCCATCATAAACAGTGACATTGGTAGATTTTGCAGGCATCATACCTACCAACACCTGCATGAGATTCATCAGATGATTTCTGTTGTCCTCATTCCCTCATTTCAGATGATGCACATCAAGTCAATATATGAACAAAGACTGAAGAGCTGTTTTTCTCAGTGCAAAGTGGATGCTGGTCAGCTCAATAGTCCTCTAGGCCCCATTGACTGCATCAGCTAGATTGCTATTGACTGTCATAGGGGGATTAGAAACCTAGACCACATCTAGATATTTACATTAGTTATTTTAATGTTAAGCAGAATGCCACACAGGAATACCACAATACACAGGAATACCACCTCCATTACTTTTTAAGTTACATTTTTATAGAACTGTAGCACCTAGGCCAGTATGCCTTTGACGCTAACACAGAGAAATTGCTTAAATTCATCTTTGTCGTCAAACAATAGTTGGTAAGTGGGAGTTTGGATATTGTTTTGATTATGATTGCTAGCAGTCACCCTCTCAAAGAATCCCAGGAGCACTTTAAGTGGTAGCCTGAAGCCACTGATCACAGGTGGCAAGCATCCAGTTTTGGTTTGTACACAGATATTTGATAGTATCACCTGGGGACTTGCTTGTGAATTGGTGTTGTGTTTTAAGCCTGGCTGCCAACGAAACCCTACCCTACATAGCTGCTTGCTCTCTTTGCTGCAATAGGATGAGGGAGAGAATTGGAAGAGTAAACGTGAGAAAACTCATGGGTTGATATAAAGACAACTTAATAGGTAAAGCAAAAGCTACACACAAGCAAAGAAAGCCCAGGAATTTATTCACCACTTCTTAAGGGCAGGCAGGTGTTCAGCAATCCCCAGGATAGCCAGGCTTCATCATGCATAGTGGTGACTTGGGAAGACAAACACCATCGTACCAAACATCGCCCTTTCTTTTTTCCCCCAGTTTCACATGCTGCGCATGACACCACGTGGTATGGAATATCTCTTTGATCAGTTGGGGCCCAGCTCTCCCAGCTGTATCCCCTCCCAAATCCTTGTGCATTCACAGCCAGCTTGTTGGTAGGGTGGGATGAGGAGCAGAAAAAACCTTGACACTGTGCAAGCCCTACTCAGCAATAACAAGAATATACCTGTGTTATCAACACTGTTCTGATTACAAATCCAAAGCATAGCCCCATACCAGCTATTGTGGGGAAAATTAGCTGTAGCCCAGACAAAACCAGCACAAATGGGTTAAACTTATTTTTTCATTTCCTGTTTTCTGTTCCACATAGTGCTTCAGAAACCTTAAAAAAGTCTTGGACCAAAGGTCAATGTTTCCTAATGGTGTAGTTAATAGCTACAAACTGTTATTGTTTACAACTGTATTTAGGTGCCTAATCTGAGTAAGTATACTGACTATTTTAAAAAGTAGGAACCTTGAAAGAGAAGGCAGTTCCCTCCTGTTACAGCATGAACACCAGGCTTGGTGTTAAGCACTGTGAGATCTGTTTTTTTGTTGATGAAGACACCGCGGCATGAAGGAATAATTAATGCATCAGACTTCATGATCACGAGTAGAAAGTGGTGGAAATTTATAGGATCAACAAACATGAGTTTGGACATGATTGACATAAGAAATTTAATGGGTGTGTATGAAAAGCACAAATATCAGTCAGCAAAGTGTGTGTTCCAAAGTATTCACAGGGTTTACAGTAGTCAGGATTCAGGGAACATCGAGTTGGTAAAAGGTCATGCATGTGGAGGCATGCATTGTGTTTTGCAACTGTCCTAAAGCTTACTATCACTTTTTACTAGATTTGATAGCAGTTTTTAATCCTTCATGGATTTTGTGGATCACAATAGCATCTGGTATACTGCAAACATATCTATTGGTGTTCTCTGTGGATTTAGGTTGTGAGTGGGTGTTTCATGCTGACTAGCTAAAGTAGCAAATATAGAGGCCCTAATTAGGAGTCTGATCTTCTTTATGCTTTCTTTACTGTTAGTGGAAAAAAAGGAGCTCTTCCGGAGTGATGATGCAGAATACCTAAATTAAATGTTTATTTCTGTCTGCTTGGACTCAAACAGTTCTGCTTCTTGGAGAGGGTTCTCCTTAGTGTTGGAGGGTTTTAGGGGAAAATAGAGATACTCGTCTTCCCTATCACCTGCGAACTTTTGCTCTGTGATCATCCGGAGTCTTTTCTCAAAATGTTTGCTTTCAGAAAGTCAGTCACTAAGGTTGCATCTTCAGATGCTACATTTGCACTGTACCTGCATCACAGGTCGGTTTGATTCTGGTGCCCAGTACTGCAGAACTGCATTTGCTACAAATTCATGTTACAAATGGCAGTGGTGTCTCTCCACTCACATCTGTATCATGTGTGTGATATAGATGCTGCTGAATTTTTAATTTTTAGTATTTTGGAAGCTTTAATGCAAAAGCAGCAAAATGTATTTTCTCATATCTTCCTTTTTTTGCAGATAATTTCTTTTACATAACTTTGGGAAAGTATGTGAATTATAGGATTGTTCTTCTCCCAAGATAAAATATAGCGTTAGTAGCAGTTTGTGGAAAGTGTATAAAAAGTGAGTGATACTGTACACTTCAATTAGATGAATCTTCACTTCTCTTGCTCATTGCAGCAGGACTGAACTAGATAACCTTTAAAAGGTCCCTTGCAACTCAAACTATTCCATGATTCTAGTCAAATGTGACGTTCACATATAAGCTTTCCTGTAAGAAATATACTACGCAGCAGCTGTCTACAGTGGATCATTAGAAGTCTTATAAATACATTAGGAGAATTTTGAATTGTTTGAAAGAAAGAAATAATCACTTTGCTAATTCCTTGTCTTTTAAGATTCTAGCCAAGATCAGATAACCTACCACTACACATCTATGCAGTACTTGCTGTATTCCTATTAAACCACCTTCAGGTTGAGCTACAAGAATAATCCCTGCCTTATTTTCGGAAGAGACTTTTCAGTGAAACTTGGAGGAGAATAATGGAAGTAGTTTTTCTAGAAAGGTTTCTTAGTTCCTTTTGATAAGAATGTGTGACATTTGCTTTGTAATGCAAACAGATGCTGGGGTTTAGCAGATATGTTTTGGGGTTGGGTATTTTTTTGTTTGCTTTCAATAAAAAAAGGAACTTTTAAAAGCCATTGTGAATTCTGCATAGAAGTATTAATTAGAAAACATAATGCTAGCATTGTGCTTAATCAGAGAAAAAAGGAAACATAAAGCTCGACAGAATAAAACATAAACTTTCCAAGAAATGTTTGTTGTTCCAGCTCATTAACACACTGTCTCTGTTGGACAGCAGTTTTTAAATACCATAAAAATTAACAGTGTATTTAAGAACTGCTTTATTGGCATGTTTCTTCAAATTCTAATTTAGAGCTAGTGGTTAATTATGCTGCTTCTATCGTCAGAGCTTAGAAACCCCTGGGCTTCAAAATTTTCCATTTCCACTTTAACTGTTCGACTTTAGGTTAAAATCCATTCTCCAGGTGAGGTAAGAAAAGAAGATTTCAGTAGAGATTGTTAGCTAATATTGTAGAAGGATGACCTTTTAGTCCTTCCAAGTTTAACAGAGCATAAAAACATCAGCCTGGTTTCGCATGACTAGAGTATTGAGAAAAGGGATGAAATATCCTTGTTAGTTTTGCAGTTTCTGATAGAGTCTGTCAAAACAACAGATGTAAAATTGCTTGGTTTTTGTCTGTTCAAACTTGTTCAAACTGTTTTTCCCTGTGAACTCTTTAAATGAATCAAAAATAGCTAAACTGTTGAACTTCTTGTTTAGTTTGGGTTGTTTTCATCTTTTCGTAGTGGATCTGCTTTCTGCTTAGTGCTTTTTTCTTATTATAACATTTGGAAGATTTTTCTTCCATTCACTTTATCTCTTTGGCTATTATGAGTTCCTTTAGGATTTCTGTCCTTGTCCTTTTTCTCTTTGAGCTTTAATTGATTGAATAAATTCTTTCTACTCCATTCCCAGCAAACATTTCCTTTGATCTCAAATTTCTGAGCAAGTTTGGTGAAGTCACTGGGGCTGGACAATTCTTTATTTCTGTCATTTTTTCCATTGGTATCCCTATGTGCACCAAATCTAGATAATGATGACTAGTTTCATGCACCCCTCCATAGTGTTTAAACCTGAAATGATTCTTTCATGTCATGTTAAAATAGATCATTGGAAGCTTCTCCTCTAATTAGTGCATTTCAACCTTCTAACTTCATCTAATGATGAGTTATGTGGTCCCATAAACACAGGTCTCCTCTGCCAGTTCATCAGAGACAATGACTATCATGAAGTGAAGCAGTGAATTTTTGTTGAGTTTGTTTTTCTTACATTTCTTAACCTAAGCATCTTTAACATCATCTTTTCAGTGTTGTGACATAGTTCCCCAGCACTTGTAAGGTGCTGCAGTCAATACCTGTCAGCGTTTTCTGATGCAGGTCACAAATGAACTGTTGTGCCATTGTTAGTTGACTTACAGTATTTTTCCTTCTTAGGTAACCCACTTCAATCTTCTAATTCTCCCTTTTTGCTATTCTTCAGGGAGCTTTTTTCCCCCCTCCTTTTCACAGGTACTTCCTAATTGGTATTTTTTTCTGGTCCATAAGAACTAATGAACTTTGCCCATGACATTGCTAACATTTGCCTTCCGTTCCAAAGTTCCAGCCTATGTTTTTATCTCAGGTGATCTCTAGTTCACATTTGAATTTGTTTGAACCTCTTCCTACCATTTACCTTGGGGTTCAGCATTTGTTTTCCGAACTTCGTAAGAAATTTACACACAGAAACCTGGAACTTTTCTTCCCAAGAATATTAGCCAGCAAAAATGAAAGGTGAAGTACTCTTCCAGCAAAGCTTGCTTTTCTCATGTCCTTACAATATCAGGGTTACAATGAAGCTAATACTGTTCTTCTTGCATTCACATGGTAATATAACTTGGCAGTCTTCATAATGCTCTTGACTTACGCAGCCGGGCGAAATATCTCAGTCAGAGATATTTCTGAATATGAAGCTGCAGCTTCATATTATGTTTATTGCACTCTGATAGTGGATTGCTGCTGAAAAGTGGCATTCTGTTTCCACCTCTCGTGGTGCATTCAAACTTTCCATGAGATCTAATGGTCATATGACATTAGGATAAGTTGGATCATTTTGCTTGTTGAACAGAAAATCATTGTCTGCTATTTATTACTTTCTTATGACATTTATTGATATGGCTAGTGATATGGCTGCACTGTTTGCCATCAGCTGAGCCATAGCATTTCAGAAGGTCTGTGCCTTGCAGAGATAGCCTGCAGTTAAATATGATAATAAAAGAATTTGATGTCTGTATGACTCTTCTGCAAGATACAGATAGGGTTAGAGACAAAATCTTTAATTTAATGAAGGTTGGAGTAGAACCTATGTTGACAAGTGGGTGTTTCATCTCCTTTTGTATTGAATCTGAAGGTAGTTTGAACACCTTTCTTTGAGGAACAAAGAATTGTTTATTTAGTAATTTGTGATTCTTTTCTTTGTAACTTCTCATCTGACATTTTTAGGAAATTGTGTAAGTGCTGGTTTTGACCATCTACTGGTTTGTTTATTCAAGTGCAAGAGGCACTGGTATTTAAAAATCTCACTTTAGTGTATTAATTCTGGAATTTAAATATTTCTGGCAAAGTTGATTTGTGCACTAAGAAGATAATGTGTCATGCCAGTATGATTTATACAATACATAAATGTTCCTTCTGGCCTTTCTCACCTCACTGGTTTTATTTTCTTGCTGTTTCTGCTCCATGTTTCCCTGTTTCTTTCCAGTTTTTCTCTAGTTTCAGCATTAGTCATAGCCTACCTGTAATTAATATGCATGTGTTCCACAACCTAGCTCATGAGAAGTGCAGAAATATTTTACATCCACCCCACTTAAATGCAAATCCTATGATGTGTTGGCAAAATAATGCCATATAGCAGGAAATCACTGGCAGCAGTACTGTAGGTTCATATACTGCTGAGGGACCCTAGTACCATGCACATACTACTTTCTTGCTTTAATCAAATTCCTTTAACCCTGCCACCTTTTTAGAGTCCATGCTTATCACTATTTCTCTGTTTACTACTTCACGTCTTTCTGGTTTACTCCTCTGAAATAATTGTGGGACAGGATGTCAACTAGGCGTTAAGTAAATTAGCAAAGACTATTCTCAAATAAGGGCCTGTGTTTTCAGTGAAATGCAGAGCTCAGCAAGGGAGCGACAGCAAAATATCATTTAATGTTTCTGAGACATCTTCATCTTTCTGGCTCCTTTGTGAAACAAGCACTGAGAATTAGGGGATATTACTTATCTAAACCATCTGTTAATATGCTGGCAAATGTGCTGTTTTTTACTGCTAGATTACAAATAGTGTTGTCAAGCATTTACCTCTTAGTTACCTTGAAGGATGTAAAATAGTGAGTGTTCTAGCAACATTACCTCTTCTACCATTTCCTTTCTTTCTCTTTTTTATTTGTTAGTTTGTTTTTATTGTTCCTTTATTATGCTAGAGGTGATACCCACTGCTAATTTGTTTTATATAATTACTTTTTTCAGTTATTAGAATTCCTTCAGTAACCAGACATATCCGCAGAAACCTGAAAATAATGCATTAATTTTTATGGTAAAAGGAAACACAATAGTTGGATTGCTTTTAAAAGTTACTGTAGAAAATACTGTGATTAATGCTTTTAATGTTGTTTGACAGATGTAGAAAATAAAAATAATTATAATGTTCTTCCACAGTTTTCACTTTTGATGCATATAAAATGCTGTGTATAGCTCTTCAATTTCAGTGATGAGTTTATATCAGTTCTGTTGCTAAGGATACCTGTCATCCATTCTTTGGCCAGAACAGCTTATTAGTAAGAATGGGTGTTAGGTTTATTTCGAAACAGCAAAGTTAGTCTTCATTGCATTTAATTAGTTTGTTTTGTACCATATTACAGACAAATGCACAAGTATAATAACGATCTTGATTTTTGATTGTGTACAATGCCTCTAGACATAGGCTCAAGACAGAGGTCTGTGATTAAAACACATCAATCAGTTATAAGCTGAGTTATCATCACTAACACTTAATGACTGAAGAGAGCACATTGATGCTGGTTTAGTTCACTTCCATTTACAGTGATGACTATAATGAGAATGGTGTTTTAGTAGTAGTCATTGTCTTTGTTATTCCCACTCCCTATCCCTGCCCATTTCGCCTAATTGAAACTCTGTTTTGATGTAATCTTAGCTGATGCTATTTCTGACACTATCTTCTGCTACCATCGGCTTATTTTCTAGATGGGAAGTGATGGAGTTCTGCGCCTCAGTAGTTCCGCTCTAAATAATGAATTCTTTGCATATGCAGCACAAGGGTGGAAACAGCGATTGGCAGAAGGTAACTATTTACTTTTTCTCAGGTTTGCCCAAGGTTAATTGTTTTCAAGAAGAATGTATCTTTTTTCTACATTTGAGATATACTTTTTGAATCGAAAGTGTAATACACCAGTAATTCAGCAAAAGAGAAATTGCTGATTCCATTTTGAATTTAGAGTACATTTTTACAGCTTGCTGTGGCAGCTTATTTTGACAGTTTAAAAAAAAACCCAAGCATTTTTATCACTATCAGCCTTGGAAACATAAATGCATGCAACTAAATCCTACAAATGTACTTTTGAACTGCTGATGTTATATGGTAAATTAAATCTTTCTATGTCACACTCACTTTTGGTTTTCATTATTTTCTTTTGGCATTGTTGGATAACTGTAAGAGAAATCATTGTGCGTCATCTATGTATCTGTAATTTATCATGACCCATATTAAGCTAATCCTTGACAACTTTTATTCAATATGTTAGTATTTGTTTTTTAGGAGAATTTACACCAGAAATGCAGTTGCGCATCAGACAAGAGATTGAAAAGGAAAAGAAAACAGAACCCTGGAAAGAAAAATTCTTTGAACGGTTTTATGGTGAAAAGTAAGTATTGAAGCAAATAAAATGATTTTTTAAATTTCTTTTAGGAGGAAATGGAAACATAATTCTATGCTTCACATAACACGGTCATAAGCAGTAAAACTTAATAAAGCAGATATCAAGGGCGGTCATTCCCCAGTATAAGAAGTTGTGGGTAGAATTATAGTTGTGTATCAACACTTGCATTACAATTACATTTTTAAAGAGTCATACTCATCCATAAAAATTCATTCCAAAGAGAGTTTAAGACACAAAACCCAAGCCTGTGAGTATTTTTTAATTATCTTTTTAAATGCAGCATTAGGGCTATTCTTCCCTCCTGCAAAATATAAATACAGCTTCAACAGATGAGATGACGATATTTCTATAACATATTTTTATTTATTTTGTATTTTCTAAGTTAGTTTTCTAAGCAAAGTTCCTAAAATCAAGTAGTGTTTTTTATTTTTTCGCTGAGATGGCCCATTGGCTGGAGAACAATATATGACATAAAAGAAATATTGGCTAGAGATAAATAAAAGTGACTTTGACTAATCTAATTTTAGAAGTGAGATACAAAGAATAAATAATACCTTTAACTGACTAAAATTAATTATAGTATTACTCCAGGTGCAAAACTGGGGTGAGTCAGCAAAATTTCATTGATGAAGATACAGAGATAGCATTCTGAGGCAGCTGAAGATTCAGTTCTTATATTCAGGGCTTTTAAAAAAAAAAATTAAGGAGATTCACTTCTTCCTAAAATTCAAGAATTTTCCTTTTAAAAACTGATTTAAAAAATTGATTCATCAATAAGTAGAATTACCTATCTGTTTTTAAAAATATTAAGAATTTTATTAGAAATTATAAACTAGTTATTTAAAGGTTAATGATTTCTTTATTTTCAAGTGTGTTTTAATTATATCACAGAACCACAGAATAGATAAGGTTGGGAGAGACCACAGTGGGTCATCTGGTCCAACCTCCCTGCTCAAGCAGTGTCATCCTAGAGTTCATTGAACAGGATTGCATCCAAACAGTTCTTGTGTATCTTCACTGAGGAAGACTCCACAACTTCTCCAGGCAATCTGTTCCAGTGCTCAGTAACCCACGCTAGAAAGAAGTTCTTCCTCATATTCAGGTGGAACTTTCTGTGCATCACTTCCTGCCCATTGCCTCTTGTCCTGCTGCTTGGCATCAGTGAGAAGAGCCTGGATCCATCCTCTTGTCACCTTCCCTTCAGATACTTACAGACATTGATGTGGTCCAGGCTGAACAGGCCCAGCTCCCACAGTCTTTTGTCATAAGAGAGGTGCTCCAGTCCCTTAATCACTTTTGTTGCCCTTCGCTGGAACTGCTTCAGGAGCTCCATGTCTGTCTTGTGCTGAGAACTGGACACAGCACTCCAGATGTGCTCTCATTAGGCCTGAGTAGAGGAGCAGGATCACCTCCCTTGACCTGCAGGCAGTACTCTTCCGAATGCATCCTGGGATACCGTAGGCCTTCTTGACCACAAGGGCACACTGCTGGCTCATGGACAGCCTGCTGCCCAACAGGACCTACAGGTCCTTCTCCACAGAACTGCTTTCCAGCAGGTTGGCACCCAGCCTGTACACCAATACAGGTGCATGGGGTTATTCCTCCCCAGGTGCAGGACCCTGCATTTTCCTTTGTTGAATTTCAGGAAGTTCCTCTCTGGCCATCTCTCCAACCTGTCAAGACTGCAGGGACTCCAGAGTATCTGCCACTCCTCCCAGCTTTGTGTCAACTTGCTGAGGAGGCATCTGCCCCTTCATCCAAGTTACTGATGAATAAGTTAAACAATACTGGGCCCAGTATTGAACCTTGGGGGACACCACTAGTGACAGGCCTCCAAGTGCACCCTGTGCCATTGATTCCAACAAGTGATTAACTTAAAGATTAAGTCAATAACAAAAATGTTTCTGCAGTAAAATTCTAGTTCTCACAATCCACTGCCTTGGATCACTGGAAAATGTAGTGAAAACAAGGCAAAAAATGGACAGATCCATATTAATATTTTGTTTTGCACATCCTTGCTAGGTGTTTCCCCTCAGTGTGAATAATATTTCTACACCACTTTATCTTTACATGTAATGGAAATTCCAGGGTCTTAATGTGGCAGACTTTCTTATTGTAAAGTGCTTAATTTATTACTAAACAGCTTTAAGACTTCAGTTTAGTCCAGATGTTGATCCCTTTAGTATCAAAAAATATTAATTAGGTTTTCAGATAAGGAACATAATAGCTTTTCATTCTGCTTGTCAAGAGAAGAGTTGGTTACCAACCTTTCATGGAGCAAAGGGCTGTGTGAGGTATTGGCATAGGGCTTTCCACAAGCAGTTTGTTACCATCAGCACAGGAGCACCTCAGTCTAGCTGAAGCCTGTTCCTCAGTGACAAATGACTGTCACATGCACAGAGAAGAATGCTCAGAATTCTGCAGAGCCAGCAGTCCTGCCGTGCTTGCTGAATGCTGGACACTATAATGGTTGGCAGATAATTACTCAGTCTGTGGTCATACATGTCCTTTGGGTTGATAGGTTTCTGACATCAACATTGTTATGCAAAATGTCATACTGCACATAATTTCCATTTTGGCTGAAAGTATTGAATCTGGTCCTCTCTGCCCTTTCCCCCACTTGTTTCACTTGCATTCTTCTGCCTGGCTGTTATATAGGCAGACCTACTTTGCTGGTTTAAGTACTGTTTCTCATTCTTTACTGACTGAATGGTAGCTTTTGCTGTAGTTTCCACCCTGTTTAAATTCATGGGATGTCCTGTGCAGGGACAGATGTTGGACTCAGTGATCCTTGTGAGTCCCTTCCAACTGAGGATATCCTACAATTCTATGATTCCCTCACATTTTTTACTTTTTTTTAAACTAGCTTTCAGTATGATTAGGCTTTGTCCCTTTTCAGCTATGTTGATTTGTCTGAACTAGCAGTATTTGTAAGCTTCCTGAGCTAGTTCTCACATGCACTGTCTGCAAAATTAATCTCTTACAGACTAACTTGCTCAGTTTACAATCAGTGTGTTTTTGCTTTGACTTTAGCTAATTTGATCTTCCAATGTGCTGTAAGTAAATTCAGTTTTCACCTTATCCTTACAGAAGGGCTATTAATAGATGTAGAATCTTTGAAAACATTTTTATACACTCCATAGTTCATGGCATTCACAGACTTTAGAGTGCCTGTTCCCTTCTAGCATTGCTTCCTGTGTTTGCTCTTATCTGTACCCAGGCAGTTTATCATGGGGCTGTCAGTTGTAATTCACTTCCATCACTTTTGTTCTCTTTCTATTTTCTCATGTTTGTTCATTTT
Organism: Pachyramphus minor; assembly: GCA_013397135.1. NCBI lineage: Eukaryota > Metazoa > Chordata > Aves > Passeriformes > Tyrannidae > Pachyramphus > Pachyramphus minor. The sequence continues at coordinate 147,271 of VYXB01000741.1, read as the reverse complement.
TCCTCTCTCTGACTTTCTCCAAAATACAAAAACTTTATTCTGCAGTCATTTATCTAAGATCAGCTGATGCATGTTGCCAGAAATCCACAGTCTTCTTATTTGTTGCCTCAAGACTGCAAGGGTTATATTCTGTTGTCTCGATATGATATTTCTTTTCCCACTTTTGAGAGTTATATTTCAGGATAGTACTACCAGCTCACTTAATCAAAGCTTTAATTTGGAGTAGAACTCCTCTAAATTTTGTTGCTGATTTAATCCTTCTTTTTTTTTCTTTTTTTTTTGTTTTGTTTTGTTGTGTTTTGGGTTTTTTTTCTCCAATACAGCTTATCACAGCGTCAGAATATCAGCCTCCATGTATCTTTGAGTAGGTGTCTGGGCTTTTTCTATTGGATGACTGAGTGCCGTTACTTTATCAGTTGAATCCCATCCTTAGCACTTTCACCGAAGGCTGTCCTCACATTTTTGCACTGTTTTGCAAATTTTGGCTGTCTTTTTCTCTAAGGAAGAAGACAGATCAGCTGTTTATTTTGCAATCTGAGATTGCCTTAAACTTGCTGACCTTGAGACTTCTTCTTTAGAAAGCTTTTTTCTTTACTGTGGTGTCATCTTCAACATAGCAGTATTTCCAATACTGGAAAAAATTATTAAGATTCAGTACAGCTTCTCATGGCCTTAATCCTGCTTTATCTTATTTTTCTTACAATTCTTTATCTTCAGTATGTTACTAGAATGTGTGTTTTTGTACAGGGTCCGTGTGACAGTTGCATTCACCTTTATCCTGTCCTTCATTCCTTTGCTGATTTTCAATCCATAAAGATAACTATCAGGCAATATCTTCTCATTATATAAGCCAGCTAGAGAAAATAGACTACTGATTCAGTTTTTAGTAATGCAGTGGTTTCGTTTTGCCTTCTCATTTTCCTTTTGCCTCCTTAACACAAGGAGTTTTAGGATAAGATACTCACCTAAACCTAGGCAAACTTAACTTTGCTCACCTAAACTTATAGCCTAAACTTAGACTATATGGGGGAACCTATAGTCTGTAGAGAAGAAAGACACATCTTCTGAAATACATTCAATGTGGGAAATGTGAATTTGCTGCTCTGAATTGCTCTCTAGAGGATCGTTCCTCAGCATATTGATGGCATAGGAAGACTGTTCATGTTAAGTGACTAGTAATAGGCAATGCTAATACTCTGATAGTGCTTTTTGGGTTGCCAGTTGCAGGCTGAGTTTCTTTGGGGACTTTGTGTTTACAGGTTTTTTTGTTTACTGTAATACATCTGTTCAGTATTTTTAAAATGCGCAACTGCAGATTTTGGTATTTCACCTTTATTCTGTACTTTTGTGTGCACAGGCCTTTGTGATCTCTGTATCCTCTAGCTGCACCTTAACAAGCCATCTTGCTTCTGTAACTTCTGAATGTCTCTTATGCTTGCTTATTTCCATTTTTTCTTTACTTTTTGATTAAAATGATAACAGGGATCTGTTTATTAGATTAGAAGATCTTAAGACCGTGAAATTTCTTTTAAGGCTTCCAACCAAGCTTTTGTGTATTTTCTATTACTATGGAATTGCTGAGGCATAAAGTCTGCTTGGAAAATCTTACTAAAGATGCTGAACGCCTGTACTCCCACTGGCCTTAGAAGGAAATGAGGATGTCAGAACACATATATTTTTTAAAGTAACCATTTTTTTCAGCTCTTGGCTTTAGATTTGTTTTGGTTTTTTGTGGAATTTGAAATTCTGCTGAAGTAATAAAAGTTTTTAAACTGGTATTTTCAGGACCAAAGTTAAGAAAATCTTAAGAAGTATACTAAGAATGGTTCCTTTGCACTTCATCCCTGAGAATGAATGCATAGATTATAAATATGTGTCTTTTAGCATTCTCAAGAAGCTAAAACTTCTGTTATATTGCTGGCTGTGTTGACCCTAGAAACAGGTACAGGAGGGAAAAAGGGATTTCCTTTAGAACTGTTACTGCTAGAAGAAGATATATCTGAAATGCATGCTGTATTAGTGCTGCTCTGCTGTGCTGGTATTAAAAAAAACCCAACAAAACAAAACCCAAACAAAAAAACACACACAGGAATTTAAGCAGAGTATGAATAGTGGTGAATCCACATAGCTTACTTTTTTGTTTTAATTTTGTTTGCTTATTTTTAAAAAAAATCATATTTTTTAACACTTGTAAGAAAATCCAGTTATTTAGGTTTCCAAAATAGATAAAACCACATATAAATTAGTCAGCCACCACTTAAGCAAACCACTGTTTTAAACTAGAAAATATGCCTTTTTTGTAAATAAGAGATGTGGGTGGGAAATGTGATCCTATACTCTTACCCTGTCTGTGCTGAAAATACCTTTTTTTATTAATGTGTTTTTATTTAGATTGGGAATGTCAAGAGGGGAATCAATGAAACTCACTACAGTGCAGAATAACAATGAAGATAAAAGCAGTTCTTTGTGTGGATCTTCTGGCACAGCTGGTCCTTCTAAGCAAGCAACTTTTGAGGATCAAGAGGAGAAAGGTGCTAAAATTCCACCTTTACCAGAGAGAGATTATAGTCCATCTCTTGGTGGTATGGAACAGGTTCCTGTTAAGGATCTAACAGCAGACTCTGAGGATATACTGATACCTGAAGAGTCAATCATTCAGGAGGAAATTGCCGAAGAGGTTGAGACAAGTATTTGTGAATGCCAAGAGGAGAACCATAAACCAGAACATGAGTTTTCAGAGGAGTCTGTAAGTCCAACTGGCACAAATGAGGAAACAGAGGCAGTAAAGCTTGCAGACAGCACTGAGTCCTGTGTCATGATGAATGATGTAACTGATACTGTATCTCATGTTGAAATTAAAGTGGAGTTGAAGTCAGAATGCCCTCAGGAGGAGATGTCAGTTGTGATAGATCAGCTGGAGGATTGCATATCACCAGCACCATCAGTTTCACCCACAAACTCTGTCAGCGGTACAGCAGAGAAGGTTTCTGAGTCTGCAAAAGAGCTAATTGTGCCAGAAATGCAAAATGCTGCTCTGGAAGCCTCCTTGTTCACTGGTGGAGGCATTGCAGTGGATATGGAGCTTCATAGCGACCCTGAGGAACAGTTATCTGAGAATGCTTGCATTTCTGAAACCTCCTTTTCTTCTGGAAGTCCAGAAGTTTGTATTGCCTCTCCTGGAGGAGACACTCAGTCGACTTCAGAGGAACCCTGTACTCCAGCATCTCTTGAAACAGCTTGCTCATCTGAAGTGTCCAGTACTGAAAACATTGAAGGTGATGTTCAGCAAAAGGCCAGTGATGAAAATTTGCACACACCTTTAATGTCAGAAATCTCTCCAATGTCCACCTCACCTGTAACTTCAGAAGCATCTCTGATGTCGAATTTACCTTTAACATCAGAGGCATCACCAGCTTCTAATTTACCTTTAACATCAGAAACATCTCCAATGTCTGATTTGCCTTTAACATCAGAAACGTCTTCAGTATCTTCTGTTCTTCTAACTTCTGAAACATTTGTCACAAATAGTTTTTCTCTCCCATCTGAGACATCTCCAGTTTCCAATACCCCAAGCAATGAAAGACTTACTCTGCAACAAAGGAAATCACCATGTTTGTTGGAAGACTCCCTTCCCACTATGAAAAAGGAAAGCTCTGCCATTCCTAAGGTGGTTCAAGAAGAGAAACTGGTTCAGCCAAAGCAACATCAGAGTGCTCCTGAAAATATGAAAGCTGGTCCTTTGGCAATTATACCTGATACTTTAGTATTGGAAGAGCCCCAAAGCAAAAACCTCAGTCATCAGCCGTGTAAGTCACATTCTGAAATTGAGAAATCCTACATTGCATCCATCCCAGAACACACTCCTTCAGAGGTGATCAAAAGTAAAAATCACAATGTTCAGCAAAGAGGTGACAAGAAAGGTACACTCTTGCCTTCAGAGGTATCTGTCTTATCAGAAGGATCAGTTGGCAAAAATATCGAATTGCTTCCATCAAAGCCACATGACAAACTTTATACCTCATCTCTAGAGAAAACTACATTCCCTGAAGTGTGCAGAAGTAAATCTCACAAGCTAACAGGCAGTGCCCAAAGTCGCCTAGAGAGTTTGCATTCTTCCAAGTCATTAGAACCCACAAAATCACCAGAAACAAGGAGTGAAACTAGAGACCCAGAAATCCCAAAGAGGAAAACAGCGGAACAGCATAGTTTTGGAATCTGCAAAGAGAAGAGGGCTAGAATAGATGATGATCAGCCTAACCGTAGTGCTTCATCAACAAGTCCATCTGATAAAGAACAGCCACCTAGAGAAGAACCCCGAGTTCCACCCCTTAAGGTAAAGTAATGAAAAAACACCATACTTGGAAAAGGAAAGGTTATTATCTCCCTCCTAACTGCATGCAGACACAGTGAATGGTGTATTTTTTTATGGAGGTATAAGGGCTGTTAGTATTGATGGTTTTGCTTTACTATTACCTTTCTACCATGCCAAATTACTTCTGATATAAATGTATCTATAGTTGTTCAGTTGGGGTCTTTTTTACAAAATTGATTTTCTGTGCAAGAGGGTTTTCCAGGATCTATGGCTTAATCTAATTCAAGAGCTTCCCGTCACTCACAGGCCACTCCTTGTTTTTCTAATTGCCCAGCTGTATTATCTGCTTGGTCCCCTGTGGATGGCTTCTCCTGCAAGCGTGAATAATAAACGTTACCATTACCAATGCTTTTTAAAAACAACTGGCACCTTAATCCAGTAAGAGAACCCAAAGTCAGAGTAGTTGAAGATCCCTTTGCAAGCCCAGGGATTAGGGTAGGCCGAAATATAAGATTTTCCTGTAGGATTAACTGGAAACAGAAACCTAACTATCAGGGGAAAGTGTCTGATTGATCTATGTGTAGGTATCTCCGTTAATGGCAAAGCAAAAGGTAAAAAAAAAACCAAAACAAAAAAAAATCTAAACAAACACTTTCAGTGTATCATTTTGCTGTATAAGAAAGTGTATTACAGTTGAAAGTGGTTTTTTCCTAACAGAGTTCTATAGATTTAGTTATATATTAGCTCAGTGTTTTGACCCTTTTAATTTTGTACATGATGGCATCAGCCAAGGTTAAGATCCAGTTTGCTGAAGTTAAGCCACTGACTTTGCAATGCTAGTTCCTGATTATTCAGAAATGCCCTTTTCTGCATTTATTTTTAACTGCTGCAGTCACTGAACATTGTTAATATGGCCGGGAGGGCAAATAGGCTAACTGTTTTAATCACTAGTGCAGAATCATATTTCAAATAATTTATTTTTATGAGCAGTGATGTAATTGGAAGTTAGCCCTGCTCTGAATTTAGTGATATTCTTTCATATTTTGAAGGTGTCTGTCTAACCTAATAAATTCTAATAACTCTCTAAGCACAAGGGAAAATAGATCAGTAGGGAATAAAAAAGGTCATTATAATAATAATAAAAATAATCAAGCACTTAGAGCTCTAGCAGTTTTGGCAGTGCAAAGTGGAAACTAAAAAGAGTTGCTGCTGGAACAGGAAGCAAAATGTTTTGAAGAATTTTGGACAATCAATTCTAGTATGTTTTTGTGTAATAAATATTTAGTTCTTATGTCATCTCACCAACAAACCCCTATCCTTTATCACTAAAAGAGGAGAAAGAACCCCAGTTCTAAGTCATTTTGCAATATGGCTGTCACTTCCCATCATATCTCATGACTACTTTTTCTACAAATACTACCTAGTTTTCTTCTCAGTTCCTTTCACAAGGTAAGCCACAGCATTAACTGCTAAGTCCTATTGCTGCAGACAGCAAGTAAGCGTATGTCCATTTTAAGAAATTAATTTTTGTTTGCCAAGCTTTTATTCTGAGAGAGTGTATGAGTTACAGAGTGGTCCCAAGACTCTTAATCTCTAATCGTGCAAAGAGATGTGACTAATAGGAAACATCCCAATAAGTCCAGTGATTTTACAGGTTATTATTTTGCTTAAACTGCTAGGTATTTAAAATTTTAATATTTTGGGTTTAATACTTATAGGTTTGAGGATTTCATTTTTGAAGTGGATTAGTGTAAGAGTTATCCCAGGGATGTACTAAAGTGAGTCTCTTAAAATTGCAAGTGAGGAAGGGAAGGGTGTACCCTTTAGTGACTCACTTCTTCTATAGCACTGCTCTAAAGTCCTCTGGGGTGGAATTTGGAAAATAGGCTCAGTGGAGACACTACTACATCCTGTCTGAAAGCAAGATTTGTTGTGTGGTGTATACAAGCAAAACACAGCCTATTCCTAGTGTACTAATCGTTGGAGACCAAGGAGAAAAGCACTATACGTGGTCATTATTTTTTCACACATTTGCAGGAAGTGCTTAGTTGTGGGCTCTTTTCCAGTACCACTACACGAGGCTTGTTGATCTTCTCAGTTAGGTGCACTGCGTATAAAACAAGTCTGACAAATTGTATCAGATAAGCATCATGTTGTTACCCCATTCAATCTTTCTTCCTGTCAGAAGGATCAATGTGAGAAGGCTAATACAGGTGTCAGTTATTCATGCTCTAGGATGATAGAATATCGAAGCATAAATATAATTAATTTTTAGCATTTTTCTGTCAAGCTGCACTGAACAGTAATTCCGTTCATTACGTTTCTCTGACCCTTTAAAAGACAGGTGTTTATTTTAGTGAATCAGTGATCTCATTAAAATTACTGGGTTTTTTTTCTTCCTTTAGATTCAGCTTTCAAAAATTGGACCACCTTTTATCATCAAGAGCCAGCCTGTTTCTAAACCAGAACCTCGAGTTTCCCCAAGTACATCGGTCAGCAGTGGGAGGAACACTGGGGCCAGGACTCTGGCAGATATCAAAGCAAGAGCTCAGCAAGCAAGAGCCCAAAGAGAAGCTGCAGCTGCAGCAGCCGTGGCAGCAGCTGCGAGCATAGTCTCTGGAGCAATGGGGACCCCGTGTGAAGGTGGAAAGACAAGAACACTGGCACACATCAAGGAGCAAACAAAGGCCAAGCTATTTGCAAAGCATCAAGCCAGAGCTCATTTACTCCAGACTAATAAAGAATCAAAGTTACAATTCAGCTCAAAGGAAAGTACCTCATCTCTGGAGATACCAATGTCTACTGACACAAAGATTGAAGGTTCTACTGGTGTCATTATAGTTAATCCTAACTGCAGGTCCCCTAGCAACAAGTCTGCTCATCACCGTGAGACCACCACTTTATTGCAGCAGTCGCTTAACACAGCTACATTACCAGAAACTGCTACTGAGATACCTGTGCACAGTTCTGATGAAAATATACCTGTGCCACAATTGTGTGAGAAAATTATTTCATCTACCTCTACTGAAAGTAACAGTGTGCCAGTGCTTTATAATAAAAGTTCGGTCTCTGTGTGTGTTTGCAGCACTGCTATGTCTGGAGCAATTAAAGAACTTTCTTTTGCAAGTTCTGTTGATAAATCCTCTGTGTTAATGTCTGTCGACAGCACAAACACAGCAGTTTCAGCTTGTAATATAAGTATGCTGAAAACCATCCAAGGGGCTGATACTCCATGCATAACTGTTGGACCAAAATGTATTGATAACAGTAATGTCCCAGTCTCCATAGACAACACAGTCTTACCAAATGCCATCGATGACAAAAGGTTGCCGCTACCAAGTAGCGGTGTGAATAACACAGTCTCCAGTCATTATGCCACTGTGCCAGCTTCATCTATTGCAAATAATTTGCCAAACCATCTCTCTGGTAGTTCTGTACTGATTCCCCCAGTGGGGGCTACCAGCAGGTTTCCTTCTGACAAGATAGCCATAACTGGGTGTAATGAGCAGAGCACTGTCTCCATTCACACTACCGTCAGGTCAGCTTTAAGTTGCAGTGAGGCCCTTGCAGTAGCAGATTCTGTTGCAAGGCCGCCCATTTCCATGTTTACTGGTAACATGGTGACAATAAGCTCTTATGATAACGCTACTAAACTGAATGCTGATCTCATAGAAAAAAGCTCTGGAGCACGAAACCGGATGGATCTCGCTGGTAAATCTCAGCCAGTGAGCTTTACACAAACTGCCATGAATAGGTCTATACCTTGCAAAGTCATTGTTGACCACACCACAAATCAGAATTCCAGTCTGTCACTCTCTTCTTCTATTGAAAACACAGAAAACAGCATTGACTTGCAGAGCAGACCTGTAAGGACAGAAGCTGCCTTACAAAGTATAGCCTGTCCTCAGGTATCTGTCATAAGCAGGCCTGAAGTGGTCCCTAATGAAAACCTTGAGCACAGTTCCAGCTTTATCGCCATTACAGCAAAGCAAGACAGCAAGACCTTGCAGGCAGGTTGTTCAAGTCTTCGAGAAGTGCCTCTTGCTCCTCAAGATAAATTAATTGAGGTGGTTACTCCCAGCCAAGGTTTTGCTGAGCAATTAAGAGGTCCTTCAGCACTGAAAAATGAATCAAATGCTGCCTGTGTCAATCAGTACAATGTCAACAACAGAATTTGTTGGCATGATGAAGAGGCAATGAATACAGACCAGCCAGTGGTCAGCCATCTTTCCTCTGGTAAGCATAAGGAATATGCAGAGCAAAACTGCTTGAAAAATGTCAAAACCGAACCTTCCAGTTACACACAAATGTCAGAACTGCAATCCAGGAGTCTTTTGACGAGCATTGCTGTTCCTGTTAAATCAGAAACTAATGAGTCTGACAAATGCTTCAGGATGGACACTGAGGATTTTACAGGACCTGAAATGCCTGCCCAGACTGCAGAAATAAACACAAGCACGCAACCACCTCAGACCTCCAAGACGTCCATTGCAGACTCCATGGAAGACTCCCTGTCCCTGACAACAGAAACCCTGAAGAGAGTTACGAGCGCCGGGGGCTCTAGCTGTCGCTTGTCGTCAGTGGAGGCCAACAATCCCTTAGTGACACAGTTACTGCAAGGCAATCTGCCTTTAGAGAAAGTGCTGCCACAGCCCAGATCAGGAGCCAAACTAGAAATTAATAGGCTTCCATTGCCTTTGCAAACTACCTCAGTATGTAAAACAGCAGTGTCCGAGAGAAATATTGTTGAACATGCTTCCAACTCCCCTAATCCAGATGGTAAAGGATTTCCAGCAGGCAGCATAGCCCCGCTACAAATCAGAAAGCGTGAAAACCATCCGAAAAAGAGGATGGCCAGGACTATAGGGGAACATGCTCAAATTAAATGTGAGCCTGGGAAGGTGTCAATGGACACAGATGTTAAAGTGGCTCCCTGTGTAATTAGTTCCAGCATGAATCAGCTAGGGCACGGACAGCCATTTAAGCAGGAATGGCTGAACAAACACGCCATTCAGAGCCGAATTGCTCACAGCCCAGAGATCAAGCAGCAGAAGAGGCCGTTGCCTTCATGCAGTTTCCAGCAGAGCTTATTTCACATTGATAAAAATGGCAGCTTTCACGCAGAAGCTAGTACCTCACATAGACAGCATTTTTACCAAATGTCCATGGCTGCAAGAGGCCCCATTCCGACGGCAGCTTTGTTGCAAACTACTTCAAAAGGCCCACCTGGCTGCAACACATTTGCTTTTAGCAGACACCTGGAACAGAAGGGCTTGGGAGACGTGAATATTTCTACGGCAGCTCACCAGCTGAGGCTAGGAAGTGTGTTTTCCCCTAATATTCAGATTAAGGAAGGTGATGACATTGCCAGTGCCTCTCAAACTCTCCAGAGTAAAACATTAGTGCATCCCCCTGCTCCCCCTCCACCCCTACCACCTCCTCCCCCTCCCCACCCAAATGCAGAAGTCCCCTCTGATCAAAAACAACCGGCAGTTACTATGGAAACCACTAAAAGACTTAGTTGGCCTCAGCCAGCAAGCATCTGTAGCAATATAAAATCTGAACCTGTTTCTTTTGAGGAAGGTTTAAGCAGCAGCTGCGAACTGGGCATGAAACAAGCTTCCTATGATCAGAACGAAGTGAAAGAACAGTTAAAAGCATTTGCATTAAAAAATGCAGATTTCTCTTCCTATTTACTTTCTGAACCACAGAAGCCTTTTACCCAACTTGCTGCTCAGAAAATACAAACGCAGCACCCACAGCAGCAGCAGCAGCAGCAACTCTGTGGAAATTACCCAACAATACACTTCGGTAGCACAAGCTTCAAAAGGGCAGCATCTGCAATTGAGAAATCGATTGGGATTTTAGGAAGTGGCTCAAACACTGCCACAGGCCTGTCTAACCAGAATGCGCAGATCCCGGTTCAGAAATTTGCTGACAGCAGCAATGCCGATGAACTGGAACTGAAATGCTCTTGCAGGCTGAAAGCCATGATCGTGTGCAAAGGCTGTGGAGCCTTCTGTCATGATGACTGCATAGGGCCTTCCAAACTGTGTGTAGCTTGTCTGGTTGTGCGGTAGGAGCTGAATCAAAGATGCAGTATCCCTTATCAACGTGGGAGAACAGAACAAAGGAGAAATTGAAACAGCTTAGGCCACTAATGGTTTCAAATTAGTGAATTGATTTTTTTTAATTGTTTTTTTTGTTTGTTTGTTTTCTTCTGTGTGGTGCTTTCAGAATTTAGTTATTCCTACCTGAGTGCCATTTTCTGGGAAGAAGAGGAAACCTGTAGAAGTAGTCAAAAAAAAAGATAGCCATGTTACTGAAGCTTCTATGAGCTCTCTTGCTGTGCTTAAAAAAAAAAAAAAAGAAAAAGGCATTAATGCATGTCATTTGTAGCTTCTATTTATTTGCACAAAGTGCGGCACGTTTTTTCTCCACTTTTCAATAGTTGATACAAGCTGCAGGTTAAAGATCAGTGGAAGAATAGCACTGTAAGAAGTGGAGTAACTATGCAGAATGAATAACACACTGAATAGCAACTATTTTGAGAAGGGTAGCGGCAAGGTGCAGGGTATCAGTCATCATAGCTTCAAAGTCAGCTTGCAGTTTTTCTACTGATAAGATTGTTTTCTTCAACTGACTTTCAGTATCTAGGGCTAAAATATAGTCACTTCAAGTAACAAAAAAAATTTAAAAGAGGAATTTAGATTTTTAGAGGAGTTTCTTTATGTGTCTGCCAAGGACTGTGGAACTCAAATCTTACTCATCATCTCTTCTTGTTGATTCCTTGAGAAAGATTTGTATATGCAGTGGGTTAGTGGGACCAACACTGGAATCACATGGGCTTCGGTAGAGTCTGGAGAAAGTAATTTCTCTCCTAGAGATTATAAACCTGTTTTCTCTTCCTGTTTGCCACTCAAATGGTCTTTATTTGTATTTCTCCGTCTAATCTATTCACTAGGTTTGTCAGTCCCAAATATATATATATATATATATACACATATACATGTATATGATTAGACTTATGTAATTGGTTCTTGAGATTTTAGCCTTTCTGTGGCCTACAAATGATGGATACTTCTGATGAATAATAAGGAAAGACTTTAACTGCGTGTTGGTTGAATGTTACAATGTAAGGTTTTTTCCCTCTTACGTGAGTTAATCTATTTAAATAACATGTCAGAGTTATGCCATTTAAAGTAATTCTTAGAATTATGTACAACACTGATTTTTTTTTTCTCAAAGGTATTCAGACCATTTTAGAAATTTGGAAGCAAAATGTATTTTTAAAAGGGATACTGCATCTTTAAAGTAACTTTCAGTATTTATCCAGTACTGTATTTACATTCAGGACTATAGCTGCATTCCAGATGCGCTAGCCACCATAATAGCAGAGAAGAAAAATGGTAATTTTGGGGCCCTATTCACTTAAAAGAAAAATATTATAAAGGGATAAAGCACATGCAGTTGCTGGGAAGATGAAAACACCGTGGGTTTTTTTTACTCTCGCTTCAAGAACACAGAACGTGGAGTGGAAGTCATCTGTCTGCCAGTATGTGGTTGGGTCTGCCCAAATGTCAGCATCAGAGATAAATGATTTTTTTAACCATTACAGTAGAACCTCACTAATCCAAAGACCTTAGGGCCAGGTCATAAAAACTGATTTTCCCTCCATGGTTTTAAGAAAGCAGTGTAGTAAGAATGTGTGAGATGTAATGCTGCTTGGATTTCATTGTGCATTCACTGTTGCATTCTGAAGTATTGATGTGAATGGTAGAACTGCATTCAGGAAATTAAAAGTATTCTGCATTTTACACTACCCTTTTTTTATCTAATCATTGCATCCTTACCCATCAGCTGTAACCAGTCTCCCTGGCTCGTGTGCATATTAGTGAGGTTCTACTGAACAGAGGAACCATATTTATTTTCTTGCGGGACCATTTTCACAAACATGATAAATGCCGTTTATTGTCTTAAAAGTGAGCTGGAATATCTACAACATACATTCCTGTCATAGGAAGCTCTATGGTGCACCTTGATGTTCTCTTTTATTGTAATTAGCAACATATCAATATTATTTTTGACACTGTGTAGTACAAAGGCCATTTGTAATAACTAACAAATTTGTTGCTGATACAATAATATATTTTTTCTATACAAAAGTGCTCCTTAATATGATACGTGAACTAAGGAATGGCTTCTCAGCACTTTCAGGTCTTCTGGTAGGAAAATAAGCCAGCCAAGCAAAAACCTAAAGTAACCATGTGAAAATTAGCATCCAGTCCTATACCAGCTGCTGGCAAAACAGCAACTGGGAAATACTCGTGACTAAGCATGAGTGTAGTCAGTTAATACATATCAAATTCATGTATGAGGAGCCTTTGTATCAGAATTGTATTGCATTGTATTTATACTTGGTAGAGGTAGTATACTTCTATTTAAAAAAAAAAAAAAAAAGAGAGCAACCAGTCTTAGACTTCTATTTACGTATGTTTATATAAGCCTGCTGGGAATCCTTATTTCTAGCTCAGGTTTTCCTGTCCACAGCACATAAGTCAATATTTGTTTGTACTTGCATCTTGAAATAGTTCCTATATTGACTGACATAATACAGAAATAAATTGCGAGCATAAAATAGTTTTACTTTGTTCAAAGGGTCAGAGTGTGACTCATATGGTAGGTGACTCATTCATGTCATATTGTCATTTTTGTATCAGGATTGCAACTTGCATGTGTGAGGTCATGATAAAATGTAATTTAAAATGGCATTAGACTGGATGGTGCTATGTTATATTACTGAACTGACCAAACTTCCATAGTGCAGTTCCACTCCTTTCATTCTTGAGTCTTTGGAGTTGCACCAGGAATAAATTCAGCCTGTTTAGTTAGCAACAGTGGTGAAGTTTCTTTACAGATTAGGTTTAGGGTATTATAATACTCAAAAGCAAACGCAGTGATATGGGAGCCTGACTGAATCCTAGTGTGACTGAAAACCTTACTTGGATTCTGGTATCACACAAATGCATAGGGGAGAGTGACCTTAGGTCTTCAATAAGAACCCAATCACATTTAGAGGTTTATTTTGAATGACTTCTTGGGGTTTTTTTTGTTTAATTGTTCAGGTTTCAAGCCCGATGTCATGTTTTCTAATGACCATGCAGTTTGCACCGTGGGGTTTTAATAGTTTATGCACTGAAAAGTGGTGAAAGAATTACTTAAGAACACACTGCTCTATGTTTGTGTGCACGTACATATGTGTCCCAGTGTCCAGCATGTATAATTTACCTTTTTTTTTACGTTCCAAAATTTTTCCCCCACTCCTAACCCTGGAGCAGCACTTTTGGGTGAGAGGGAGAAACACTTTTTTCTTTCCTCCCTCTTTATTGTTTTAATTGCATACCTGTGAGATATGCAGATAATGTTAGGGCATTTGCAGTGAGTGTGTGTCTGTGTTTCTGTTCTGAAATAATTTTTCAAGCAGAAACTCCCTTTGAAGTAATGTTAAAAAAAATAATTAAGAAATGGTGAACTGGATGCTCCCTCTTCGCATTTTATTTATCTGTTGAGATCTAGTACATGAAATAGCATTTAAAAGACAAAAGTAAAAGGTTGAGCCATAAAGTGAAAGGTATATTCTCTGTGCTATAGACTTTCTTCTTGAGGGTGGTGCATGTTGTCAGGGTAAGCTACAGAACGTGCAGATGGTTTTTCAGGGCCCTGCAATTCCTTGCACAGTTTTTAAGCTGGTGCATATGGTGCTTTATAATGCAATTTCTGAAGTAAAATTACCTTATGCTGCACCCCCTTCCCCTTATGAACACACGCACAATTTCAGAATCGTTATTGTAGCCTCTGGTTTAGCAGTTTCTCCAAGGTGTGGTGAAGTACCAGGATAAACACTCAAGATGAGCTGAGAAGTGGCACAGAAAGGGATCATTTTAGCTGACACACCTGAAGGGCCCTGTTCTGAACACTGAATGGCTTCTGCAGTCTCCTGGCAGCAGCACAGCAGTTCGCCTTCTGTGGCTCTGCAGAACACTGAGGGGGAAGGCAACGAAATATTCAGTGGATTTATCATGGACCTGTGTAGCTAAATGTTTCTGAATCTATGAAATCCTGTTGTCTTCGATCATCATGCTTTGTCACTGTAAAACCAACAAAAAGGAAAAAAAGCATTTTTTAGTCTAATTTAAGGAGCTGCTTCTTTTATAGCACATAATATTTCGCTTTGTACTATATTTGATAGTTAAAGAATAATTTAGTCTGTAGGATAACTTTGTTGTATTTGTACTGTTCATGAATGTTACAAGAAAAGTGCTTTACTTTGTTGCCATAATTCTCTTGTACTGCTGTAAAATATTTTTTCTGCTTTACGGAAACTTAACTCGATTCACATTTTCAGTACAGGGTTTTTTGTGTGTATGTATTTTTTTTTTTTTGTCAGTATTCTGAATGTTTACATCTGTTCAACATTAGCCATTCTATGCCTTTATAGGGCAGTATTACTCCTGCAGTATAACAGCAATGTGAAATCCACTCGTACCTAACATGCATGAGAAATACAGATTTATTGGGGAGATCCCTAATGTGCATAGATATTTTTTCTATCCGCATTCAGTGAAGTAAATACCCTCCTTCAGTCCTCTACCAAAGAAAATATTATTCCCACAGGACAAGCTTGGAAAGTGGTTCTCTGAATCTTCAGAAGGGGGTATAGTTGGTTTCAGCAAGATTGCTACAGTTCAGTGCTGTTATGCTTTGCTTTGTTACCCCATCATATGTGACTGGGTGAAACAAGCATTTTAGCAATTTTTTTGTTTCAAGACAGTGTTTTGTTTAGAATTCAGGGATCATGCTTTCTTTAATGGTGCTGTTTGGTTTTTTTTTAAGAAAACAACCTTTTGTTGCCTACAGAAATGACCATTCACAAAACCATAAATTAAATAAAATAACTTGTCTTCATAACTTTTCACCCTTTCCTTTACCCCTTCCCTATCCCTTGAAAATAACAACTTGGGCTTCAATATTAAAATATTCTGGAAAAAAAATAAAGAGATAAAATAATATTTGTCATTTGTTTATTTATTTTATGTTCAGTGCCTTAGGCAAGAGATCCTGCTTGTGCACGTCCATTAAATGTACAGGTTGATGAACTAGAAATGTGCAAGAAAAGTCAGCTCTTTGTAAAGGATTTTTCAATTATGATGATGTAAGATACAGTTTGAATGACTTCTGATGTAATTCAAGTATTAATCTTATACTAGTAAAATAAAACTAGGTGTTGTATATTAAGTTGTTGTAAGTAGAATAGTTTGTGGATGAAAGTGATTATGTTGCTTGGTATAGTTAATGCTGGGTGTAATTTAGTACTTTGCCTCTGTCTGCAACCCCAGCCAGAAAGTGCTTAGCAACAGCAACCGTCCCAGGATACACCCCCTTTATTTGTCATCCCCACGGCAGAAGAAATTAAATGTCAATGGTACATGAAAGGAAACCAGTCCAAGTTATATTCCTCAAAGCGGTTATCTTTTCAGGTGTGGAAGGCCTTCCTGAAATGGAAAGTCAGTAGCCATTATATTAAGGAGAAAAAAAAGCCAAAGTTTTCATCCTGTTACTCTTAAAAGAGAGCTTTGAGTACTGTGGTGCAGGGTGGGCAACGAACAGCTTTTTCACAGACTTACTCAGAAATATCAGAACTAAACACCATCTTTTGTCCTGCCTCCTGTCACTTTTATTTCAGATGAGATACCATCTGAGGGTCTTGTTAGCAGCAGATGACAGCCCTGTCAGCCAAAATCTGTCCAAATGCAGAAAGAAGACAGTACCAACCTCTGTAGTTTATAATCTAATGGCCTTTTTTTCATATCCAATACCTACCTGGCAATTATTTAACTTAGTTTGTTCTGCTTAGAATTTTAGAATTATTTTCCTTTTTTTTTATTTTTTGCATGAGCCTATGCCAAAGCAGGAACCAGCTCTGCTTCTGACGGTAACAGCTTTTTATTATTATTATTATTATTATTATTATTATTATTATTATTATCATTATCTTATTTTTCATCTAAGCAATGTAATGCAAATCAGTTTGTTAAATCTGTACTAGCTAAATACTCAGTTTTGTCCTTTCCCTGCTTTTTACGTTTTAAAACCTGTGAAATGTTTTTGCACTTTTTTTTTTGATCTTGAAAAATAAATATTTCGTTCTCCCGTGGTGTTTGCTAAGGACCTTGTAAGTATTAGTAAGTTAAGCCTTGTGATTGCTTTTAGGTCCACGTTCTGTCTCTCCCTGGGTCAGCCCAGGCTTACCCTGGCAGTTCAGCCAGCAGATGGCATCAGGAGAAAACATGCTGCTGTCATCTCCTGTCCTTAAGCAAGAGCACACGGCACGGAGAAAAGCAGTTACGAATACAGCGGGTTTCTGGGTTTGTCTTTCTTCTCTGTGAAGCTTTAGTTGTAGTGCAAAAAGCCTTCCTCCCCCCTCCAGTCCTGGAACTTGGCTTGCAGTAGACATGATGCCCCGAAGCTCACATCATCCTTTCCTGCACTTGGCATTGTCTGAGTTGTGCAGTCTGGAATTGAAGTATTGATACACTGGAAAAAATTCCTCCCCAGGCCAGAGCCAGAGCTTTTTTTTTTTTTTTTTTTTTTTCTCCTGCATTTTCCNTTTTGTGTCTCCTGCAGGTTCCTTTGTTACTCATGGATGAAGACAGACAGCAACAAATCTCTTGTATCAAGGTCCTTGATATACACAGATATGTATGAAGGTATTACCACTGCTTGGTGTGTAGAGGGTGTACTGTTACCAAGCATGACCTTGTTTGGAGGACAGGACTTGCAGTGCAAGGACCACCAAATTGCAATCATAGACTTCTTTACGTTGGAAGGGACCTTAAAAACCATCCAGTTCCATCCCTGCCATGGGCAGGGACACCTTCCACTAGAACAGGTTACTTGCAACCCCATCCAACCTGGCCTTGAAATTTTCCAAGATAGGTGATCCGCAACTTCTGTGAGCAACCTGTTCCAGTGCCTCACCGCCTTCACAGTCAAGGGGTTTTTTACTAACATCTAGTGTAAACCAGCCCTCTTTCAGTTTAAAAACCTTGGAGTACCACCACCTTGGAGACAGCTTTCCAAGACAAGGAAGGTAGACAGTCACAGACACTGATACCTGCTGGTATCTGCTTGTGGAGGCAGCGGATGTTATTAGTATGGCTCTTTGGGGTTATTTTTGTCAAAACTGAGCTAGGCATAGAAATAAAGCAACACTTGTTGAGATAATTCAGGCACCTGGACATTGGCAAATCCATAGCGGGCAGTGATGAGAGAAGTTTGTTATATCTCTTTTAAATGACTGCCATTTGCTTTTAAGTACTGAGGGTTCATGCTCACAGCCTGGGAGGTGAAGTCAGAAGTTGTTTCAAATATTCATTGGGGGAAAATACCTGGATTGTACTTTTTGGAAGTGGATGATACCTTGGATAAATGTGAGTTTCTGTGTACAGGTCACCTTTCTATAGCCCTTGTCCTCTGTGTCCTTTGTCCTGGTCTTGTACAGCTTAGTTTAGCCATCAGGGTCTTACCTCCATGTCTTTCCAACAAAAAGCTGAGAGCTTTCTTCCAGTATCTTTGAGCATCCTCCTGTATATATCTACCACCAGGGCAGAGAATAGTTTAATATCCCACATAGAAAAAACACATCTGAAAATAAGCTGGTTATATTGGATAATTGACATATATTAATAAGAAACCATGCTATAGTGAGTGAATAGATGACTCTTGGTGTCAGCATAAAGGAGAAGATAACTAGCGTTTGGGGTTTTTTTATGTACTGGTCCTTGCTGTAGTCCTTTGCTTCTGATTCTTTCCCAACTGCTCAGATCTATTCAGTAAATCACATTTTCATGCCCCTTGATTGTGAACTCTCGCCCCACACCCATCGTACAGAATCTTTGCTACTGCTGTATGAAGTTGTGGCATTTAAAAGAGTAAATCTGGGCAATGGTGGAGAGACTTGTATGCAGAGCCTCACCCTTTACTCTTTGCTTTTGCATTCTACAGAGTAGGGTGGAGTGTCTAGGGAAAATAATAGAATTAACTGTGAAAATGCAAGAATTGTAACATATGTTCCTTGACTTCCTTTAGGTTATAGAGTGGAAAAGTCCATGCCTCAGTTTTTTTTAATGATTGTGAGCAGGAGCTGACCCATACAAGACAGAATAAGCTAAAGACCTGGGTTCCATCCAGGAGTGAGCATTTACAGTTCAAAAAGTCCAAAGTGTCATCAGAATATTAGGAAAACAGAATGAACAAAGATAGAATCATAGAATTGTTAAGGTTGGAAGGTTGGAAAAGGTTGGAAGAGATCTCTAAGACAACTGCAAAGAAGCATAGATAAAGAGATAGTCAGCATGAGACTGGAGAAAAAAGAAGCTAAGTTACATTTTTGGAACAAGCAATCCTGCTAATTGTTTTAAATTTTCAGTATCTCTATAGAATTGTAAACATTAAGCACATCTTTTGCAGATCTAAACTGGGAAAGAAATTGAAATATTTAAGGAAAAACAGGTCCATGACTAGTTGATAGCATAAAATTACAAAAATTCATGGATAGTCTCTTAAAAATGGCATTTGAAGGTATTTTTCTGCTTATAAAATTTACAAGTTGCTGTGTGCTTAACATTTTTCAAATTAGGGGTCTTTGTATGGATTTCCTAAAATAGGAATTTCAAAGTCTCACTTTAGTTTCCTGATTATAAAATTCCTTGCTTGCACTGCCACACAGGTCTGATTTACATTCTTCACTGTGTAAGAAAGCTCAAAAAGTAATCTAGAAAAATATTCGGTGTCACCTATTTCAGCTAGTTATCTGGGGGTTGGGGGGGAATGCATTTCTCTTTTTAGTTCCTTCAAAATCAAATGAAAGGGCAGTGAAAATAGCCATGTGATTCAAGGGAATGTGTAGAGTGTTACTGGATTTAAAGCACAGACCTTCATTCTGGACCTTCTAAATTTTCAGAGAAATAATATCAAGACCTTTATGAAATGTGGGGGTGACAGTAAAGAGGAATGATATGTACAGTGGTGCCAGTGGTACTTGAATACTGAATTAAAAAGGATTTATAGATACTTGGGCAGAAAATGAAGTAACGCTTGGGAGGAATAGAAAGAAATACATGTGAGGTGTCAGTCACAGGGGGTTCTTCTCTCTGGCATCTGATGATGGTGGCATGCTTATGAAATAAAAAGATTATATTTAAGGACTACTGGAGCAGAGCAAAGCATTAGGAAAGTAGGCTATGAAGTACATTTAAATCAGGATTAAATATTAGATAATTTCTTCAGCTTCAAAAAGAAGGCTGATTTTATTCATAAAGAACCTGAAAAATAGGATTGCTGGAAATCTGAAACTTTTCCCTGCTGTTCCTCAGTAGTCTCACATTACTGGTGGTGGTGGTGGTGGTGGTGAAGGTCTGCTTCACCCACCTTGCAGGGCCTTTACTCAAGGAGACGGTTTATTTCAGCACTTCACTGTTCTTAAAATTAGAGAGCTTATCCTAATGTTTAACCCAAATCTTCCTTGCTGTTGTTTAAGCCCATTCAGTCTTATCTACACTTCACAGGCATAGAAAATGCCTTCTTCCTTTCCTCTTTCCAGCAGTCTATTAGATAGCTAGGCTGTCATTTGTGTCTCTTACTTTTTCATTGTTTAAGCTAAAGAATGCTAATATTCAGCCTGTTTTTATAGGTCATGTTTTCCAACCTTTTGTTGTTTTCATCAATCTTCTGTGGACTCCCTCCAGTTAGTTCAAATCCTGTCTTCTGTTCAGTTCCCAAGAGTGAATATGTTATCACAGCTGCGGTTGAGCAGACAGGTGGGACTGTTCTGCATACATTAGAGGCTAAAACTGTGCCCTATGTCCCAGGTCAGTGTTTGGTTTGTCAATGGTCTGTTTGGGTTCAGTTTGATCCCAGTAACCCCTGCATCCTTCCCAGTAAAACTGCTTCTAGCTGCTTCTTCCCCATACTGTAGAATTATTTCTAAGTGTAAAATAACCTGTTTATCAGTGCTTAGTGATATCTTAAGCTTTTAAACCACTTTCGAACTTGTCCAAATCATCTCAAATTCCAGTCTTATCTGTCAACAAGATTATGGTATTTCCCAGGTAGGTATCATCTGCAAATTCAGAAAAACAGGACCACACTATCACAGGATAATTCCTGTTGAAGGGCCCTCATTAGGTCACCGAGCCTGCCTCCCACTCAGAACTCACTCTCCCATCACTCATCTCATTAGCTAAAATCCTGGAAGGAACTGGAGCCATGCCAGAATGGGCTCTTCTGTGGTTGCTGCATTGTGAGAAAAGTGGTTTTCCACCCACTTTTGACTAACTGGGTAACTGTTTTGCCTAGACCATAGTTTTCTAGTTGTCTTATGAAAATATCAAGGAAGTAATGCTAAAAGCATTACTGAGATCGACATGTGAGATCTGGTGCTCCTCAGTCCACGTTGTCTGTTACTTTGTCATGGAGGGAAGTTAGACTGGGCTGACCCAGCTGCTTCTTGACTGTGTTGACCATAGCTGGTATACATTTCACGTCTGAGGCTACTTATAAACCAAGGAATTCTGCTAATGATTTTCTGGAGAATGAAATTAAGCTGGTGATACTAATTCCCTTCACTCCTTTTTTTTTTTTTGAAATCTAGGTGGTTATGATGTTCATCCTTCCCAGTTTTCCCTGCATCACCCAATGTTACCAGTTATGGAAGGTAACTGATAGCCCTGTGATTGAATCAGCCACTGCTTGAAATGCTACCCAATGATGGCCGTGATGCTCATGTCAGTTTAAACTATATAGCTCATAGATGTTCTCTCTAACCTATTTAAGACTATGTACCCTTTTTTTCTCTGGTGCCAATTTAGTTAATTATCTGGTTATAGTCAACATTTTTAGGGATGGTTTTCCCTTGCTGTTAATTAGCTGACCACCTGGCACCTTGATGTACCTCTTACTGCTGATGTATATCAAGAGTGACTGATTTTGAGGTTTTTTAATGTCCTTTGATGGTCAAGCTAAATTTTTTGCTTGGCCTTTCTGATTTCACCATTACATGCTTGTACTATAGGTTATCACTTCTGTGTACAATGTTTCCTCAAGGGAAGAAGTGCTCATGAAGAGGAAGCATTATTAAAAGTTGTCCTCTGGCTATACTTCTCACTTCTGTGCAGTAAAAACTGACTTGCTTCTTGAAAACTTTGTTTGAACTGAAAAAGAAACACAAGAAAATGTGTTACAATCCAAGCCCATAAATTAATTTTAAGCTAAATATTAAAATACCTCCAACCATTATTGAGAATTTCTAAAAATTGAAAGAGAAAACGGATGTCAAGATCAGTAATATACAATACCCAAGAGATGAACTATGATGTTAAGATCATAAAGAAAAATTATAAAGAAAACAGTATTTTGACAGAGCATATGTTCCTAGCAAGCAAAAGCTAGTCCTGAAACAAAAAGAGGGGCCCGTACTGAATATCAGAAATTGAACTGTAATACTAACTACAGAAAAATTATAATGTAATAATATGTCTGTTTTGTTTAAAACATGGAAAGCCTAGTAGATTAAATCCCTTTTAGACACCATACAAAAATAATTTCAAAGGACTAATTCACCCATCATAAACACTAAATTAAAATTAGCTGCATTTTCTCACTTTGCTACTAATTTTGCAGCATTTATTATTTTTTCACTGATTTTCTGTATACCAGCTATATAGCTGGTAGTTATGTGCTCCAGTATTAAGAGGGTAATGCAATGGGTACCATTTCACTATTGCAGGATTTTAAATCAATTTAATGTTTGTTTTACCAGCGAAAAGATCTCTCTCACTTGTCAAGGAACAAGAATCTATTTTCTCTAATGCTAATATATGGCTTTGGGCCTTCTCATGCAGAGGCATTACATGTGCATGAAGTAAACACTCTGGTTTGGGGGAGTCTTTTTCAAAGCACACACGCAGAACAGAAAGAAAATCACTGGCATTATTTATGTTTTGATTTTTTTCTTCTCAGAAAAGATTGAGATTTGTTTGGAATTGGCAGAAGGACCCCAAATTTGAATATCCAACCAAAGTGCAGCAAAACCCCCGCTGTGGCTGCTGCTATCAGTCCGCTACAGTGATGCCCCCCGTCACTTTGCCAAGAAGCAGCTGTTGCAGGAAATAAATAAATTCTCTATCATTCTACCAAGCAGGACAGGTCTCAGCCTTGGCAGATGCAGGAATGAGAAAGTAATAAATGCTAATCAGACATTTAGAAAGGTAAACACTCCTTGTTTGTGCCTCAAAAATAATCTCTGCTGCTTGATGCAAAATGTTATTAAAGAATATGGGGTTCATACACATGAAATTTCTTCTATCGAAGATCGATATAGAGAAGTAGGTTTATTATTGCTTAAATGATACAGTTTTATTAAAAAAGTACTTGGTATTACACAATAACCTTTTCTTATATTTCAAAATAATTATTATTTAGTTATTTCTATGCCTACACTCTTAAAGTTATTTTATATTTTACACTCATCCTCCTACTAAGAGGGACATGAATTCACCATATTCACTCTGAAGCAATGGGGAATGCAGCTGAGTTTTTCAGCACAAGCACATAAAGTGCCCCAAAGTACATGGGTGCTGTAATCATGATTACTTCTTACTTACATATGCATTTGGGTATGTAATGCATGAAAGTTACACCCTAGGTGCAGAGTTTATCTGCCAAAGACTTTTTCTTCTGAAAATTATTACCCTAGCAGACAGGAGGACCTCGTCCTGCAGTCAATATGGACAGCAGGCCATACTGACTAAGCTACTGAGTTATGTGTCTGGGAATGGTTGTGAGCTCCAAGGCCAATTGGCAGAGCCAGCACTGGGACTTTCCTGGAATGATGCTTCTTGGCAATGTCCAGAGCTGCAGCAAAGAATATTCCTACAGTGTATTAGTAGGCATAATTTTGTTTAAATGCTGACATAAGTCTTGGATACTTCTTCATTTACTATGATAGGTGCAACCAAGGTGTCCTTCAAGATGTAGAGGATTTATTTCCTGTACATGAGTTGCTTAGGTAATGTGTGAAGAAGGCACAAGCACCACAAGGAGTTTAAGATGCACCACTTTTACAGGTGTATCTCAGTCATCCACAAAAGTGATGGATCCTGGGCATACCAGAATCACTGCATGTGCACTACTTTTACCTTTACACACTTTTACCTCGAAAATCTCAGGCAGTAACATGGTAACTCTGAGAGTGAGGCTGAGCCTGTGCAAAGAGTTGTTTCAGCCTTTCGGTCTTACACTTTCTTCTGTTGTTTGCTACTCTGCTTTGTTGAAAAGCTGTGAAGTGTTAGATTAGCATGGTTGCAGATTTTATTTGTGATCTCATTATTGTTGTGTTTCTCAGAGTTTTTTCTCATTCAGCAGCTTAGCACACTTCTTTTCTCAAGAGGAAAATACAGATGTGGCTTGCTTTTACTGTTTGGCTCAGCATTATACATCTATCACCTCAAATTTATTTCAGTATAATCTGGTTCTTTACTTCTCTCTAAACATGACATGAGTCAACTCTTCTTCTGAAAGCCAGAATTTGCATCACAGAATGGAGAAAGAAAAATTAAGAACTCTAATTGAGAAAAGAATTCCTTTTTCCAGTATTTACAAGACATTTTGAAAATTTCATTGTCTTCTGCAAAATCTCAGTATTGTAATTTTCCTCAGGCAAGAACATTCACAGTGTCAACACTCTCACTTTTTCGTGATCTCTCCTCCGCCTCAGAAATATAACCTTTCTCCCGTTCCTCTTCTAATCCTCTGATTGTATCTCCTCCATACCTACTTTCCGTCTCATTTTACTGCTCTGACTTGTCCAGTCGTGCTGTGTTTGCTGTCTTTTCTCTAATTCTTTCAGTTCCTTGGATTTTACTTGCTCAACACTTGTTGGCTGCCAACCTTTTGAGATAAGTCTTTTAGACAAGTCCTCATTTCCCAGTGATGTTTATCTACAAAGGATAGTGGAGGCCCACTTCAATGTATCTAAGATGAAGTGTAATTCTTTTATGCATCCACAAGTCTAAAGATCTGCTTGCGAGAATCCCATTGGATACAGCCTTGGAGAAAAGAAGGATTCAGGAGAGGTGGCTGATTTTCAAGGACTACTTTCTCTGAACTCAGGAAATGCCCATCACTACAAATAGGTAATCAAGCAAAGGCAGCAGGAGGTTTGCATGAATGAACAAGGTACTCTATTTTTGAACAGGGTCTCATCCATTTTTTCTAATTTTGTCTTTTTAACACAAGGACTCTCCTTTTCTTGTATGTTTATTTTGGGCTATTCACTGTATTCTGGTCTCTGAATATAACTCCTTAGTATATGACAGTATATAAAAACTACATACCAGCTTTGTTTGTTTTCTGTTTCTGTAATGTTGTGTCCTCAGAGCTGTCACATGGAAAAATACATAGAGAAAATGGGGAAGAAAATTTCCTCCTAATTCTAAATTATTATAATAAAGAAAAATAGTAAGACAATTTTTTCTTGTAATTATTAGTTATTAGTTATTAGTTACAAGTCATGATAGTATTATTAATTGTCATTGTCTTCTTCTATTTTTCACTATTTTGAATATCCTTCTTCTTTTTGCTTCTCAATTACAAACAGATAAAAACCCCAAAACTGTTCATGCAATGTCACAGATCTTAATATTATACTTCTTATTCTTGATTCATGTAAGCTGTGTGAAAACACAGTACCAACTCTTTCTGCTCAACAGAACATTCAGTGAAGAATGGATAAGGAAGGTTCCATCGAGAAACATCCTGTTCATACCATCTCTGGCTTTCCTTAGGACTCTGTATGTATGTAGAGGGCTTTTCAATTATTTTCCATATATTAGACAGTAAGAGCTTATTTTTCCTGTGTGCTTTAGAACATAAATGGGTGTTCTGCTTTATGAAGTTTGAGGCAGTCAGTGCATTGGTGTTCTGAATTGTGTTTTGTTTTGAAAGAAATAGTAAAAAGCTTACTCAGAATGTAATTGTGGTGATAGTTTGTTAAATTGCTGACCTCACTGAATTAATGAGTCCAGCACTAGTGACAGTGCTGCAGCACAATGACCTCTCCCCTCCCTGCAAACTCCATTCAACCATTCCTGTTTTCAACTTTGTGTATGCTCTGTGTCTGCTTCCATGTTTAAGCAGATGGACTGTGTGCACATGTATGGATAATTGTGCATTTTGGGCTGCTCAACTGAACGATAGAAATCCACAGATTTGAAAGATGTTAGAGATTCCTTCAGTGAGAGAAAACTCGTGAATGGTAAAGAGATCCTGAAGCATCAAGGGCTGTGGCGGATTCTCCATCATCCATTGTACATTTATAAGTCAAGCTTGACAGGACATTTTACTAGATATTTTCTATTTCAACAACTGCAACTGAAGAGACACAAGTATCGTGGGCAAAGCGTCCTCAGCTGGAGGAATTTTAATTCATTTTATTTGCTGTCAATTAGTACCATCTTCTGACTCACGTATTTGGTGGGGGGTGTTATAAATGAGAAAGTAAACACTTAATCCTTCCTCTTTCCCTGTCTGATCTTAAAGCAAACATCTCTCCTCTTATTAGTGTCATCTTGCATTGGTTGTGCTGTGGATTACACTCAGTTCCTCCTGATTTTTTTTGTGAGTACACAGGCAGATCCTGTACATAATGGTTTCTTTCTGCTGTTCCTTGACCATTTTCCCTTGCTCCAGTGAGCACGTCCACAGTGCCTCAGGGCAACCCAGACTGTAGTCCATTGAGGTTCCCACTCTGACATGGGTCACTTCTACAGCCCAAAATGTCTCCTTCCCTGTGGCTTCTCCATGCATCTGCCCAAGATCATCTTCCCATGTGCCCCCTCACCTTTGTGGCTGCTGCCTTTTCTGAAGGGCATTTGAGCAGAGGAACCACATGCGCCTTCAGCACTGAAGTTTTCGCAGGCAATGGATTGCTCACAGCAGCTTCAGAGCTGGCTGGATGTACCTGTTACCTGCTGAGGGCAACTCATGACCTTCTCCCCCACAGCCCCCAGCTACCCAAATGCTGCCTGTTATGCTAAATACATTAGATTAGCTTTTATTTTTCAAATGTCAGTGCAGCTTAGGCTTTAATGAAACCACCGTCCAGTCTGTGCCTTGGGAAAGGCAGAACATTATGCCATTTTCAGGGTTCCAAAACAGCTCATGTTATGTGACTTATTCTGCCTAATACTTCCTGTTACCACTGTATAAAGTCCTGTTTCGAAGTACCATGTTCTTCTGATCTTATGAGAATTATTTTCAGATACTTTGTCATCTTGTTCTATAATGACAAGAAAGCATATCCCATGATGTCAAAAAAAAGGATGCAAAAATGTGTATTTTCTCTGAAACTAAAGGCAACCTTTCCATTTGACTTCAATTGTTCCCTATTTGGCCTGATCTCAGTAATTCAGAAACTCTTTGCTCAGTCCTGAAAGCTTCACTGATAAAATCACACACTTAAAAATGGTTCCATTTCAGCAGCGCAGTTATGTCAGTATATAACTATAAGCACATGCATTTAAATCACTCCTTTTCTTATCAGAAAGGCCCTTTTAAATGTCTAAACACCAAATAGAAATTACATTCTTTCAGTGTCTGAAATAAGCTCTTTTTTGAAACTCAAATATTGCTACCCTTTTGCAATCAACACTCCTGTTGAGTACCATTAAGTGTCAAGATTTGCCCTTGGAACATAATCTTTTATTGGATTTTAACAGTCAGAACCATGAGGGCAGTCTGAATATGGGAGAATGAAACCTACCAGTGACACTTGTTACTGATGGTGTGGGGACCTGATAGATGATTCAATTCGAGAGTGCAAATTCAATTCCTGACCCACATGTCACTACACCGAAGGTTTGTGTAATTATCATTAGTGTGTTGTTATTTATCCATGTAGAGATCCTGCTGACTTTTTATTACTTGCTGCTAATGTTGTCATTAAAAATGCATGCCAATTAACATAATTTTAAAATGAGACATGAAAAATACCTAAATTTGCTTTAAGTTTCAATTCTTTCTTTGATTTATTTTACTTTCTTCAGCAATTTCAAAATAGCGGTCTGGGTAGACAGTGGATAGGTAAGCAGTATCCAAGTTTAGTAATTCTCTTACCTCTATAGGTAAAGGTGACAAGCTTCTCATTTTGTGCTAGGCAAATCATTAGCTGTCACCAGTCTTCAGCCAGTCAGTTATTTTTATTAAAAAAAAAAATCAAACCCTATCACAAATGTCATATTCTGTTGCAACATGGCAGTTTCAGGCCCTTCATTAATCACTTGAGTAGGTAAAACAGCATATGTCAATTTTATTTCATTGGATTTATTGAAACCAGGAAATTAGTATCATGTAAGTATGTATTAGTCTCTACTTGACACTTCATTGCAGTACTCAGTTATCCAAGATGGCAAATTCAGATCTGTTTACTGAAACCTTTAGATACATTTTACTTTCCTCCTTTTCTTGACTGAGGAGGCTTAATGATCACAATTTTATAAGCCTCTGTTTCTTATGACAGTAAAAGCCTTGGTATTTCTTTTTAGATCAACTTTTTGGAGCCTTATAAAGAGCAGAGGTTTCACGCAAGCTTCAAGATGAAGATGGAAAGTGGGGAGTGATCTTAGCAGGGAGGTAAAATCAACAATTTCAGCACTAGAAGATGCTCCCTTTTATGAGGAGAAGCCCATTCCCTGTAAATGCTGCTATCTTTCCTGTTCTGCCAGGAGGGCTCAGTCCCAAGGGCCTGCCAGATGTCAGAGAGAGTTAAGGACCAAATGTCAGAAATGTTGAAATGAACTCATGGCTGGTGATTGGATCCCTCAGGCAAGACAGTAGGTTGCCTAAGTCTAAGTTTCTTGCTGAAGGACCCTATCTGTGCACAGCTCTTTCAGTGACAGTAGTCACTCGCCCTTAACATACATAGCACCTTTGGTTAATGCTATCTTCTTTTTCTATTTTGCATTTGGTTTCGGGCAGATGGGAAATCAGAGCAAGCAAGGTCACAGGGTGGGGTTTTTTCCCCCAAAATGCACACTCTTGACTCATTAACAAGAATAAAAAATGAATTTGAGAGTCACCATTTTTATACTCTTTCCTTGATTCTTTTGATTATTTGTATAGGACATGCTGAGTTGGAAGGGACCCATCAGGACCATCGAGTCCAACTCCTACACTTACCATCAGTCTGAAATACATTTGTGATTTTTGATTTGAACAGAGTAAAACAGTGAACACTGCTAATGTTAGAGCATGCACCTTGTCAGATACAGCAAACAGTGCTCCACTAAAATCTGATCTTTTATCTGGCCACCTGGATCTTGTAAAGGCCTGGTATTTCACCTGATGTTGCCATCTGGTGAAATACAAGTCATGTTGCAGCTTTGATTGCTGTTCCATTTTTTCTGGTAGCTAAACCATATTGTGTATTATAAAGGAAGAGAGACTGGGATCTTGCATGCATAAACTCTTCAGTGTTTGGTCTTTTATTTCTTTCAGGATCTATTTCAGCAGTTCCATCTGTAAAACCTTCCAGCATTTCCACTTTCTTTGCTGGTTTCCATAGTAAATGTCCCAAAACTGAAGCCATAGCAATCTCTGCCTTGATGGGGAGCAAGATCCTGAAACATGAGCTCAGCCATATGGAACAAAAGTGAAACATGATATTGATGCAGGTCACTTGTGCAATGGAGGAAAGAAAATGCTGACCCAGTGAATATTTTTTGTTTGTTTTTATCCATGCTAAGCTCTTGAATGACTTGATAAGAAAGATTTGTCATGTATTTCAGTACCAAAAGACATTCAATGTTGGAAATTGGTTTTTACAAATGTCACTGGAAAAGGAACATTCTCCTCATTAAGTGGATACGTAACAAGTGGAAGTGCTGTACTGTTCTGTTTTCCTGCTTTCTCCCTTTCTCTTTCTCCTTTTTTTTTTTCTCTTTTTTATTTTTAATATGTATTCTCCTGCCAGGACTTAGTAACAGATCAAGTGATGTTTACTAGCAGTAGACCCATAATGTTTACTGAAGCACAGTGACATTAGCCCAAGATGTATAATATACTGTAGTGTACTATCTGACACTAAAATTATAGTTCTTTTCATAGCAGCACACTCAGGGCTTTGAATCATTATTCTCCTCCTAGTATGAGGAAGGCTAAGACAAAGATAGTGATGAGATGGAAGGTGCTCCATTACAGCAATAGCAGAATATCAAAAGATGGTGATGTGTGGCTAGTGGGTTCACACTGAGGTGTTCATGGGAAAAGGGAACCTGTCTCCCAACCAGGGTTTAAGGGCAGGCTGCTGTGAAGTTGAATCAGAAGAGAGAAACTGAAATAAGGTGAGCACTGTCAAAAGTTCAATCATTTTTATCATTCCTTTTAAATTATTTTTTACGATGGGGACCAAGTGACTTCAAAAAATCATATTGATTACAATTTAATTGAGCATATTTATCTTGGAATGAAAAGCATTTATCAGAAGTGGAACAATGATAAGTGTATATAGTGATCAATCAAATTCTAATTATAACTATGTTAGCTTCCTATTTCAAAGGTCAAATACCAGAAAAAACTGTTATTTTGTATGAAATACATTCACTGATAGAAAAGTCTGTGAGTTTTAGTTGTTCATCTTATGCTTTCTTTTAACTCACAGCTTTAAATAAAGATCAGAAACAGCAGCTTCATAAGAGAGCTCTATGGGAGTAGGTTTATATGTTAATTTACAAAATTATCCATGAATAATTTAGAACAAGCATTAGATTAGAGAAGTGGAGCTTTATCTTCCAATAATAAAATTAAAGAAAAATTAAGGAACAGGTAAGTATATTTCTAGAACCAGTGAAGCAATATTTGCCTGATGGATTAGTCCTATTTAATCAGAACAGCGAGCAGCTGGATAAATCCTAGCTAGGAGAATATTAGGTCATTTGTTAGCCCTTCAGCCAATTACAGCTGCATCTGCTCTATGCTATCTTTTCCTTCTTATCATTGAGCTTCTTTTTTTTTCCTTGAAAACACTAGATGATGAGCCCTCAATAGATTAGAATGTAGGGCAGAGAGATCCTAGAGCATCAGGGTGCTGGTGGATAAAATATGGTCCCTCTCATCACCGATGGAAAGTGTCAGTGAAATTTGTTTGTGGAACTGAAGAGTGGCAGGACCAGGATCCAGTCCTCACTTTACAAGATGGCTGAAGTACCTTTTTCTCTTCTACTTCTTTTTCTTTTTCTTTCTTTTTCTTTCTTTTTCTTTTTTCTTTTTCTTTTTCTTTCTTTTTCTTTTTCTTTTTCTTTTCTGTCCTGAACAGAGCAGCACTCCTATGGATAATGTGCACAAAAACCCACATGTGCAGCATGAGAAACCAAATAGCGTGAAGTCATACAAATCTAAGATTCTGGACTTGCTGCTCCAGCTGGATGTGCATAAATCTACGGGATCTGATGGGATTCATCCCAGGGTTCTGAAAGAGCTGTCTGGTGTCATGTCATCACAGAATCTCTCTCCACTATTTTTCAACAGTCTTGGGAGCCTGAAGGGGTTTAATCTGACTGGAAGCTGGCAAATGTTGCCCCATTTTTCAAGAGGGGTAAGAAGGAAGGCCCTGGTAGTTACAGGCCTTTCAGTTTCACTTTAGTGATTGGTAAAGTTATGGACAAGGTTATTCTGAGAGTTACTGAAAAACACTTGAGAGACAATGCAAGTCCTTAGTCACAGCCAGCACAGGTTCATGAGGAGAAAGTCCTGCTTAACAAACAACTCCCTTTTATGACAAGTTCACCTGTCTGATTGACCAAGGGAAGTTGTGGTGGTTTGTGGTTTTAGCAAAGCTTTTGATACTGTCTTTTACAGTACCCTTCTGGATAACCTGTCTACCCCACAGCTGGATAAACACATTGTACAATGAGTGAGCAACTGGCTCACAGGTTGGGCACAAAAGGGGTTATATTATGCTGGTGGCCAGTCACCAGTGAGGTTCCCCAGGGTTCCATCTTAGGCCCAGTGCTCATTAGTATTTTTAAAAATTATCTGGATGCAAGAATCCAATGTACATTAAGTAAGTTTGCTGATGATACTGAACTAGAAGGAGCTGTGGACTCGCTCAAGGGTAGAGAGGCCTTACAGAGAGATCTGGATAGAGTAGAGAGCTGTGCAATCAGCAACCACACGAAATTTATCAAGAGCAATTGCTGCATTCTCCAGCTGGGATAAGCTAATCCTGGTTATACACACAAACTGGGGGACAAGAAGCTGAAGAGCCGCCCCATGAAAAGAGATCTGGGCAGTTGGGTTGATGGCAAGTTGAGTAAGAATCAACAATGTGCCAAGTTGAGTAAGAATCAACAGTGTGCCATGGCAACTAGGAGGGCCACCCGTGTCCTGAGGAACATCAAGAACAGCATTGCCAGCCAGTTGAGGGAGGTGATTGTTGTGTTCTGCACTGGTGCAGCCTCACTTTGAATATTCTGTGCAGTTTTGGGCACCACAATATAAAAAGAAAATAACTTCACTGAGAGAGTAGTCAGTGACTGGAACAGGCTCCTGAGGGAAGTGGCCATGGCACCGAGCCTGCCAGAGTTTAAGGGGCATCCTGATGATGCCCTCAGTCATATGGTTTAATTTTAGGTGGCCCTGCAAGGAGCAGGGATTTGAACTCAGTGATCCTTATGGGTCCCTTCCAACTACAGATATTCTATGATTCTATGAAGTATTTGGACCATGCTTTGGTTGTGCAAGGTAGGTGGGAGTCTCTTTCTTTAGTGTGCTGTAGTGGAAAGAGAGAGGTATTTTGGTGCTCTGAGCATCCTTTTGCTCCAGACACTGTCCTCAGCTGCAGCTACAGCTCTTCCTCCTGGGCAGCCCCACCTTGGTCAGCCATATTTTGTACCCTCTCTCACTTCTGCTCCTGTGGTTTGCAGGGAGCTGCTGCTCGTAGCTCAAGAACACATTACAGCTTTGTAGCAGCCAGCATCATTTGCAGTTTATGGAATATTTAGTGGCAAATTATACCTTGCATTTTATTGACTAGTTCTGTCTAGTACACCAGTTTTGTGCTGCAGTGCATCCCCCAGGTTACTCCACATGGTAATAACAGTATGTGCTCTGCCTTGTACACGTTAATTTTAAATTATGTTTACAGAGTTCATGATGTGAATCAATTGAAGCTTGACATTCTTATTTCAGGGTAGAAATAGCTAGTCAATATGAGCTGATATTATTGATTGGGCTGTTTGCATGTCTGTTATGCAAACTATGCAGGTAATGAATATCAATATACAAGAGTCTGCTGAAATGTTTTATAGTCAAAAGCATGGAGCCTGAACAGGGAAGGCAGTCTCCCATGTTGGAAAGCAGTTGCCAGTATTTTGGTACAATAGATTCATCTGTAATCTAAAGTATATATAAAAAATGAAATGTGAAATACTCTGTCTTAAAGGGAAAACATGAACATATGTTTCATAGTACACTTCTGACATGTGGTGTCTCACACTCCAGAGCGACTTTTTTTTTAACATAGGATGCAGAGCTGGTGTTAGAGCTATGGAGTTTCCAGGCAGAAGCAGAGGCACAGTGAAGTCTCTCTTCTAGCTCTGCTCTACTCTCCTGTCTTGCACTGCTACCTCCTCCAAATTTGGCAGACCTTCAGCCCTGTCCTTAGTCGTTTGAGATCCTAAGTGCTTGGTCTGGTTCTTGTCTTTAAAACTTGATCAGGGAAATATTTCAAGGAGACAATTAGGATGGAATAGTAATTGGAAATTGATAATATGTCCTTACTGTAAATCAGGATTACTAATCATCATCCTAATGACAGTATTTGTAGAAGAAGAGACCAAATCTATGGCTTGTAAGAGAAAATTAAGATTAATCATAAGCCAATTGTTGGCTTTATAACAGGGCCCCTGCAGCAGTTGTGGAGTACAGCTGGGCTGTCTTGGGAGCAGAACAGGGACAGAGCTGTGACTCTGGAAGATGTCATGTGGCTCCATACTCCCTGAGACATGGCATGGAAGGATTAGTTGGTACTTCCTGACTAACAGGAGACTGACTGTGCTGAGTGGCATGCCTGTGCTGCAGTCACCAAATCTATTGTTTGTAATATAAAACCCCTCTGTTTTCCTTCTCTTGTTAACAGTCTGCAAATATGTCTATACATGCCCCAAGCAGATGTGAACTTACTTCACTGATGCTACAGCCTTTCTTGAAGCTACATAGCCATGCTAATGTGTCAACAACCTACAGCAACAAAAAAAATTGATTCTCAGCAAGGCTTATTAGCTTGGGCCCAGCTTAATGCAAGCATAGCAGTTTAGCTTTCATTCAGATCTTCTAGCTCTAGCTAACTCCAAATGTGGGCAGAATACGATAATAAAGTATAGAAAATGCCATGTAGATATAACTCAGTTTCTCATGATCTTCAGAAACATAATATTCTTTTAACACTTCAGTTTGAGAGTGGGTGATAAAAGGAAGCAAACAGATGAATCAACTCTCCTTTTTAGAATGGGATTCCTCCTAGAAAAGTTATTTTACGGTTCCTCGTATGAAATCAGTCATCCACATTCTGTCACTCCTTTGGAACCTAGGATGGCATTTTATGGTCTTCAGATGAACTTCCCATTGCTCGCAATAGAGAAGCTAATAAGGCTCCAGGCACAGAGTACCAGGAGACCAATTTTTCTGTCTTGGTGGCAAAATGGGAAGAATAATATTGAACTGTTACATTCACATTAAGCTACAAGTGACTGTAGCACAATTTATATTGGAAAATAAGAAGTACCTCCTTAGGAATAAAAAGTTTTGCTTCTATCCACAAGGGGATAGAACCTTGCCCCTGTGAAGCATACTTGGGGTTGCTGACATAAGGGCCACCAGCCTTTATTTTTGTCTCTCATAAATAAATGAAGTTAGAAACGCAGAATGCTGGTGTGAATGTCTAGATTTGTAGACATGACGACTAATATTGTTCCACATTGCCTACATCACTTCTTAATCCTTTATGAAATTAAGGAGCAGGCATTTTGATTTTTATTCATGTTCTATGATGAAATTGAAGAATATTGAAAAAAAAATTTAATTGTCCCTTGACACTATTTCATCTAGCTGAATCCCAATGATTTTTTTATTTAAAATCTGAACTTCAGTTTCTTTTCTACTTTCAATCTGTCTCATGAAAGCCACTCATTTTACCTATGCTATGACTTTCTGGAATGATCATATTGTAGAATTATTAAATATAAAGACCTTTGCCTAATCAGGCTTATCAACAGTTATTGGAGGGTGAGTCTTTTATCTTTCTTGAAAACAGAACTGCTGGGTTTAAAACTGGGTAGTTTAGGGGTAAGTTTATTGGTTTTAAAGTGAGGTGGTATTCCAATTAGTGGCATACTGTTATTAGTTACCCTCTACCAAATACATTTCTTTGTTTGCCAAAAAAGCCAAATTCTTTATCTGCATGTAAGAAAAAAACAAACCATCTGAAGTGGCTGCACTTGGAAGGTGTTGACTGCTTCGACAAAATACTTCCTATGGGCTTGGTGTATTTGGTCCCTATTATCTTCAGGATCCTCTCATTAGATATCCCTCAGTGATTACAGTATTCTGGGATATTTTTGGTTTCCAAGTGGTAGTCCTATGAATACTTTAGGTGACATGTCATTAGAAAATGGTGTTCAGTTTTAAGCCACAACCTTCTCAAAGCACCAAAATAAGGAAGATGAAATATTTTTCTAATATTTCACTTTCTCCTCAT
Source organism: Pachyramphus minor (assembly GCA_013397135.1). NCBI lineage: Eukaryota > Metazoa > Chordata > Aves > Passeriformes > Tyrannidae > Pachyramphus > Pachyramphus minor. The sequence continues at coordinate 112,091 of VYXB01000741.1, read as the reverse complement.
TCTCCTTCTTCTTCTCCTTCTCTTTGATCTCCTCCTTCTCTTTCTTTTTATGAACTGAGTTTGCAGGTGACAACTTGGAAGACTATATTTGTGTGTTCCAAGTAATTCTGCATTTGTCATCCAAGAATCTAACAAGAGAGAAAAAAAGGTGGCTGATGGCCTTCGATATAACAAAATGGCTATTGGTAGGTTAAATTCAGACTTCAATGCCTCTCTTCTGTCACTGGACCAACAGAAAGGAATATTCTATAAAGTGTTTATTTGGATGGCAACCTGTTTGGGAAAAAAATTGTGATAAGTCATTCAATTGTACTATGCATAAATCCACACTTATGAGGCACCACTTATTTTCAATTATTTGGCTTAAAAGAAGAGGTATGCCATCGTATACCAATTAATGGTCCTCCTATACTTTGTAAGAGATTCAGAGTTGCAGTTATCTAACAAATAGATTAGGGGAGAGGAAACCTGTATCTCCACCAGTCCCACTGCTTGGGTATTCAAGGAGGACGAGCAACCTTCTTCAAACTGGCCGTTCCCCAAGAGCTGTTATTTGGAACTCTGAATAGAAGAAACAGACTTGGATTTCGCTTGGTATATTCATGTGTTTAAGTCATCCCTGTCATGTTTATCTTGTGCAGATTGCGTTGAAGGCAGTTGCTGCTCACGTATGTGTTGCTTTTTTTCCTCCATTACGTGTGCAATATGTGCACGAGAAGAGTTTGGGAGAACGGGTGGGAATGACACAGCCATGTGTTGCAAGTATATTCATAGATTACAGAGCCAAGAAGGAAGACTGCAACAGTCTAATCTGACTTCTTGCATAATACTTTTCTGTACATACATAAAATAGTTTGAGGGGAAACATCCTATTTTGATTTAACATTTATTTCCTTAGCTTTTGTACAGTAGTCATCACTACTAAGGGCCTCATTTCTCATGAGGAGAATTTTAGAGCAGGAAGATGGTGTTAGGGTGTTGAATTTTTAAAAAAATGCACACTCCAACAAAGACTGTGTTCCTCTCCAGGCCCACACACCTGGCCTTGCCCTTTTTGTAGTCTGGGCAATTGAAAGTCTTTACTTTTAATTTCTTGCCATTTTTTAGAAATTTTCTTCGGCTGTTTTGTAGCAGACCCCTTGCATTTTACTTACTGTCACATTTTCTTTCACCTGTGAGCTGACAATCCAGTCTCTGTTCCTCCAATGCTTTGGCTTCTGTTTTCAGCTGTAATTCTGTTTCCTCTCTCTCTGTACTTTGTGCCCAACTTCTATTCCTGCCCTCCCCATCCCAGCCTTGATTTTGTATATCAAAGGAGAAAAAAATTGTCTTTTATATCTGTGTTTCTTTAAACAGTTCACAGCTTTGGCCATTTTAATGTGTCTCCCTCTTTCAGTGATGCAGCTTAGTCACTCTTTTCTTGCATTAACTTTTAATTCTTTTTCTTGTAATGACTTTTCTTGCATTTGCAGATATGTATTTTAGGATCCAGCCCTGACAATGATCCTGAAGGTAACATGGGCCAACAATATCAAGCCCACTGGAAGTATTTTGTTGAAAGAGCCACCGCCTTTCAAGTGCAACTGCTTCAGGTGAAATTGGTTTTACATGCAGATCATAGAATCATAGAATAGATAAAAACAAAGTAATCTAGTATCATATAATAGATAAAAAGAGCCTCATTAGTGACTTTTTCTTCTACCAAATGTGGGAGGGAGACTGTCCCATATGATTTTGTTATCTCTCTTTTTCTCCTGCTTTCTGTAATCCCGAATCTACTGATTTAAATATTTCCCCAACCTATTTCTGCTTCTCAGGTGTACCTGTTTTTTCCTCACTTGCTAAGATGGAAATCACCCCTCTTCTCAGAGTCTAATAAACAAACCTCATCCCAGAACCCTCCTTCAGCTCCAGTTCCCATGGGTGTTGTGCAATTAGTATTTTGAATTCAATTACTTCACATTTCCTGATTTTTAAAACACTTTTTTTTCTTTCTCTGGCCTTATGCTGGAGAGACAAGTCTATTCAGCACCATAAGCTCACTTTGGCTTGCAACAGGTTGTGGAGAGCTTAAAACATATTCAAAATTTATCCTAGAAGACACTCGAACAGTAATGTGTGTCAAAAAAAGAGAAAGTTTTTTTGATACTTTTTTTCATGCCTCCTAAGAAGTCCAGAGCATGAAGCTTGTCTGACAGTTGCTCCTCCCCTAGGAGGAATAAAGAAAATATCCTACACTCTGGATATATTTGTGAAAGAGTATCCCAAAATCTTTCTGCAGTAGGGAGCTGGGGCCAGCCACTAGAAGGCAACATGATCCCACAAACAGCCAAAAGTAGTATTCCCTCAGAGCTACTTAAATTGAAACCTGCATTTCTGCTCAATAAAATCACTTTTGTCATTTGTATGTGTAATTAGTAGGGGATCTATTAAAATTGCAGCATTTTTCTTGGACAGTGATTGCAGCACTGCAGCATTTGAGAGGCCCATCATGAGGAGGGGCAGCGGTCACTGGTGGCACACAGGTGTGCAGTCTTGTGCTTTATCAGCATTTACTGTATTTATAATCAGCTCTGTTTGCAAAGCAGGCTGATGGCATTTTATTGTTAATATTGTTTTATTGAAAATATTTAAATACTGAAAATAGTCTCTTGATCATTCACAGTTTCTTAGACCTGAAGCTCTGTAGTACTTTGTGAAGGGGATTTGCAGTGCCAGCTTGCTTTTCTGAGCTATCAGTAGTAAATAACTTGTCTCTGTCAGGAATTTAATTATGCCAAAGCATAGTTAATATATCCCTATGTCTGGGTCGATATACAACTAGAAAATAGATGCAGCACTCCTGCTTCACCTTTTACTTTTTTATCTGTCTTGTAGCTGAGAGACCCAACAGATGGACCTTTCTGTGTCTGTGTGTTAAAAGTTTAGTGTAAGAGATGCCACTAAGTAATTTCTGCCTTTTAATTTTGAAGAAAACGTGTAAATGGAGGAAATCTTATTCTATGGATCTAAAGAAGAGAACCATTAACATGGCACTCTGGTCTCAGAGTGCTGCCCGAATCTTTTGTCAACTGTTTTTGGGGTGCCAGTGACATATTAGAAAGAAATTATATTAGAAAGAAATTCTTTACAGAGAGAGTGGTCAGGCATTGGAATGGCCTGCCCAGGGAGGTAGTGGATTCACCGTCCCTGGAGGTTTTTAAAGTGAGATTGGACATGGCACTTAGTGCCATGATCTAGTAAACGGACTGGAGTTGGACCAAGGGTTGGACTTGATGATCTTTGAGGTCTTTTCCAACCCAATCAATTCTATGATTCTATGACATATTTTGTTTGCTTCTTTTCTAGCATTCACCTGGAATTCCACTCTCCTTGCTGTTATAACTTGGTTTCTTTCAGTGGCTTTTGTCTTACATGTGAAAACCTTCCTTCGCATTTATGCCTTTTTACTCACTTGTGCCTCATGTGCAGCCTCTTCAGGCCCTTGCCACTGGCTGGAGACTGGAAGAGATGCCATGGTATCCCTCAGAGCATGTCACCTTCAACAGCCTAAAGTGAAGGGAAATAAAACCCACTTGAGGGGAAATATCCTGGGAGCAGATAAATAACTCCTTCTCCCTGCTGTTCCTCCTGATTTGGTAAGTTTGTGGATCCAGACAAATGTATTTACTTTACAACCTAATAAGATGCCAAGATTTAATTAAACCTGAAAGAGGAATGATAAAATAATTGCGTATGGCTTTGAGAGTACCAGCTCACCTGTTACAAGTCATGATACATAGTTTTCTTATGTTTGATGGCTCTACCTAACAAAAATCAGGCTTTTTACACAGCTTCACTCCTTGGAGAGTGAAAAGCCCTGTCCTGTACCAAGCCTTTGGATCCTCAGAAATAACTCAGAATTGTTCTGTACTGTATCAAAGAACTCTACAAGTGGCAGACATTTGGCTATCGTGCCGTAGATTTTTTTTTTTCATTATTATTGGGCCTGTATGTCCAGGGGTTCTGTGTGCATGTGATGAGAATCATCACTAGATAAACTAGAAATCTAATTAGGGAGACTTTCACATCTTCTGGCTAAAATACTGCTGAGATAAGGGCAGGGCAAACCTCTGCTGCTGAAGGACAAATCAATACTGATAGACTCCGACTAATCCCTGAGGCTGCTGTGCGGGGGAAGGGCAGGGTTACCTGTGTGCCCCCTGGCTGGTTGGGAGAGAGGGTCAGAGTTTTTCTCAGGCAGGTGCAGAACCTGTTGTTTATTTAAGAAGGTTGGCAGCAGCTGCTGCTACTGCTTCGGAGCAATTAAAGAATATGTTGTTGGGTAGGAGGTTGCCAGGTGCTGGCTGTCCTATATGCTATGACAAGCAGGGCAAAATTTCATGTAAACACCTGCCAGCATCCCAGGCAAACCTGTACTAACAGGCTCTTATGTACCTGCCATTAAGCCATTTGTGAGTTTAGCTGAGAGCAATATGTGCATGCCAGATATATCCAAGCAAGGGCTTGGAGAGATAAGATATACCTGTGTTTCCTTGCCTTCAACAGATGCTAGGCTAGGACGTTTGAGAAACACCAACAACCACTTCAGACTTTATCCTCTCCACCACATAGGGCCCAGCCCATGTATGGGGTGAACGAGTGCTCTGCTGGTGATGGCAGGAGGAAGGTACAATGCACGTGGTGCAACTCTGACATGGACCAGACCTGCTAACCACAACCTGAGGTTTCAGCATTGGGTTGTTTTTTCTCATGGAACCTGGGTTTTGGGTGGGCTTTCTGGCCTCCACATACATGGCAGGCAGGCTTATAGGTTAGCCCCTCAGTTTATTTGCAAGCGTGTATATGATCTCTGCTCTGTTCACAGAAATTGGTACAATTAGTGTCATTAGTCACAAACATCCCCCTGAAAAGAAGCTTCTACAGAAAAAAATATACCTCTGAAATATTTAAAAGCATATCTTACAATGATTAATACACCTCTGAAATGCATGTGATGCATAATGCCTCTGTTACTTCAGTGTATGAGACACCCAGATGCTGCTGTTGTCCTCTGAGAGCATAACTCAGGGAAGGAGGCCAGAAAGGGTTACAGGCTGAACCTTCCTCAGGGTGACTCAGCCAGAACTAGTCTAGCAGAGCAACTCTATACACTGTCTGTGGCTAATGGCCCTCAAGGGACCATCGACCAGCCAGAAATGACAGAATGACAGTAGGGATGTAGCCCCTGCCCTCCTGTCCTGAGTGATGCTGTAGGAGCAGACAGGAGGTCTGGCAGTGGCGGGGGGCTTTTCCACTTTTCCATCTGGAGAGAGGGTCCTGCAGCTTACAGAAATATAACAAGTAATAGCAATCATAGCATGAGGAGGAGGAACAAGTATGTAGAGGGCTTTTCAATTAATTTCCATATATTAGACAGTAAGAGCTTATTTTTCCTGTGTACTTTAGAACATAAATGGGTGCTCTGCTTTATGAAGTTTGAGGCAGTCAGTGCACTGGTGTTCTGAATTGTGTTTTGTTTTGAAAGGAATAGTAAAAAGCTTACTCAGAATGTAATTGTGGCGATAGTTTCTTAAATTGCTGACCTCACTGAATTAATGAGTCCAGCACTAGTGACAGTGCTGTAGCACAATGACCTCTCCCCTCCCTACAAACTCCACTCAACCACTCCTGTTTTCAACTTTGTGTACGCTCTGTGACTGCTTCCATGTTTAAGCAGATGGACTGTGTGCACATGTATGGATAATTGTGCATTTTGGGCTGCTCAACTGAACGATAGAAATTCACAGATTTGAAAGATGTTAGAGATTCCTTTTGTTTTGCAATAAGACAATCCAGGAGTAAGTTATCTATGTTCCTTCATGGGGAAGTGAGTGACTCTAATCCAGACTCAAATTCTATGTATGGTCTGTGTTTGCAACAGCAGTTATTATACATGCATTTTTCTTCTTTATTGGAAGGAAAACCTGCAGTCTCTTGCCCCCTGCAGTTTTTAGTGAATACTGTACATAAATGATTTATTCTTTTCTTTTAGAAAGGGCTTTGCTCTGCACGGCATCTGTCACCTTGGGATTTCCCCCTCCCCCTCTTGCAGAAATGTAGCTGGAAGCTGTTTGACTCAATCTAAGCACAACTGAAAGTTGATTGTATTAATTCCATCAAGCTTCAACTACTCTTTAACATTTTCTTTCATCTGGTGAGGACTTTCATTAATATGCACCAATTGTGGTTAAGGTAGCACTAACAGGACCATCACAGGATTATGTGCAGATTGCTACATTTCAGAAATAGTGCCCTGTCAGTCATCCACAAAATTCAGATTTCTAGAGTTTAAAAAGAGTACTTAAAATCTTAAAAAAGGGGGTTTGAATCACTTTTTTGTTTTTAATCAAGAAAAGTCATGCCAATAATTCCTCCCTAACACATGATGTCTTAATTTATTGTGGCATGGAGGTAAGCAGTGAGACAACATTTCAACTGAAGGATGTGTTGCGCATCACCTAAATTAGGGTGGATCATGAAAGCTAACCTATAAAAAGTCCCAACTCAGTGGGATGCTAGGGTTTGTTGCAGGTAGCTGTTCTTCAGGGGACAAATAATTGTGTTACATTAGGTAGCAGTAACTGTTAGCAAATGCTGTGCATTGTGACTTTTATTTTTTTTATTTGTATTTTTTAAACAAAGTTCAAAGTAGCATTCTGAAATAGAGCCATCAGGTGAACTTCTGTGTAAAGGCCAAAGAAATGCACATCCTGGCATGAGATAAAAGACGGAAATAAAATGGGTAACGGGACAGAGAAATTTTGGAAGTGGATGATTCCATCAAAGCAAAGCATGACAGAGGCGGATGGGGAAGAAGATTAAAGTAGTATAGGAAAAGTAATCAAAGCTGTTAGAGGGTATAAACTGTATGTTTCTGAGAAGGGACTCTTTGAATCAGTAAATACACTTAGTGTAGTTATGCCTTTTCTGATGGTCAAAACTGCTCCCACTGAAGTGAGTTCAAAGACTTCAACAGATGCAAAACTGAGTCTGCAAAGAGCTTTGGCACCACCACTGGAAATGGCAAGCGTCATCTGCCGGGGCTTTGCTGATCACAAAGAAGAGCTGCAAAATAGCATCCAACACAAAGCACACACAGGTCAGCCATGAATGGCTCATGAGAACACACCTTTTTCAGGTATGACATTACCAGAGGACCCAGTGCCAATCACCGGGTGCTGGAACTTCAGCGGGGAGATGAGTAGGTACATAGGGCAGGTCATCACAAGCCTCCAAAATGCTTTGGTGCACAATCATCATAGAATTATGATGATCAGAGAATGGCTTGGGCTGAAAGGGATGCCAAAGACCATCCAGCTCCAGCCCTCCTGCCATGGGCAGGGACACCTTTCCATAGACCAGGTTGTTCAGAGTCCCATCCAACCTGGCCTTGAATGCTCCCAGGGGTGGAGCACCCCCAATTTCTGTGTGTCTTGCAGAGAGGCTTCAGAAAGGGAAGTTAGGAACAACACAGACACATCAAAGGTGAAGCTAATATGCCAGCACTGAGGTTGGAAGCACAGTTACTTGTTTAATGAGAACAGTGCAGTGAACCTGACTTTATTTCAGCCTAAAGTAATAATTTTTATTTCAGTTATTTAGCAATACAGTTCTATGCCATGTGGAGGCCAGAGCAAAAGATCAGGGCTCGGATGTGAGAACACATTTATGAGAAGAGAGTTTTCAGGAAAGTGCCATGAATTCCATCTGAACCAAGAAACCAAGAACGAAGGGGCTTCATATAAGGAGGAGTGCCCTTGAATACAGGACTTCTTTTTTTTTTTTTTTTCTGCCCACTGTGCCTATAAAAGGATAACTCTGGCTTTACAGAATGGCCCACCTGCTCTGCTGGAGGGTGGATGGATGCAAGGGTGGAAGGAAGTGGTAGCTCAGAACTCCCCAGGGAGTTGAGGAATAGCCCTTTACCTGTTCAGCAGCAGTGTTACAACATGTTCAGTGGATGGATAAGTTCTACTTTACTACCCTGGAGAAGAAAGGTGAACAAAACCAAAATGACTAAGAGGTTGAGATTACCTGTAAGCAACAGACAGAAGGGAGTTCAAGTGGGACCCTGCAGGTTCATGCTGAACTACAGACAAAATGCCTTCCTCTGTATGTGGACAGGCACATGGAGCCTGAACACTGATGTGGGCTGTGAGCGATGGGCTGGAGATGTGCTTCATGCTGCATGTGTACACAATGATGCATTGAGCTGCAAACCATTTACAGGGGCCTTTGTGGCTGAGGGGTTAGGAGAAAGGAGGGAAAGTGAGACAGACAAGGCATTAAAATAGGAAAAGCAAGATGTTAAAAATCAGAGAACAAAGGGTGAGGTGGGAGCTTATGGCTGAAGTTTCTATTCTCAGACCACATGGGCCACTTGGAACTGGGAATTACTTTCCCTGACCTAAACCTCAAATATTTGTGTTTGTCTAAGTATAATTTAAGGGGAAATTCAATAATTTTAATAAAGATATTGCAATTTGCATATCAATTTGCATTGTATGACTTATTTGCATACCAATCCCACTTAATTGCTAATCCTGCATTTAAAAATGTCAGATATGTTATATCTATAAGCAAATAATGAACATGTAGTAACTACTTCTAAAACCATTTGATCATTGGACCACATTTTATTTGTTCATGAGAGGAATATTACAAAATCACAGAACATGCTGAGTCGGAAGGGGCCCACAAGGACCATTGAGTCCAACTCGTAGCCCTGCACAGGGACATCCCCAAGAGTCACTCCATGTGCCTACAGTATCTTGAACTCTGTCAGGCTTGGTGCTGTGACCACTTCCCTGGGGAGCCTATTCCAGTGCCCAACCACCCTTGGGGCGAAGAACCTTTTTCTAATACCTAACTTAAACCTTCCCTGACACAACTTCAGGCCATCTGCTCGGGTTCTGTCACTGGTCACCACAGAGAAGAGATCAGTACCTGTCCCTCTTCTTCCCCTCAGGAGGAAGCTGAAGACTGCAATTAGGTCTCTCCTCAGTCTCCTCCAGGCAGAATCCAGCACTTTCCCTTGTTAAGCTCTATATGGTAACTGCCCGCTCCTCTAATTTGTCAAGGTCTCTCTGCAGGGCCTCCCTGCCTTCAAGGAGTCAACAGCTCTTCTCAGTTTTGTATTGCCTGTAAACTTGCTTAGAATCCCTTCCAGTCCGGCATCCAAGTCATTTATGAAGATTTTGAAGAGCGCAGGGCCTAAGATGGAGCCCTGTGGAATCCCACTAGTGACAGGTCATCAGTCTGGTGTTACCCCATTCACTGTTACCCTCTGTGCTCGACCCATGACCCAATTGCTCACCCACCACATGATGTGTTTATCCAGCTGTGTGCTGGACATTTTGTCCCGAAGGATCCTCTGAGAGACAGTATCAAAAGCTTTACTGAAATTTAAAAAGATTACATCAACTGGCTTCCCTTGATCAACTAGGTGCGTTATCTTGTCATAAAAGGAAATCAGGTTTGATAAGTAGGACTTCCCTCTCATGAAACTGTGCTGGCTGTGACCAATGACAGCGTTGTCTTTCAGGTGTTTTTCAATACTTCCCAGAATAATCTTCTCCAGGCACTGAAGTGAGACTGTCAGGTCTGTAGTTTGTAGTTGTTCTTGAAAATTGGGACAATATTCAACAGCTTCCAGTCAGCTGGGACCTCTCCCAATTCGCAAGACTGCAAAAAATCATTGAGAGAGGTTTTGCAGTGACATCAGCCAGCTCTTTGAGGATTCTGGATGAATCCCATCAGGCCCCATAGATTTGTGGGGATTCAGCTGAAGCAGCAGATCCCACATAATTTCAGGGTTCACTGGGAGTAGATCATTCTCACAGTCATGGTCCTCCAGCTCAGAGCACTGAGACCTCCTTGGTCTGTCATGTGTGTTGAAGACAGAGGCAAAGAAAGTGTTAAACACCTCCGTCCCTGTTTGCAAGGTGAACAAATCATCTTGTAATGGGTTAATGATATTTCTATACTGCCTATTGCCATTAATGTATTTGAAAAACCTCTTTTTATTCCCCACATTTCTGTCCAGTTTCAACTCCAGTTGAGCTTTGACCATGTGAATTTTCTCCCTGCAGCAGTAAGCAGCATTCCTGAATTCTTTCCCTGTCACTTGACCTTGCTTCCACAGGACATAACCTTCCTTTTTCTGCCTTATTTCCAAGAGAAGATCCCTGTCCAGCCTGCCGGCCTTATGCCTCACCTGCTTGACTTCTGACATATGAGAATTGCCTGCTCCTGTGCCCTTAGGAGGTGATGTTTGAAAAGTGACCTGCACTCATGGACCTCCTCACTTGCAAAACATTTTCCCAGGGGACCTTACTTACTAATTCCCTGAGCAGCCTGAAGTCTGCTCTCGTCATGCCCAGAGCTGAGGTTTTGCTGGTACTTTTCCTTCTGTCAACAGTGATTTTAAACTCGATCACTTCATTGTTGCTGTGGCCAAGATGGCCACCAATCTCCACTTTGCTCATGAGATCCATTCTCTTGAATGTGACCACGGAGGGCATCTTTCTGAGTCAGCTCTCTTAGGACCTGATCCATAAATTTGTCGTCCAGTCTTTTTAGGAATCTTCCCGCCCAGGTTGTACCAGCTTTGTGATGCTCCCAGTTAATTTCTGGCAAGTGGAAGTCCCCCATAAGGACAAGGGCAATTGACTTGGAAGTGTTTAGCAAATGTTTACAGGATGTGTAGAAATAATAGTGGCATTAGGAAAAGTTTCTAGAGTGAAAACTAGGTACTGGTTTTATGGTCTTCACAAAGAATGCGTTGGCAGTAGATGATGGTTGCTGTTGAGGCAGAGGAGAATTGCAATGATATCATGAGGCCCTCAGCTTCAGAAGCTACTGGCTGGAGACACTCATGTGGCAGACAAGGAAGCAGGTTTAAGAAACTGCTTTCTGCAGGAAAAGGGAACTTCAGTCTTGAAGGAGAACCAGGGAGAGCAGTAGGGTAATACAGAGTTATTTCTGCTTATGAGTATGATGACCAGCCCACAGAGAGGATTTCTGATTGGAGAGGGAGTGTACCACTGGCCTGAAGGATGGAAGGACCCCCAAGGACCTCTAGGTAGTAGGTGGGACTTTATCAAGAATTGTGTATTCTTGGTAGTAGCAGAATTGTATATTTGAATTAATTTTTTACTTTGACTCCTGCAGCACTGCTGAAAGCAGTATCCATTCTTGGGGTTGCTGACTGCCTCAGAAAAGAAAACAGGTTGTTGAATGGAAGAAACATGGTTATCTCAGGTGGGACTGGGCAGCTCCTCCATGAATCACACTTTTTCCCACTTGGAACTGAGGACATGACAGCAAAGTAGACTCTGACGAAAAAAAAAGAGATACCTTCACTCTTTTACTTCTTCCCCTCTTATCAACCTTCCCTTCCCCTGTCTTCTTTGCCAGTTACTCTCTCATGTGTTTCACCCCCTCTGTTGCCCCTATCTCAGGTCTCACACACGAAGCCTGAGCTTCTTCAGTGAGTGATAAGAGACTGGAGTAACAAGGGATTTGAAGAAAAGAAATACAAGCCAGAGAAAAAAAATCTTCATTTGAAGAAGGAATGGCATATTGTTTGTCTTGTGTAGTGTTCTTGTTCAATGAAATTATCTGTACAGTCACATAATTAATTCTTTTTTCTTGCAGTTACATCAATTAGCATATAACACAGATAAATTGGAGAGGCAGTGGTTGGTATTTTGCCTTCAGCAGCCAACAGTGCAATACATTAAGCCACTGAATCATCTACGGTGCTGCAGAACATTTCTGCCTTTGAAAAAAAAGTGCCCACCATTAACGTGCTAGCAAAGAAAAATGAGCCAGAAGTTTATGGCAAAGAGGCAGTGCTTCAAATGTACATTTTATGCTGCTAAAGAAAACCACAGTACTGTGACCAAAATCCCATTAAATGGAACACTTTCTATTTAAATCTTCCCATGACATGATTCTGGTATTACTGTACCGAGGAGGCACATAACTGTCAGGCTTAAAGTCTGCTCTTCTTTCCTTCCTTGAATGGCTCTGCAGACTCAGGCTGTCACTTCCAGTTCAGAGTCTCAGGCTAAGTGCCAAACTTCTGGGCAGAACAACACCTCACCTCTGACTGTTCCTGAACCCCTTAGCTTGTGTACCTTAACCAGTGAGGCATTAACAACTTGGTGCTTAGTTAAGGAAACTCAAGACCTCACAAGGAAAACTGCAAAGCTGTTACCCCTTCCCGTGGCCATCAGCTTTGCTGTGTTCCTCATGGGAAGAACTCCAGCACAGTGTTATTTGTGAGCTCCTGCCATGGGTAGAGTGATGCACTTCACTTGTAAGAAAGAAGTAGCAATTTGTTTATTGATAAAAATTACAGCAATTTAACAAAGTTTGATAGTAACTGCAACAGTGGCTTAACAAGATTTGATGGCAAGGTACATTTGGCTAATACTGCACAGAGGTCAGAGTCAGACAAAACTGATGAATTTGTTGAGTAATGAAGTTCATAAAGGACCTCCTTGCATTCTAAACTCCTTCTCAGAGGGGAGCTTAGGTGCTGCTGGACCCAGACTTAGCCTCAGACTTCCTCAATGGTTTATGGCTAAATGATTGTATTTGCAGAATCCATCCTTTATATCACTTAGCTAAGATTTAAAAGTAGAGAAGGTTATTAATCACTTACTGAGAATCCGCTGTGGCCAGGAATCTCTCTGCCTTGAGGAGTAACCTTGAGAGGTGTCCCTGCTGATGTGGAGATCCCGGCGTGCAGTCTACGGCTGTGCAGCAGGCTTAACATGCCCCCATCTGTCCACAATTTATGGAGTAAGATAATGACTTACAGTCATATTTGCATACCAACTAGAAAAGTTAGTTTCTTCCAAACTTGGCTTGAGTCAGACCCTGACCAGGACTATGGTGAGGGAATGAGGGCGTGCTGCTCAGATTAGCCCTTGGCTACCAGGTTGTTTTCCATCTGCCCTGAATCCACTATGAGTTGGATGCATCCATCACAACCAGACTCATCCATTACGACCGCTACTGGTGCTTATCACTTGAGCAGGGTTGTGGGAAATAAAGGTCAGGTTTTGGGGGCTGTGGGGAGGACATGACCACAGTGCTTTGCCTGTCGTTTTCCACTGGTGGAAAGGCCTCTGCAGTGTTACCCTGGCCAACACTGAGTGGAGTGCAACAACTCAAACTAGAAGTTTTGGATGCTGGTTTTGAATCACCCTTTGGGCATTCAAGGCATGCCGTGGCTTCTTACCCGTACAGAGAAGGGTTTCTCTCCACAAAGGGCAGCAAACTGCAATGACTTACAATTAGAGTCTGCGTGCACCCACTGTAAGAGTCTGACATTATCTGGAATGCCACACTTATCTTTCTTTCAAGGGCTGGTCCCAACATCTTGGATACACACAATGCTGGTTTACATTAAACATTTGTTAACCGCTTGTAGTAATCCCAAGTGCAGTGTATACAGAGTGGAATACAGGAGCTGGTTCAGAGAAGGGGAAAAAAAGATGCTTACGTGAATCTTCATAGATTTTCATCCCAAGCTCCCCAAATATTGGTGATGCTAGAAACAATAGTATAAGAGGAAAAAAGGAACATAAATGATAAAATAAAATGTAGGAGTCCTACTTCGTCCACTGACAGGCTAAAATATTCCTCTTCTTTTTTAACATTCTGTATAGAAAGGTCAGCTCTTTTTGCTCCCAGTTCAAGAGTTTTGGTGCAACCATAATTTCTACAATGTAAACAGCTATAGCACTATTTTCATATTTACCTAGATAGTAAAGTATGTAGAAAACTCAACAGATTTTGGATTCCTCCTAGAAACAACTAGCAATAGCCAGGTAGATTAACCAGAGTTGTTGTTTTAGTTAGGATTATTTTTCATTTTTGCATGTTGGCTTTGGCTTTTCATGTCTTGTGCTTGGATATCAAACTTTTCCCTGTTTTTGTCATGGCTAGATCAGTTGCCTTCGTCTTGGTTTTCTTCCTTCAACCTAAAACTTTAGCAATATTGAAACAGGGAATTACTTTCAGGTAACTATTTATTGTCTGTCTGGCAAAAGTGATTTTACTCCCCCCTTGCAGTTTAAGTGGACATCACAGTTACTGGCAGCAATGGTGAGCTCCCTAGAGGTCTCAGAGAGGACACAAAGACCTGAATCATCAGTTACCTGATTTGCCACATCAGTCCTTAGTCACACTGGGCAATGCAGAAGCCTGAATTAATGTTCATCTCTTCTCTGAGTGAACAGGGCTACAACATTCTTCCTAATGCTCACTACGTGAGAAGTAAACTCAACTAAACCCAAACACCCCCCCTCAACCTCACAGTCCCAAATAAGCCAGGAGAGATAATAGATTTAAAGGGATATGCCTGTTAAAATATGGTGTCTATCAGGTAACTGAGCCCATACTTTGGTCCAAATATTTTTTATCATTTTTCCAGCCAATGTTACTATTTGTCAAAGCTCTCTTTTGTTTAAGCAAATGCTTGCTGCCTTACAGCCTGTCTGCTTGGTCCTGCAGTGAAGCCATTGGGCTGAATTTATGACACAACAGTCATTACTGTGCCAAGACCAACCACCTGCCATTTAACAAAGAAATCCCCCAAAAATCTAAGAAACAAAACCACCAGATTGTGTCTAACAATGCAGAATTAGATGGTAGAGGACAGGGAAGCTTTATTTGAGTGCTAATGTTCACTGAAGTATCAGGGATACTGGAAATGAATGGCAGAATAAGCAGCACGTTGAATAAATGTCTCCTCCAAGTTTATTCCTCTGTAAGAAGCCTTCTCAGTGTAGGGTGTTGCTGCAGTGTAAGGCACACAGAGAGCCAAATGCTCACTTGGAGTGAACAAAAGCCTGTCTCCCGCTGTTGCTTAATGCTGTAACTTTTATTAGCAGCAAGTGACAGCAGTTTAGCCTCCCTTCCTTTTTCTAGATGATTACATTCTTAAGCCGATTGACTGTGGTGACTAAAGGCAGCTGTTGATCCACACTCTTTCCTCTTACACACACAATGGCACACAAAGAAAAGAAACACCGGATTTTGTGTGTTCAGGTTAAGCTTAAGGTTTTGATTGCCTTAGCAGAGGTGAAAAATTGGTTGCTGTACCAGGAGCCTGGGAACCCTAAGGGCACAGTTTCCCTCTTGCCCCAGACATGACGGAAAAGGTGTGAAAGAGTAGCACAGTAATAGTATGTATTTGGTTGGTTGGGCTACTAAGTCACTAACCAGGGAAAACCCTGACAAGAGGAGGGAGAATTAGTGAATAAAATATAAATGCAGCCTCCACAGTCTTTATGCAGAGTTAAATGTAGATGTGTAAATGGAATTTGTTTCTTTTTTTTTTTCTCAGTTGTGGTTGTTTATACCTAGATCTGTTTCTACCCCCGAGTCCAGGCAGGTGCTTTGCTCCAGGCTCAGAAGACCTTCAGGACATCCAGAGTGGCAGCTGCCTTTTCTGTTAAGGCTTAGGGATGCAATGCCAGTGCATGGGGGTGTAGACAGTGTAAAACGGGTTGTTCACTGAACTCGCAAGGCATCCTTTGAGCTCGTAAAGAGCACTACTATAGGGGATGGGATTGGGAAAGGATCCTCACAACCACAGAACAACTGAAAAGCTGTATTTTGGAGACATACTGTCTTTTAACTAACTTGTCTGTGTGAATTGGCACAAAATGTTACCAAGGAGGAAAGATGACATCGGAAGCGGAGTTGCAGCCATAATTACCTAACTATGCTTTTTTTCAAGGAAAAACACGTTTTAGATATCACCTTATCTGCTGTAAATTAATGGAAGAAAACCAATCTCTTTCTGCAAAGATTTAGGAGACAAACTTCCTGGCTCAGCCTCTGTTGGCTGCATTGCATAGTAAATACACCAGTTACAGGCCTCAGGAGAGGTTAATATAGCAAGAAGGCTCCTACCACTGTCTTATCTCAGGTGAGAGGTAATTTGCTGTTTAAAGGAACATCCAAGAGCAAGGCCTCATTTACAAAAGGAAAATACAAGTAAAGGAAGTGGTGGTTTGGTTTTTTTTCTTGAGCACAAACCAGTGAGCCTGCAGTAAAAAGGGATCGAACCATAAAATTTCCATTTTCCTCCCTGACAAAACTGTGGGGGATCTGCTTAGGAGCCTCTCTAGCTAATAAAAAACACACACTGAAAAAGTCTTCCAGGTGAAATCCAAATGCATGCAGCCAAGATACAATCACAACTTTTAAAGGGATGGTCATGTGGGGAAAAAATATTTTGACATCTCAAATTGGAGTTTTCAAAAATGTTTAAAACAAAAGGTACCTTTTCTACTGGGAACCTGTGCCATCTGTTTTACTGCTTTGAAAGCTGCAATAGGGAAAGAGTTCCTTTTATGTGCTAACAACAAATGAGAAATGCTGGCATCCTTACTACCTTTTGCTCTTCTCTCTCTCTCTCTCCATATACCTAAGCTCTCATTCATATTTGTGTGACATAAAATGATTTATGAAGTATTGGCCAGACACACAGCTTGTAAACTGATGGAAAAGCTGCTTGATTCTGTTTTGTGCAGTGTGAAAATGGATTTATGCACAGTGGAAGAACTTAACAGGGATGACAATTTGATAAGTGACGTTGTCGCAGTAATATATTTAGAGGAGAAAACCTAGACTAGATCTCAAAAGCTTGAGTAGACATAGATAATAGCTCACTGGTAAACCATATCCTGAGAAATGAAAGTGCTGCCAGTGTGCTGTCAGATAGGGAAAGTCTATTCAATAATGGAATGACACACTAGGGAAGCAGGTGGCTTTCAAGGTGCTAGTAGAAGTATGAGCGTGGGTCTGAATTGGAAAGGTCAGAGTCCAATTAAGTGAGCACCAATGAATGGAAAGATCCTGTTTTCTGTGAACATGTCAGAAACTTGCTCAGTTTAAAAACATTTTGTAGAATTCTGCAGCCACTGATGGAGTGATATAGTAAAATATGGCATTTTAATTTCAACCCCCCAGTGCCCGGTTTTAGTTCCTACAAATCTGTTTTCTGTGTGGATGAGACAGATGATACAAAGTGAGAAGGTCTGTAAGTCACAAAAACTCTGATGACGATAACCATATAAAAGGGTTAAAAGCTTGGTTCTACTGCTTTTCTTCACCTCACCCTCAATCCATCCCTGGCATTCTCAGAATAGTCCATCAACTGTTTCATTACCTCAAATAAAAGAAATTAAAACTTACCTACAACAGCAGAATAGTAGAAAAGTGTAAAAATAGCAGAAAAGTGTAGAATAGGACTGTAAAAGCTGGTTCTCCACGATGAGTTTTCCAAAGCCCTGGGCTAAACCAGCAGCTATACTTTTTGGGTAGGGGTGGTGTCTTTTACACGGTCCCTTCAACTGAAGCTAAAATGAAGTGAAGCCACATCTTGACTCCAGGGCACAGGAGCAGAGTATGAAATACTGCCCTGGGCCACACTGATCTGGGCTGCACCTGCCCGTTGCAGACACTGTCATGTTTAAACACACCACCTCCCTTTCTAAGCTGTGATTGTGCTGCCCGTGTGAATGTACCTTCATCAGTAATCCCTTCAATGGGAAACGAAAATTCCAGTGTTGGCAGAAGCATCTATTCCATCATTCAGAAGGAGCTGCATGTATTTATTTTGGTTATCTCTACCAGTAGGTGTCATAGTACAGCAATCTGTGAAAATTCCTGGTGGAGTAGGAGATAAAGTGGTTAACTAAACACTAATATTTATGAAATTTTATCAAAATTATTGGATGTCAGTGGTTAAAAGAGTGGTTAAATTTTCTAGATGCTATTACACAGACATTACTCTCCTTGTTTTTGGTGTGCCTCAAATTAAAACCCCTGTCATTGCCCCAAAAATTTCTTTTTGATCCCTGTGGAATACACCAGTGTCTCTTGTCCCAAGAATGGTACCTGCCTTTCAGTGGGACATGCTAAAAATGGGGTGGGTAAGTGACTGAAGAATTACGTCCTCTAAAGGAAATAATTATAACCTCTCCTTTGAAGAAAGAAATTAAAAATTAATGCCACACACACTTGCTATGTCTAAGAGCAGTCGACTTAGGTGTTTTTGTCACACATTACAGCACACTCTCAACCATGTCTGGTTTTGGGGTGATTCTGGTTTTGTTCTTCTGGGGAAACAAAACAAAACAAAACAACAACAACAACAACAACAACAACAACAAACAAAACAAAACAAAAAAAAAAAGCAACCACAACTGTCTACTGTGGGAAATCAACTAAAAGGAACTGTAATATGTCAGATAGTCAACCAGGTGCCTGGGGTTACTAGGAACATGTCCACTCAATGCTGCTGCTGCAAATTACTTTATGACATGAATTTTCTCTCACCTTCCCCATACCAAGCTTGCAGAGCCACAGGGACTCAGTGCTCACAGATGTCCATTCATGCATCTGAGGGTCTAAATGCCAGACAGTGTGTTTAGTTGTTTAGTTTTCAAGCCTTTGCCTGCACAGGCACATTGCAATTTAAGAGCAGTGAAGTAGAGGTGTTTTAAAGTTTTCTCCAATTGCTGGCCTGATGACTTCTGACTACATCTCTCCCGCTGCAAATGAAGGCATCTGTTAAAATGTTTTGAAACTGTTTTGTTGGTCTTTTTTTCTTTTTTCTTTTTTTTTTTTTTTATATTTATCTTAGCACTTTCAAGATTGTGGTTGCAAAAAACCCACCCCCATCACATTACATGAAAGGGGCTGTTACTATTCAGATAGGGAAGAAAAACTGAAGTGCAAAATCTTATTAGAAATGTATAAACCTTCCTTTGTCTTCTCTTGCTTCATGTTCTCAGCAAAGTTCTTATTCTAAGCTCCAGGGATCATGTAAATCCATTCTGGGTATTTTTAATTATTTTTTGCAATCCATATTTTAAAGATACTCCTGTGTTTTTAAGGCATTTGTGTTTACAGCTGAATTTCTACATTCTTAAAGGGTTAATATGAGAAACTAAATGGAGCCTCATTAACAGGATTCCACAGGATAGATAGAAGCAAAAAATATTTAAGAATATGCATTTTATTTTATTGAAAACCACATCCCTGCAAGTTCAGTAAAGAGAGAGTGTAAGAACAAATATAGCATGAGGTTAAGAGGGCACCATGGAAGCATAGGAAGGAATCTGTGAGTGACTTCTCATCAGGTAAGAGTTGATGGAACTCCTTAGCTCAGACTCGCCAACACCCACAGAGAAACCCTTCTGGACCTCTGACCTGGAGGGACTGATTACCCAAGTCTTACTTGAGGGTTGGCTGTAGCACAACACTGCAATAAGTGCTGCCATCTGCAGAACAGAACCAAAACTACTTAATTGGTAATAAAACTTCTTTGACAAGTGTGGGTTTTACACAGTACACCTCCACCATGTCATAATGTCACTCTCGAAAGAAATGAGATGAGATCACTACATTATTTTGGTATCTGGTATACTCTGGGAAGAAGTCTGGTCTCTTTTGAATTCAACAATAGTGAAATATTAACAAGGCAAAGCCACCGCAGTGAACCTACTTGTCACGACTGGTGACCATTTCAGATTGATTTACTATTTATTAGCATTCCAGCTGAATCTACTACTTGACAACTAAATTTTACAAGTGAACATACCAAATTAGAGAGGAGATTTCAGTGCATGAACACAGAGTCTCACACCCAAACCAAATGCTTACTCTTTTTTGAACTGAAGCAAACTCAAATCAGTAATGAATGAGCTTTTAACCTTCATTGTAGAACTGTCAGTTTTCTAGAAAGCAACACATAGTCACAGAGTACTTGGTGCAAACCTCCCAGCTCAGCTGTGATCACTGGACAAACTATGATAATGAAAGATACGTAATCAACTGTCCTGGTTTTGGCTGGGATAGAGTTAACTTTCCTCCCATCCTGGAAGTTTTCAAGGCCAGGTTGGAAGAGACTTCAAGCAAGTGAAAGTTGTTCCTGCCCATGGAGACAGGTTGGACAAATGATCTTTGAAGGTCCTCTCCAACCCAAACCATTCTGTGATTATATGATTCTACCAGAATCTAAATGATTTGGTGTTCAAACCATTAAACTTTAGTCAATAACCATGTGTTAGTTTTTCAATGGAGCAGGATTTCAAACCTTTTATCTTCATTGTTTGTAAGGTAATAGGATGATGAAGAACTTGTCATGAAGACTAAATGGGATGTGCTGCCTTCTTTGACACCAAACAAGTCAAACAAGTCCTTGAGTCCAAACAAAAAGGTGGATTTGCACTGTAGACACTTCCCCACATAGCAGAAGAAATCTGGACCCTTAATACTGTAAACAAACAATACTAATAGTAATTTTTTAAAGAAGAGAAACCATATAATTTTATACTTTACACTGAGACAATTAAATTTTCCAACTGTATCCTGGATATTAAAGATTTCTATTAAATCCCTAATTTTATTTTTGTTGTTATTTATAGTTAAAATTGATTAACATATATAGTTTAATATAGTATAAATAGACTGGACAGAGACATTAGTCTGTGCCTCTAATTATCAGAGAATGGCTCTGCAAGGTAAGCATCCCTTGGAGCTTGCAATTTTCAAATATCAGGGGCAGCCAATGAACATTGCTGATAAGGTTGCCTGCTGGCTAGGGCACCAAGAGCTTTTCTGAGCTAGAAGCTGTTCCTCCACAGAGCAAATCCTTCCCTCCCTGCTACAGAATATGAGAGGAAATAAATAGGTCAAGTTTGTGGTGCTGAAGCACTGTGAGCTGGCAACCACAAATAAATTAATTTAAAACATTTAAAGAGAGACATTTTTGGAAAATTAATAATACTTGTCCTTCCTATTTTTCTAGGTTTTCCTACTGCTTTTCCTGCTATGAGTGCTTCACTGTGTTGTCACTGAGCATAAAAAAAACCCCAGCACCAAGAACTGATTAGTAACCCTACAATAACAGCAGCCTTGCAGGAAAAAGGGAAAAATCAAATTATATAATTTTCCAGGTGAGCATTAGGAAAAACTTGAATTAAAGTTCTCTTCTAGAAAACCTTGAAAATTTGGTAACACCGTTTCTTTTTAATTAGCTACTGTAATCTACCTCCCTGCTGAGTCAAGAAAACGAGGACAAGCCTATCCATTTGCTGGATCCTTCTCCCAGCACTCCTTACACCATAATTTTATAGCTGGCTTGCCACAGCAAAGGTGTACTTACAAACCAAATTATATATATATAGTCACAATAATTAGAACTCTTCCTTTGTGTTTCCACACATCATTGGAAAAGGGAGTAAAAAATTTTGCATAAAATATCTTTCTCCACACTTGGAGAAATTAACTGAATCAGGTAGCACAACATGAAGTTTCTATTCACAAAGCAGTTAGTAATTTTGCAGCCTTTTCAGCTCCTTTGTGCATTTTTATTCAGTGGTGAAAGAGAGATTTAAGCAGTTAATTTAGGTAAGGGTAAAACACCATTTCTGTACCCTCTTCCACAACATTTGATTTAGTCCTGACAATGGAAAGGGGTCAGCAGACCCAGACATTCACAGGTTGTATTGCCTCAAGTAACTCATTTCTCTATTGTGATACTTTTAAATGATATACCATACTATATGACATTATTCTTGGCAACAAAAATGGGGGGAATTGTGGTGAGGTATGTGTCCAAAGTAATTGCTTGGGGACCTGATGGTGTGAAGGGGTGAGGAATTGCCTTTGCATCCCTTTTTTCTTTTTTCATTCTTCACTTCTTCAACTTAACCCATGTTTTTTCCCTCACCTGTCCCTGTTCCACTGTGGGAAGTGAGCAAGAGGGTGGATAATTACCTGCATGCCAGGGACAACCCACTGGAGCCTCAAACTGTTGTAGGCCATGGATGTGCACTTAGAAATTCCTGCTCTGTTCCTCTGGTCAGCAATATCTGGTACATCTTTATCTCTTTTATACATTATCAGAGACAGAATACCAGGCTGTGAACAACTGATCTTGTCCAGTACAGACCTTTTATATTCTTACATATTTAATCCAGTAACCACCAGTATGTCATTGCTTGATTTCTGCCATTATTTCACAATTCCTTTTCATGTGCTGGTAAGTGTATTTCAATAGTGGTTGGAGTTGGGACTAGATCCTGACTCCAGGATCTACCAAAATCAGCTTTTCTTTATATAGAAAAACATATGTCTTCCTTATGAATGCCTCACAAGCCCTTCAAATCCAAATTCAGAGGAGTTTCAACAAATTTATAGCAAGTCTTTTAACACAGTGCTAGAAACTTGAGAGAAATTAAATTGTTCCTTATTTCAATGGAGTTTTACCAACAAAACTTACCTCTGCCTAAACTGTATTCATCAGGGTCTCAGGTCATAAGAGCAAGAATATTCAGTCACTTAGGTACAACTCTGTTTTCCAATTAGTTTTATAGCCACAGTCATGTACGTGTTCATCTGCTTTCTCTCTTTCAGGAAATCTCTTCTCCATGCAGGATGGGCAATTTTAGAACTGTCAAATACTTGCTTACCTATATAAAGTCTTTCTGTGGCTTTTGATACTCGTTACACGCTGGTACTCTCCTTCAATGACAGGCAGCAAGGTACCAATCTGGATAAAAACTTTCAGCTCCAGATCTCTTTTCATGTATTCTGACTCCAGTTTCCCAGCTGGCATTGAAAGCAGTAAACAAATCTGGTTAGTTGATAAGCTGGTCAGATTGTCCACTCTCACAACCCAAAGTTGCATCAAAACAAACTATCCACAGTGGCCTGCTCTAACAATGAAAACTACACTGGAAATCAGGGAGAGAATGCTTTCATGAAGGCAGCCTTAAGCCTGCATACTTAGGGGACATGTCCATGCTGGAAGGAACTGGCCTTATCCTAGCAGCAATATTTAGGCTGAGGTGATCACGCATTGGTTACAGAAGATGTGTAGAAGACGAAATAACTCTGAGGTTATTGCTGGGTATCTGACTAAATATATAGCTGGAGCAAGATCTTTTCTCCCCTTGTGCCTTTACTGCCTTAGAAGGTTTAAGCAGACAAATTAGGTGGCTCTGAAACCTGGATTCAGGAGACGAATTTAATTGCGAAGCTCTAGATTTACACACCCAAAGTGGACAGAGATTTACAGTCTCTTCTTCATAGGATAGGTCTGAAATTCAGTACCCTCTTAGAAGAAGAGGAACTTAAAACTATAGTTGAATCTATGATCATTCCAAAGAAGAGATGAACAACCCAGTACTTGGACACAGCTGTAGAGTAAGAACTCCATCAGTCTGCTGGAATTCGGCACAGATAAACCACTTGAGGATACTGTTACTGTTGAGTATCTGTATGAGACTTGAGAAGGACATCAATTGCTCCTATAATTGAAAAAGGCCCTCAATATTTCAGATAAGGCACAAAGAAGAAGAGGATCTGTGTAGAAGGCACACTGTAGAACACACACTTGGAGAACTATCAAAGTAGGCTGGGAAGGGAACAGGAAAAAAGAGAGGCTAGTCATAGACCTTGAAGGTTGTATGGTGACCCTCAATTTCCTACTTCTCCATCAAGAAAATGAGTAATTGAGGGAGAAGAACAGTCAGAAGGTAGAAACTGAAGCAAATTTCTTACTTTATCTTCTAGCTTATTGGCCTTCTCTGGATTTAGCAAGACGGCTTGAAAAGCAGTGAAGCTTTCCGGGCTGGCAAAGAGCCCGTTGGACAAACTGCTGATTCCTACTTAGTTGGCAGTTTGAGGCACAATGCCCTGCACAACAGGCCTAAGGAAAATTCAAAACCTAGGCATAGCTGTCAGTCTTCTCTGTGGAAGATGTATGCCAGAGCTTTTCTTTGGATAAGGCCAAGACAGTGACCTGGCACAAGGTACCTGCTTCCTCTTCTCCTGGCACACAAGGGGCAGAAGAAGGTGTAGATATTTGAAAGTGGAAGAGAGGAAAAAGGTGGGTGGCTCTCAACAGGCTTTTGAATGCCTGGTGAGATAAAAGCTGAGGCAACTCCACATCTCTGGTAGTGACAAGCTGTAGGCTTTCACAAGCATGGTGAGGTGATGTTAAGAACAAACACACCTCCCAAGTGATGGGTAGCAGCTGGTAAGAATTTGCAGCAATATTCTCATATCCAAGAATAGGGGCCTCTAAAAAGACATCCAACAGATTTTTAAGGGTAAATGCAGAGTGGCAAAATAGTAGCCAACTTTAAATTATAAAATGCTCCTGAGTCGTTCTCCTGATTTATAGACCACCCACTTCTTCTCTTATTGAGGAAATTCTTCATCAATACAAAGCTTCAGCTAGATCAACCTACTGGTTGTACTCAGTAGTTTTGAGAAACGAGGTTTAAGCATCTGCATAAATTGGACAGAAGGCCCTTTTCCCTGTTTAAAGACAATAATAGTTATATCTTCAAAGACTATTCAATTTAAATGTTATAATGTTTCACAATCATATATTTAAACACAGAAATCTGTTTATTTACCCAAACAAAACAGAGGAAATGATTCCAGCCCTCAGGTTTTGAATTCTCATTTAAATATGTGAACATCCGTCCACAACTTAGAGATGGTTGTGTATCTATGTACCTCCAAAATACTCATATTTCATAGGCTTTTTCACATTAATATTCACCAACAGTATCACAAAAGTTCTTTTTCTTTTACATAACTGTAAGCAACAGTAATTCTAGAAACACTAGAGAAAAAAAAAGCATAGCAATGTCCACAGTTACAAGAAAAAGTGCACATTACTTGGTCACAATCACAGTCATTACTTGGAAAACTATATGTAACAAGTAGATATAAAATATCACTGATGCCTTAAACTCATTGTCAAAAACGGAATTACATAAAATTTTGTACATGAAATAAGGCAAATTTAGGAATGCACAAGAAACTTGTTATTCAACAAAAGCTAAACCATAGAACAGATAGTACAGTAAGCATAAACTAAAGTACTTTTTTCTATATACTTAAAAAGAAGCCTGCCTTAGTGCACAAAGAAAACACCATTAATGTGTAATCAATATTATAAAATAAGAAATAGAGGGGTTGGGAAGAGTGGGGAAGGGGAGAGAATAGTTTTATTATAGTTGCAGCTGCATCCATTTACAGTTTTGTACAGGTTTTAGCTAGGCCTGGGAATTATACAAATTATACCAGAAGTGTCAATGACCTTCCTTGGTAAGAATTTTGTTTAAATTAAGGAAAAAAAATAAATACACACAAGAGTGCAAATTTTCAGATTGTCACTTGCAACCTCTTAACATTCATCATCTACATCCAATCACAACTAGAGGGACTTGTATAAGACAGCAGCAGTGATCATGGAGTTAGATGAGTTCACCGTAAGAAATCAATTTATCTTTTTTTTTTTTCTCAACGATATGTCTTTTTTAAAAAATGCTCAACTCTTTATTAATTGCTAATAAAGCTGCAATATATTACAGAATGGAGTTGAGAATGGTATGAATGCAGGAAATGCATGCTTCTTTTGGAAGGTATTCCATAGATGACAATTTACAGTACACAGGGGAGGAATTATCCAGCATCAAGAGTTACTTGTTGTAGAAAGAATATGAATTTGGGGAGAAGGGCACAGCCAGGGGTTCAAGAGAGGAAGGGGGGACTTAAAATAGCTCCTCAAAACATTTTCAGGACCAGTGAAAAAGTTTACCAAAGTAAAAATGAAAAATCTTGAATGAAAACAAAAATCATTTGTCTTGGTTTTTTTATAAAAATTACATTTTTTTAAAATACAAGATCCTTTTAATTGCAATTGTGCCCTGTAGCAACAGGACATTTGGCAATTTTTTGCCATATACTGCAGCTTTAAGTCCAATGAGTCAGTATCACATTCCACTAATATTGCACTTGGATCTTGAACCACTTTTTAAAAAAACCATCACAGCATCTTCTGTTTCCTCCACTTGTTAGAATGAGTTAATTTCTAGCCACTTTTTCAATATTTATGCTGACACACTAAAACAAAAGCAATAGGCTGGACACAGTAAAGTACCTCGGAAATACCAGAGGTCGAAGTTCACTTGAAGCACCTTAACACATCACTTTATGGATCAAGAACAGTGTGGCAATATGGTAATTAACTCTCCTAAAAAACTGTGCAGTAACTGAAGTGTGTGCTCTGGGAAATCAAAATGTCATTAGTGGAAATTCTGAGATAAGACCAGGCCGGTGTGAAGGTCACATGACTCAGTTCTGCTGCAAAATAAGGTTTTCCAGTTCATCTGCAGAACGCAATAAAAATGCGGCTGATTCTCGATACCCTGCCACAAGCTGCCTCACTGCGTTTATTTCAGTTGGACTCAGCTGGGGTCTAGAGCTTGAATTACTGGAGGATCCAGAGCTGGTTGCTAATTGCCTCTTCATACTGAGATCTGTTGGACCTGCAGATAGCAAAGGAAAAGAAAAGAAGCTTCAGATCTGCTGTTTCGGAGGCGTTTCACAGATTTGTAGCTACAGATGCAGAGTAGTAAAATCTGCTCTCAGCTGAGTACCAGTGAGAAGTAGGAGAAATAAGCAAGAACTCTTCTGTTACCAGTTGCCTTGACAAGAACCACAGAGATTTATATTTATGTATCACAAACCCCACTTATTGAACACTAGGAGCAAGTCCACTGCCAGCAGCAAACTACCCTCTGGGAGAGTATCCTGACAGTGTAAGCTACTTGCCCCCCAGCACTGCCCTGGGATCTGATGGTGGTGACCAGGCAGAAGGTTCATCTCCTGTGCCTCCCCCAGCTCCAGCTGCCATTGTAGACTTCATGGCAATCTGTACACTCACAATTTTTATCACAGAAAATCAAAGTTATGTTTTCTAGATAGCTATTTTATGCTTCAATCAGCATGCGGCCAGATTGTGAATCCCCTGCAGACGTAGATAAATGGTCATTCACATGACTAGCCTGACGCTGTCTGATCACTTACATAAATAGCTGCTCATGAATGAGATTAGGCTGGTGACAATCTGGCTGCTACAGTGAGGAATACACTATCATCTGTGAGGGCTGCATACAGCTGGCAATATATTGCAAGGATCTTGTAAGGCCGGAACACTGATAAGAGAATCTGTAGCAGTCACTGTCTTGCATTGGCAGCTTATAGCAATATGCTTAGCACTTTTCCTCACAGAATATTCTCAAGACCAGGTATGCTGCATGCAGAAGACAAGCAGTCCTGAGAGCAGTCTGCAGGTTACTATGATCAGCAAAAACTCTGCCATCATGAACTTCAGCTTCGTGTGGAATTTCCTTGGCCATTTGATCAGTAATTAACCAGCTAAGATGCCTGGTGCTTTTACAAAATGTTTGCGTTTTCCACTTAACACATATTTTCTTCTTGGAGTGTAAACTTGGTCAGGTAGAATTGGACTGAGGACTTTTTTAAGTAAGTATACCTACAAAGCAGTATATTATGCAAAAGTCTGGAAAACACTGCTCATGCATTTTGACAGTGTAGCAAACCTATACTTTTGGCGGGCAGAAGATCAGACTAGCCTGATCTTAGTACTTTTCTGGAAATTTGGATCCAGCTATCCAAAGCAATGTATCTTGTTTTCCTATAAAAAATGACACTGTTCAATTTGATTAGGACAACATATATCAATGCCAAGGCTTTCCAGAAAAGACTGGAATAATTAAAAAAAGTTAGCCTATTCAACTCTAGAATGCAGAACACTTCGTACTCTGAAGGTTCTCCTAAATAGTGCCACTAAATCACAAGATTCAAAAACAGACTCACAGTCTTGAGCACTAATGGAAAGAGATGTCTGATTTCTAGAAGTTTAAGATCTGGTCATAAACCTTACTTTCTTTTATGTTCATGCAGAGGCACAGCTGAGACCACAAAGAATGTAGAGATTGCTGTGTCCCCAAGCTCACCGAAGTTAATGAAAAATCTTCCCTTGAGTGAATGAAAGCAGAGCTGGGACTATGAAAAGAAACCACTCAAACAGAAAGGGTCCTATTAGATCTGGCTTCCTACTATACAACTAGAATGAGCAGCACTTCTCCTTACAACTGTATTATCCAGTTTTACACTGGCATAAATGAACTGACTTTTAAATGACTTCCAGTGTACAAAAAATAAATAAAGGACAATTAGCTCAGTGAATTTCTTTCGGTGTGACCGCACACTGTGGGAAAACGATCACAATGTGAAGAGGCTCAGAGGATATTTCTAAGTAAAATCCTAACCCAGCACAGAGAAGAATGGTATACAAATCACAAAGCCAGTTGGACTGAATGGTTGTAAGAAACCATTCTATATTTATTGAGGTGGTAGTGAAAAAGCTACCAGTGACATATTGAGGGCATTGTGCTCCATATGAATCTACTTTAACTTTTATGTTCTTTCCTTGACTCTCATTCATGTAACAGCCAAAAACACACACACACAGTAACTGGCAGAACAGAGCTTCTGCAGCAGAGCGTATCATTTTACGAGATGTATCTGAAGGGCTTTTCTCATTGGTAATCATATTATAAGTAAAGGAATAGGATATTGGTTTATCTCACTCATAGGTGGAAAATTCATGGAAACGTGCTTGGTTACATCTCTCAGGTTTTCCTTACAAAGCTGATAACTCAAAACACTGCTCTGAGAGGAAAACTAGGAGAAGACCAGATGTGCAGCATGCACAAAACAGCTGAAGTTCCCACAAGTCTATAGAGTCACAAACTAAAGCTCTGGCCCTATATTCCTAGATGTCTGGATTAACTATTATGAGGAAAATTTTTTTAACTCTTCATAATTTTTATCTTTTCATCCCTGAAGGTACTAGAAATACCTGGACAGTGTTGTGCATACACAAGAGACAATCAAGACCTAAAACCATTGGTTTGGGAGATTGCTGTTATATCAGAGCTCTTGTGTACAAAGGAAATGAGATATCTCAGATTTTAACTTACCCCAGCTATTCAAACTCCTGCTGGTTTGTTTTGTGGGGTTTTTGTTTGTTTGTTTGGGGTTTTTGTTTTGTTTTTGTTGTTGTTTTTTTTAAATTTGTATATACTAGGAAAATAGAATTTTACTTCATTCTCCAACTCCTGCTTTGCACTCAAGATGCCACTTCTTCCCCTCAAAGAAAAGCCCCCTGAGGAAAAAAGCAAACAAATTCACACAGAGAGAAAAGTTTCCATGGCTATGGTTTTGGGACAGGGACTACAACCATGCCTTTTTGGGGAGGGAAGCTACATGTGCTGGCAGAGAGCTGAAGAGAAAGAGACCAAGCCATGCTTGATATGGGGATAAGGACTTTAGTTCTTTTAATTGTGTTACATGACCTCTACATCTCACCTCTAAATCTTGCCTATTGGAGCCCAAGCTTTATATCTGGATGAATACCTCCCTCACAGATTAGTCCCAGGATGTATTATATTGGTCTCAGCTTTTAATAGCTATGAGAGACACTCACTGGCAGTAATAGAGATTCTCAAAGTTTGTCCAGGCTGCTAAATACTAAGATGCTATAACTTATTTGTAGCTTAATCAGTCATATCTGGTCATTTAGAAAATAAGGAATAAGTGCATCTTATTCTTATAGTGTAGATTTTTTTCTGTGTAATTTTATGCAAATCAACCACTCGAACACAGAAACCTAAACCTTACTCATATCTACCACATCTCTTTAACTAGACTAATAAATCACAGCTCTTGTGAAGGCTTAAAATAGCTGGTTAAGGTAGACACTTCATGTACATCTATCTCTAGAAGCCATCAACACAGATGACTAAACCTGGAAAGAGCTAAACCAGCTTCACTACCATTTCTTTTAATAACTATCTTTACTATTTCCTCAATATACTTAACATTATTTATTAAGCTGCCAGTCCTCACAGGAACAAGGTAGTGTATACTTATACATAGAGAAATCCAAATATTTTTGTAGTGAATTTTGCAGTGTCAGGTTCCTCCAAGGTGTTATTGCACATTTTAGCATACTGCTTCCTATTCTGGAGCACTTCACAGCAATTAAAAATCTTGATTGCCAGCATTATCAGGTTCCACAATGCCTGTGTGTGCAAGCAAAGGTTAATCATATATCACAGAGCTTAGGACAGGGAACTTCTTTTTCTTTCTTTGTTACTTTTAGTGCATGCTATTAAAATGCAAAAATTGTCACCGCCCATGTTTTTATAACAGCACAACATTCTCCCAAGCAGCAGGTTAAACAAATTGCTGAGACAGATCCTTTCTTTTACACACTTTCAGAAGACTAAAGTATTGTTGCTCAGTCTCTTGTTCAGGCCACCCTATTGACACTTTAACATGGGAATATTTTTTATTTACTGCCTCTGTCGAGTTACAAGGACCTAATTTCCCCTGTGAGGTAAAATTGTTCTTGTTGGAGCCACACCAAGATAAGTATGAAACTCTAAAAACCCACTCTTCGTGTGCTAAACATTTATCAAATTAGCTGCTAGGAATGTCTGCCATTAAGTACACTGTGAAACAAATGGCTTTTCTGTAACTTGCAAGACTTTAATGGAACTAGTTATTGCCTCATGCACTACTCATTACTAACATGATTTATATCAAATTCCAAAATATGGGTCAGATGTGGATGTGCTGATACTGATTGCTTAGACACTATCAACTGTCTCAGCAAAATTCCCTTAAGAATTGTATCTTGTCACTGGGTAGCTACCAATCTCATAATTAACAACTACTGAAAGAATAATAAATGTGTCAGTGACTCTCAAAATGCTTATCACTGTTGTAAATAATAATATAGAATAAAAAATAATTTTAAAAAGCTTTATGTGCTTAAGCATCTGTACTTCTACATTTTCATAAGTAGTTAAGCAACCGTTTTCATCGGTGAAGATGCAAAAAGCAGTGGCACTTATTTATAGAAAAATACATTTGCCCATGCTTTGAAATCTCTTATATGTATCTTTTCTATCGCATCTATCCTCCTCTCCCCATTTTTCCCCATGAGTGGCTTTAGAACAGAGTATATGCTATATTCCCATATGCTCCAAGAAAACTAAATAAAAAAAACCCAAACTATCAAAGTATGCTATATTTTTTTCCAACTCAGATGTATTTATTATAGCAAGAATGTTTCATTGTGATATCACACATCTGTCAATGCTTCTTTTCCTCCTGTGTTAAAACAGAGCAGATGTGCCTAAAAGTATTGTTTCAAGTGCCAGGAGAAATCAAGAAAAGAGGGATTAATGAATTGGACCTTTCAAGTTTCTTTCTCCCTTCTATACATTTCCCTCTGGAAAACACACCTTCAGCTAGTTTTGCCTGAGGAAAGAGGTGTGAAAACACAGAAATGCCTACAGCCACTGATCATCATTCATTTTCAATGATCAGCAAAAATACTGGTCTGTGATTAAATGATTATGTGAGATCCTTCCTATTCACCACAGGGATTTAATTATGTGCCATATATCTGTGTTACCTTAACAATTGTCTCCTCAGCTTTGCGCAGAGGGGCAGAAAAGCCGGATACTGCTCAATGTATCCACAGACATTCCATTTCCATTCCCATAGTGGAAACAGACTAATACTTGCATGTGCCATGTATCTGATAATTTGAAGAGGATGAAGAAGGAGAAAGAGGAGTCTGGGGAAGATTTTAATTCAGAATTCATCCATCATTTCCCAGCAAGAAATTCCCACCCTTGACAAAACATAGGTCAAGACATTTAACTTCTGCCAACCCCACATTTTGTCTTTTTTTTTTAAAATGGGATTAAACACACTATCCCAGGTTTGTAACCCTATTACTCTTGTTCTGTGTTTCTTCATGCTCTGGGTTCCAGCTGTGTTGCTTTGATGTCATCTAAGAACACAGAAGACAGTCCAAGAGCAGAGGTATAAAGAAGAGGTGGAGAGAACAACCACAGCAAAAAATCCCATTCAAGCTGGCTAGCCAACCTGTGGGTAAACCAGTCAGCACCTTAAAAATTAGATTCATACTGGATATTCGCATCCGGATTTTTTTTTCCCTACTTTATCACCAAGAAGCCTCTACTGATAATGCAAATGCCAAGATTTTACAGAAGGTTACAACTTTACCAAATTTGTGGGTGGGAAAAGGAGGCACCTTCCCTACTGTCCCATGCAGGATTGGACAAGAGGGCTCAGCATTCCCGTCCCCGCCCCAGAGCAGCATGGCCATGCTGATGGCTAGGGCTTAGCAGAATCTGCTCTAGGAGCTTCCCCCAGCAACCCCATCTTCTTCAGCAAGGCTGCACCATCCTCCTGACCAGGAGCCAGGAGGACCAAGAAGACTGACTGGGACATAGGTAAGAGGCCTGGCTAAAGCAGGGAACAGCTGGGAGAACACAGCCCTTCTGGGCCTCTGGATGGGAGCAGCAGGGAGGGGTGACCAGTGTGGTGGGAGTCTGGCAGCTTCTGGCTGGACCACTGTGCCATTGGTCATGGTCTGCAGGCCTGCCAGTGAGAGAGGAGGCTGAGGATTTGGCTCAGGATTTGCTTGTGGTATGAACATACTTGGATTCAGCCAGAGGACTCACCTGAGCTGGAAGGGGACTGGACGGTTGTGGTGCCAGGGATGCAGTGCTGAGTTGCGGCGGTGGTGGAGGTAGGCTGCAGATCTGTATAGAGAAATGAAGACACAACAGCTGCTTTGTTTTACCATGCCACAAGGACATGCCCTGCAAGGCCAGTCTGACATTGAGTCTGAAACACCCTTCTTTTACACACACAAAGGGAAATGACTGATATTTCTGCCTAGAAAACCAGGCAAAAGAAACAGCCCCAAATCACCTTCAGGAAACCTGTCAATGGCAGCAGAAACACTTTCCATACCTCTTAGAGAAAATGTACTTCAGGAATTGAAGAGGCTGTGAAGAGCATTACTCCGACAAGCCCAACATGACTTTGGAGAGTGCTGACACATGAGTGCTGTCTCCTGCTGACAACAGAGTCAGCAGGAGAGGGCAGACAGAGACCCCCTGAGCATGGGGAGACAAGCCAACTCCCCACCTCCATCGGGAGAGGCTCAGGCAGCATATAGGGACTTCAACAGCTCCTGGCGGCAGCAAGAGATTTTGCTCCCAAACAGCATCTCCTGTCCTCACCCTCCTGCCCTTAAGCTGGGCGTTCTTCCAAGCTCAGTCCAGGTGTGATGGAGGGGGCCAGCTGAAGCCTTTGTGGCTGGCTAGGAGCTGGCAAGCAAATTTTGTTTACATCTGCTGAACTATTCCACCTTGGAGGTTCTCCATTCAGTTCTGTAGCTGGAACTGCATTAGCCTTAAAGAAAGAGAGCTGTGGAAATCCACCCTTCTCAAAGAGCACCTCTTCTTTAACACCTACAAGAATCGAGGGCAGTGTTCCCAAAGGCTTCTCCCCAGCCCATGTACAGGCTGACAAGACTCTGTCAACCCACAGATTGCTTGCTGAATGTTTCCAGCTGAGCTGGATTGGCCTAAAAAGTTTTAAGGGGGGGGGAAAGACACCTTGGTGCTTTAAGCCAAAGCTTTTCCTTCTGTGTTTTTTCCCAGCCCATAATAAAGGAGGGGTCACTGTACAAGCTGTTGCATTCTGTTTGCTCATATTGAGCAGTTCCATGAAGGCCTGCCCCATGCAGTTGTGTAAAGAGCTAATTATGGCTTTGTAATTAGCCATGTGGAAGGACAGACCTCCCCATGTGGGAGGAAACACTGCAACAGCAGGCACAGAGAGGTCCCTGAGCCAGAGCCATGAAACAGTTGGGCAAACAGATAGCTAAGTCTGTAAGATCAGAGTAGGGATGAACTTTATAGGGGGATATAACCAAATTAAATGAGTCACAGAATACCAAATACATGCATCAGTTGGACTACCAGATAATTAGCTAATTGGACACAGTTATTATAGTACTGTGGGGGAAGGTCCAGAAATAGGTATTCAAACAATGAGTTTTAGAGAAGACCTATTGCAACTTTTTTCCTGTTTTAGCAGATACACAAAACCAGACCATGTTTATGCACACTTTCTGACTGTGGTGTGTATTTATTTTTACACTAGAAGAACATCTGTAAATGTGACATGAACATTTGATAGGTTACTATATTGGAAAGGGAATGCATTCTTAAGTTACTTTTTAGATATTGAAAACAATTGGCAAGCAAATCTCCTGTTCTCCAGAGAAGTAAATAATTAACATCATAGCAGCCTGGATATGTGTGGATTCTGTGAGGTCTACCGGGTAGGCAATGGTTACCCCTCTTAATTAAATTCCATCCACTTAACTACAAATGGACACATCAGAGAGGATTGACAGGTCCCAAAGAACTCACCTCCAAGTCTTCCCATTTCTCCTGTAGGGAAACCATGTACCAGAGCCAGAGCAATTTGCCGTCAATAGCCAAGAGATAATTAGGTTGATTACTGATTGGTTTTGTGCCAATGAACCTAAGAAATTGCTGGAGGTGCCTTTCCACAACTTTCCTAATGACCTTTCTGAAGTGGCAAGTGGGTCACAAATCAGCAACCTCACTACCATTGACAAGATTCCAAAGACCTGGCACACAGACTTTTGGCTCGTGGAGCTTACGTACTTTGGATCCTGTAGGATCCCGGTGGAGAAGATAGACACCTTTGACCAACCTTCCAACTATGCACAGCCATATGGAAGAGCTGCAATGGCTCACTGGTCTTCCAGAATAAGACGACATAGAAACAAAATTTTCCAATACAATTAAGGAAAGGCAAGGAAAAAGAAAAGTTGAGGATATCTGTATGCAAACCTATCTTGAGATTTAACTGTGAAAAAACACTGGAGTTCTCCATGCTAAAAGTACAAAGAAGAAGTTGTTTCAAATCAGAAAGCAATACTAATTTATAGTGTTTAATTTGTACATAATTTTTTAAAATTGTATGATGAAGATTTGCCTAAATCCTCCAATTCACTGAAAAATGGGACTTATGAAAATGTATACTATTACAAGATGTCTGAAAGTAAAAACAAGTACACAAACACAGTTGTATTTCCTCACAGTTTAAGACTATATAAACCAGGACAATATTGATGGCTTTTGCTGACAAATAACACGTGGAGTTTAATTCTACTCTTAGTTGGGTAAAAGGGCAAATGTCAACTGTTTTCAGTGAGAACTGGCTCAGGTCCTCTCTGGTCACAATGTAAAAGACAATTTTAAAGTTCTTGTGCATTTTTGCAAAACAACAGATTCTCACAGCCTTATGAAAATACTCTTATAAAAATATTTCATCAGAGACCATATTCGGTACCTCAGATGTGCTTTTCATGCATATGGAAA
This sequence comes from Pachyramphus minor, assembly GCA_013397135.1. NCBI lineage: Eukaryota > Metazoa > Chordata > Aves > Passeriformes > Tyrannidae > Pachyramphus > Pachyramphus minor. Next base: position 76,797 of record VYXB01000741.1, on the reverse strand, counting down.
CAATTGTAATCATCATTCAGTCTCTCAAGTCAAACACTTTTGACAACTAAAACATTATTTTTTAAAAACCTGTTGAAAACTTAAAGCAAATCATTCACAGATCTTTGAGAATTTTGGGCATGGGGGGTGAGGAAGCAGACATGACTGAAGGTCCCCAGGACGCCACATACCAAGAACTCCCTGCAGGCTGCAGCTCTGACAGCGTTTTGAAAATTGCTGAGCATGCTGAATATAGAGGCTGTAGCTGAACAATTACCATCTTGCCTAAGTCAGCCCATCTACCTGAAAAGGCAGTCTTGTCAGTCAGAGAGGGATCAGCCAGGGCAAAAACCCTGGCTAAAGCAGGGAACTTTCCCTCTGAGACATTTTTTTAAATACAGTTCTTAGAGGCAAAAGGCCATCAGGCTTCCAGAGTAATCATTTTTATTCTGACAGAGAGACAATACCCTTCTTATCAGAAGGGTATTGCTCTAAATTTGTATGAAATCAATATGAAGGACTATTTCAAACAAATATTACAAATTGCTTAACAAAAGTATGCCAATGTAAGAAGAAAGGAATGTTGTCTAAATAAATGACACCACTGTTTTTTTCAGGGGGACATACAACCCCAAGGTGACACATATTTCCCTGCATCATTTTTAGTTTAGAGTATAAATGGATATGCTGGTTTCTCATTTAACACTTGGTATGCCAGATCCTTATCTGCAGTAAATTAAAGTAGCTGGTGAGACCACGAGAGAAATCTACATTAATTCATTTGTGTTACACAATATGGAGTTCAGTGTTTTCAAACTTGAGCCAAAAAGAAACTACTGGCCTCATTTTGTGATCAGCACAGGCAAGGACAGTAATGACAGGGTGGGTCCTCATAAAGCCACGCAGATAGACTGAAGGTCTAACTTGGCATTTTTTTACTCAGCCATGTTGGAGACTTATGGTTCAGTCTCGCCCTATTGTGCATCAGTCCCTTGAAACTGAAAGGAGACTAACACACAGTGAGCAACTCTTTTGCTCAGCAGTAGCTGTTTGCAGGATTCTCTTCCTGCTCATTATGTTATAATAGCCTATGGATTGAACCCCTCGGACTAGCTTTTTGTACAGCAGGGGGAAACATACACATGAGCACATATACACACAGGCACATTTTGTAAGGAAACTCACCACTGCTAGAAGCATCACTGAGATTTAGCAGCCCTCCTCCGAGCCCTCTGTAACTATGGTAACTGTAGGTCCCGTTGCCGTTGATGTACAACACCTCCTGTGTGCTGGAAACAGCTGATGTTGAGTAAGTGACCTGGGCTGGCTCCTGTTTGTACTGCTTGTCAGCTGGAGCAGCCTCCTCCTACGAAAAACAAGGAAAGGTTCTGAATTATTGTTACATTTTTACCTTGCATGAGAAGAGGGTCTTTTCCATTGTTAAGACTACATCTGTTGCTTTCAGAAAAGTATAATACACGCTAAACAAGCACAGATGTGTTTCTGATTGACCAAATATCAGCTGAAAAGAAACAATGGAAATAAGGAAGAAGTTTCCTAAAAATCTGATAATATTCATTTATTTGTGCTCCACAAGCCAACTGCACTGTTTCTCAAGGGAGAAGATGTACCCTCTCACTGAAGAGCTCACAGCCTTCTGCAAAACCCAACTCTTTCCAGAAATAGTGGGAAAGGATAGGAAAAAGCCGTTGCTTCCTCTAAGTCAGAGAATCATATTTCAGTAATACTGAAATTTCTCAATAAGATAAACTAATACAGAATGCACCAACTACTTATTTTGATTTATCAGTCTCAGAAATGACAGAAGGAATAGAGGAATGGAATAAAACAGCATTTCTTATGTTTGGGGAAGGCTAAGTGAGTGTCCTTTCACACAAAGGCCAAAAGGTAGGGATGCTTCTACATGTTATCTGTATATGAGCCATAGATGTGTGCACACCATGAGTTTTCCTCAATGCTCCCTTAGAGCATTTGTCTCTTAGATGATCACATAATATTTAACAGAATAGCACAACAACCCTTAAATTTTCCCCTAAAGGAGATGATGTTTCAGGTGAGAGTGTATTTTTCCACATCTGCACTTACTGTAGCTACTACTTAGAGCACCTCAACTCCACTCATGATCACAGAATGCCCCTGTGACAACTTTAGTAATGACACAGGTTAAAAAAAGAAAAGCATTAAGAGAAGATTTAGTAGTTGGAAACAAAGAAAACCAACAGAGTGTGACTGCTCATCCCACTACAGGGACCTGAGTGCCAGATTTTCTATTTAGTCTGCAAATGTATTTGAACCTTTTCTTTGTTTAAGTTTTAGACTTTTTTTATGAGCCTGATTTTACACTTTTATCTGACAAAAATATATTTCAGTGATTTTAAATGAAATGGATCTATGGAAGATCTGTATTTAAAAGACCTTTTCAGAGTAGTTAACTGAAAAAAAAATATTTGCTAGAATTATCTCCCCTTTGTGTACGATTTTGTCCATTTTATGCCTCTGTCTTCTGCACAATCCTTTTACGGTTGCTAAATATACCAAATGTATTAAGAATACTGTAAAATATCTGAAACCTTTTCTACAGTTTTCATGTAGAGAGATCAAATAGTTCAAACAGTGTCCAGTCTCTGTGCTGAAGCAAAAAGGGTTGTGAAGGAGCTTTCCTGTATGCATTATAAGTTGTTGGTTCTACTCTCAAATAAGACACTACCAAGTTTTCTGAGCTGAAGACACCCCTGTCTTGCAGGTTTTTATTGGTGAAAGAGACTTAGGCACAACTGACAGGAGAAGGTATATATATTATTAACAGAAATTTTAATATTTAATACAGAACACTGAACCATCAGACAATTAATTCCATAAACAATAAGAATGGGGCCTCTTGGGCACTAATATAAGCCAAAGCAAAGCTTTGCATTTTTAAGAGAGTTGGCCAAAGTAGTCTCCTCAGTATTTTCTTAAGTAATAATAATCTTAAATGAGTGGTCAGAATTGCAACATATTTTTGCCAGGAATTCAACTTTAATATAATTTACCTTTTATCTCCAAAAGTCATTGCTGTCTCTTATAAGAGAAAATGTATTCTTTTCCCTGAGAATATTCATAAGCTATAAAGCAAAGTTCTATCTTGGCAACATATCTTAACTCATGGTCCAAAACTTTAACACTCTCAAGACTCAGATGTTCTGTATCCTTATGTCTAAAACTAGATGATGCTTCCTGCCATAGACTCACTCAGAGCCTCATTTTATTTTTCACAAAGATCAATCAGGGATCTTCTGCAAATTTATCAAGACCCAAACTGTGTTTAAGGGCGCAGTGCAAATGGGACTAACTCCTACAGCTGAGCAGAATATCTCAGGGCCTGTCTCCTTATCCTCATGGGAGGACATCCTCACCCACAAATCTGCTGTCTCTGAATTTCTATGTCCTCTAGAGCCACTCTTGTGAGTGCACTGAAGCCCCAAATATGAGTTTCTTGCAGAGTGGATGCACTGAGCTTCCAACAAAGCCAAGAATACAGAGCCTGGCCAGAGAACACAACAAGGGTGTTTGGTGCACCTTGGTGCACACCAGCCCACGTGCCAGAGCACATGGCCAAGAAGTGGGAGACAAGAGTTCTGGCTCCTCGTTGCAGTACCTGGTGAAGAGGCGGAAAAATTGGGATGCAAGGTCTCTGCTGGCTGTGGTGAGGAGAGGACCTGAACTCAGAGCTGCCATCTCCTAGCAACCAGGCTCAAAGCAAAACTGCGGTGGGAGTCATTGCTGAAGCTGTGCCACTGTGTGGAAAGAAGTGCACAATTCATAGGGCTGCAGAGATAGCAAACTAAAAGGGAGCATGACTCAGTTCCCTTTCAGAAATGCTGCCCTGGGAGGCTTCCAGCCCTGCTCCCTTCCAGCTACTCCCTAATACAAAATTCACAAGCTGCTCTAAAGCCGGGAATCCAAGGTTGGAGCTGTGCGGCTGAAGGGAGATCTTTGTATAGAATTAATTGCCGCCCTTCACAATGCCATGGTGTGCCACGGGCTGGGGCTTGAGTTGGAGTCCAGGCATGGTGGTGGGGAAGGCATTTTTCAGGGAGATGAAAGGGATCAAGGATGATGCTGAGCCCCGGACTCCTGGTTCTGCGTATGAGCTCTAATCTGTCCGTCTCTATAAAAAAAGGCATCTTCTAAATACTACATATATTTTTAAAGAGGATAACTAAATGCAGAAGCAGGGCAGAATTTTTGGCAAGCTTTTTCTGAGCAGGCTCAGTTGTCAGCCCTACTGGTAAGATTATGAACCATTAGCCAAGTCCTAGGCATTTAGGTGTTGCCTTTCATGGGACTTAAGCATCTTTTGGAAATATTTTGTACTTCAAAAGGCAAAACTATGTCCTTTTTCCTTGCAGCCATACCAAGGATAAAGAAGCCAGGTTCTTTTTTCTTGGGGAGAGAGAATATGAATATAATATTTACTTTTGTATACCTAAGATTTATTTTTCACAGATTCATTCTTTTCTTTCTTTTCATCGGAATTGCCTTTGCTTTTAAATTAATGTAGAAATGAAACATAGTGGTGTTCCGCTGAGATTGATTCCACTGAGAACTGAGATTTTTGAAATATTCTGTGTTAGTCATTCGGCACCTCTTGTTTCTCCTTATATAATGTTTACACTGGAAAGGCTTATTTATTTAAAATGTTATTTTAAAAATACTTTCATTTAATACTAACCATTAACATTTAACTAACCATTTAGTAATATGTTTGACCTAACTACCTGGAACATACACTGTTGTAATTCATAACAAATTTATTAAGCCTTTGTAGTATTAACTAACAATTTTTTAACTATTTATAATTTACCTTTAATAAGCAGTATGAGCAAGTTGCAGATAAAACATTTGTTCATCTAGAATTTGACTCATACTATCTTAATTTTGTATATGGCAATAGAAATAAGTCATCCTAACCATATCTCTCTTCTGAATTTATTTTGTAGGAGAAGCAATTTAAGTCTTGAGCATATCTTCTGGAAAATGATGGAAATTGCAGAAATGGGAAAAATACATTTTAGGTACAAAACGTGCTAAAATAAAAATCTATCTGTTGTCTTGAAAAGAAGCATGAAGTTCTTACTGTGATCCTCAACTTGATATATACCAGAGATGCTTATGTCTCAGTTTTATGTCAAGGTCTGTACTAGGAGAATACAATTTTTTTCCAAAAAAGAGCAGCTAGCAACAATTTATTTGATTTTATTTTTAATCATGGAAGCAATTTAGTAACCCCCGAGGACAGTATATACTAAGAAAAGATTCCATGTACTGTATACTGAAGAAACCCTGCTCTGTTCTGACTCATATTCTGAGCAGCAAATGAATAGTTTACAGAGGAAACACCATCCACAGCAACACAGATGCTAGTGCAGATTGTCAGGACTATGGTACAGAGAACAAGGCTTGCTGGCAGTTCCCATCCTCCTGTTCTCCTGCCACATCTCTTTTCAAAAAGTCCTTCCTTTGTGGAAGCACCTTTAGCAATGTCATTGATCCTTTCTGTTCCTCATCTCCTTCTCCACCACTAAAATAATAACAAAAAGCTAGAGTTCGTTAAAATAAAAAGCCCTGGAAAATCTGTGCTTCCCTGAGTTTTGATCCCGTATACACACAAGTGTCAGAAATTTTGTGCTCGCATTAAGAGAGAGAAGTGCTATTGCAACAGGCATCGCTAACATGAAAGTGTAAATCCCAGAAGAGAGTGCATATGCAGATCTAATCACATGGACACCACTAGCTGACCACAGAGCTAACAAAACTTCTGCAAAGAGAATATAAATGGTAATGTTCTCAAAATGGAAAAGATGGTAACATGCATTTAGCTACTTTTTTCATGAAATGCATTGTCTAACAGAGTGACAAATCAACAACTCTGAGAATGACAGCTGTTAACTGCCCCTATGTCAATGTGATTTTTTCCCCATCAATTAGAAAAGAGACAAAAAAGGCAAATACATTTTTGCCTCATATTTCTTGATACTTTCTTTTTAATATGTTAAACTGAAAAATGTGGGTTGCTCGTTGTCCTTGTCAATAAACACTTCTCTTAGAATACCACTTTGAGGTTAGGAAAACTCAAATGCGGATAAGTCTTCAAGCAAATAGACAAGCCAGGGACACAATATTTGCATATGGTCTTCCATTTCTTCATAGGAAAAAAAATTCATTTACATCAGAAAAAAAAAACAGGCTTTAATTTTTTTTAGGCCTCAATGGCTTGTAATATGGCTTTAGAAGAAAGGAGATAATGTCTTGTATATTTTTCCCATTCTGAACCCACTAATTTAATTCTATGATTTTTGAATCAAAAGTAAATAGAAACACATGATAAAGCCACATAGCACTTTTCAAAGCACACACAATTAATCCTTACAATACTCTCGTTAGATAGGATTTTATCACTGCTTTTCAGATGGTGAGATTCTGCCAACAAAGGCAACCTTAAGCCAGCATTACCTAATAAGTAAAATACTTGAGTTCTGCAACCATAACAACATAACGGGCTTCTCTTTGTGTAACTTAATTTTTAAAATAATGGGGAAGCAACTCAGAAATGTTATCATAAGGCACGCTGCTGAATCCACAAAGGGGTGTGGGGTCCTCTGCCCATCTCAGCTCTTGCACAAGAAGGTGCTACCAGGGTAAGCAGCTGTTATCATCTGCATGGAGCAAGGTATTTAAAGGAGGATGAGACACAGTATTGCTGGCTCCCACTGCAGGCTCCAGAACGTGGCCCCTTAGACATCTGGCAACCTGTGCTGTTTCCTTGACCTTATTGTGTATACCTTGTTCTCTGTCTCTTCAAACTCGTTTGACACTGACTCTTCAAAATCCCTGACTTCTCACACCGTCCTCCTTGCTTCTTCAGTTTCATCTTCTATCCTCCCTCGTGGTTTCAGTCTTCATGCCTAGCAAATCCTAATCTCTCCTTTCTGAACAAGTCTCTTGATTCTAGATACCTGAGCAGCTCCAGCAAGTCAAGGCTTTGTTTCCTAGTTTGTATTTAATCAGTGTCACATCCATTGATGGTCCCATCTGAGATTTTTCTCTCCCTCCTCAGGCTCCTGTCAGTGTCCTAATCGCCAAAATCCTGTCCTATAGGAAGCAAAGCCAGGTTCCACAGTTTGCCAGGGCAGCTCCTGTTTTCAACTCACATTATTTTTCATTAGTAATATCTGATCCTCTTTCACAACTAGGTCTTTAATTCACCTAACTGGTTTCCATCACATTTTCAGTCTCAGCTTCCTGATTCAACCCTATCTCATAATGTCATTTTCCCTTCATCTCTTGTTATCTCTGCTCCTGCCAACACTTACAAGGTTCCAGCCTCAACACTTTTCTCCTCCTTTCTGCACTGAGATCAGATTCCTAGTCACGCCCACCAAAATTCGAATAATCTGGGAATTTAGCAACTAAAATACTTTGATTGTGTGTGTCCAGTGTCACATCCCTGGCACACATGACACCACTATACTGCCAGGAGCAAGCGCAGAGGCTGTTTGGGTTTTTTTTTGTTTGCTTTTTTTTTTTTTTCCTTAAGGAATGGTTAATATATTTAAGGATCTTACAGGATCTTACTACCCTTACAGGACCAAAATTTCCTCATTCTTGAAAATGGCTACAATTTTCTCTGGCAGAGTTCAACAGGTAGAAGACATACATAAGTGTAAACAGATGAAGGTCATGAAGTAATCACCAAATTGCATACCTAGTATTATAATGGGAAGTGTCAGGTAATCCTAATAAGTGATACTACCAAGTGCTTGGATGACACACATTGTTCTGACAGAACACTGGAGCTTTTATCAGCTTTAATTACATTGAAGTAATTATCTAGTGTTTGACCCAGCTTTTAATTTTATGACCAATATCCTGGAAGCCTAGACAGTTAAAGATTATTTTGGCACATCACAGTAGGCTAAATCTTTCTTTAACGCTGCAGTAAGGCTGTTGACTCACTGTGCTTATCAGTGGTGGAAACGGGATTTCAGCAAATGATGGATATGAGTTTTCACTTTAGTTTTCGTTTTCATTGCACATTCTTTTTCCCCTCTGCAGTTGCTAAGGTTTGTGTTGAGATTAGGACTCACTAAATAAAACCTGTTCAAGACTAGTGAGGCTTGAACAAAAAGAAAATAGACCTAAATAATTCACTGAGTTTCAAAACCAAACAAAGCTTCATAGTAGTCCTTTGCACTGGCTGACCTTCATATTTAAAGTACTGAATATTTATAGTTGATTAAAAGACAACATCTTTTAATATTGTAGGAAAAGGTCTTACAGCTGCGAACTCAGCATGGAGGCAACGTAAGGCTAGAGTAGGAGAAGAACTTCTGCAGCCAAAAGCTGATCTAAGATACTACCTTCCCCTGAAAGCCTTATTTCTCTTACAGTGCAATAAGAAAAACCCACATTTTCAGTTAACTCAGCAATTAACTTAACCAATGAGAAAAGCCAAGCATTTGCTACAGGCTCTGATGAATTTACACATCTAAAAGATAACCTGTGTGACCTGTTTGCCATGCAGCACCATGCTTTTATACCTCAAAACTATTTTGAATGAAGTTCTACAAAATTTCCAGTCCCTATTTTGGGGGTTATTAACAAAAAAATGAACATCTATCTGAGATTTCAACTCACCATACCAGACCCATAGTTGAAAATGAAAATGAATTGCTAGAATCTTTGCAGTCTTTTCAGGAAAATACTTAAAACATAACACAAATAAATGTTATCTGAGGGAAAGTTGCTTTTTCTGATAACTTTTCAAGACATATGTGTGTGTGTGTGTGTGTGTGTATACATCCCATAATATCTCTTTAAAATGAGGCATCCCTTGACAGTCCCACAACCTGTTGTCCAAAATCATCAGTACAGGTAGATGTAAACAATATTTGCAACTCTGGAGAGATTCCTTTAAGTTTAGTTGTCCTTCAATAAACAGCATTGCTGTAGCAGTATGATCCACAGAAAGACTAAGCTACAAATAGACTTACACTATACAGTAGTGTATGGGATGCTCCTTTTGGGGCTCTGAAAGAGGACACAGTGAAGACTTGAATCATAAATAGAGATACTTTGACTCAGGACATCTTTGGGAGCCTTTTTTCAGACATTTGGTTTTCAGTACTGTTTTTTGGAACAGGCAACAGCCCCCCTTGATTACTCAGTTAACCTTTGTTTTCACATTTCTTCTGTTCTCTTGCAACTCCAAAAGTGTTAGAGAGTACAAGAGTGATAAGAGAGTATATTTGATTTAGTGTGATACTCACAGCACCATCTTGAACAAAATCAGTATGGGCATACACAAACATTCAGATGTTAGAGTCAAGGCTAATTCTTACATCTGTACTTCCCTTTTGTGCAATTTGAATAATATCCAAGAGGATAAGGCACTAGGTTTATGGATGAGGTCTGCGCACAACCAGCAGAAAGACCCAAGATTTTACCCAGAAGCACTTAGTGTAAATTTGAGCAAGCTGACTAAAATAAAACATGAAGTACAAATATAGGCACAGAACTCATGCCAGATATTCTTTAGACTGGGAAGTGTTTTGATAATTCAGGAGTTGACTTAGCAATGAAATCAAGAGGGACATAATTGCTGTTCTTGGATATGCACACTATTTCTCCTCTTGTAAAGAGCAGCTGGGGGACTGCATAGTTGTTTTCCACCCTCTTATTATCAGATCTATATTTTTCTCTACCACTCTCCCTGCTTTACTTTTTTCACTTTTACTTACTTAAATCAAGTATGTAAAAAAAAATGAGAAAACCCATTCTTGTGTGACATACTACTCAATCTCTAGTAGCTCAGTTGGAGCTGGGCATTCCAGCTAAGATGAACATTCATGCTTTAGCTGTGAGTCTATCATCTTATCATTGCATGGAGAGCACATCAGTCTCAGCATAGAATTTTCTGGCCCAGATGTGAGATTATATGCAAAAGTACTTCTAGCAACTGTATCTGGGATGTTACTGCCAGAAGTCTAGGTACTAATGATGATTTTGCATTGAAGTCCAGTATAAAATTTTTTTTCACATTTTAGATAAATTATAAATAGAATTTTTTGGATGGTGAGAAAATATTGGTACAATCTAATTGAGCTAAATTGGGTGTAATACAGTGTCTGGTTAGGCATATGAACTGTCTGTAATGCCAGTGGTAAAGTGGAAACTTGAAGAGTGTCCATCAAAATGTTAAGTTAGCTGCCAACAGTTCGAGGATCTCCAAACTGTCCTCCTGACACAGGGTATAGGGCCAAGAAAAGAAAGCACCATGCTTCAATTTCAGATTAGAAGGGCAGTAGGTTCCTTTTCCTTGCAGATTATTAACACTGAAATGAACTGTCAACATCAGTGTTGTCACCAGGCATCAAAAATGACACGAGCCAGTGTTCAACAAGAAATGAAAGCATGAGACTGACATGGAAAAAAAAGATCAAAATAAAAAGGTGCTATTGTGTAGAAGAGAGATAAATGAACCTTAGTCTTGGCATTTCTGATAGAATGACACATTATTTAAAGACTGGAATATAATAATATCCTTTAAAAAAGGCTGGTGTTTTCACATTACAGTGTTTGAGTCCTGTTTTTTCACCACTGCTGCTTCACCTCAGTACAGAAGAGGTACTTGTAAGGCTGTTGTAAGGAGCTGTTGGAGAATCACTTTTTTGGACCAATACCAAAGCAGAAGGATCATTGTTCATAGCCTGTCAGCTTTAGCCAGTTCATTATCCATTGTGATAGCAGAAGAGCAACGGGAGCTTTAAGAGGTCACCAGTGCTGCTAGATGTGCATGGACACAAGGATGAATTACTCCTACACAGTGATGCACGGTCACTGAGGAAAAAGAAACTGCATTCTACTAAAGACCATGTCTCTCTGTCCAAATGGAAAAGGATAGAATTTATCTTTTCCTGTGGTGCCTGAGATAAACTTACTGTTCTTTAGTGAAATTCTAGGTAGTTGATTTTGATGGGTTGGTGTTTTTGTTGTTTTTTTCTTGTTTTATTTTACATCAGGAACAAATGAATGTTAAAAAGCATAACTCAATGTAGAAATCTCATTTGAGGTGAACTAATGACAGAATGTGACCTTGCAAGTTAACTTACTCTATAACCCCTGCTGTTCTTGTCTTAGTTTGCAGTTATCACCATAAACTATTTCATAAGTTATATTTGACATGGTCATGCTCTTCATTTTTCTAGAGAATTTCAGTATATGTAAAAATTTTGTTAGCTAATGGTTTCACCACTATTAATTGAAATTTGTCTCAATAGACAAGACAGGTGGAATCATAAATTACAGTGGCCAGCACCAGATTACAAGCAGCTACGGGCATGTAAGAGGCAGAACTGGACCTGTCTGAATACGGGAATCGTGCCAATGCCTTTAAATTTTGGAAAAACTCCTATGGGCTGACAGTGTATTTTACAAAATACATGTGACACGTCTTAAAGAGAAAGTAGTACAAATTCAGACAAAAATGTCATACAAAGAGAAGAAGAGTCTTCAGCGTCACCATCTCCTGCCTTGCAGAGGAACACCAGAGGAGAGATGGTAGGTGGAACTTTTTTTGCTGCCTGTTGCACTAGCAGAAAAGATTTGTTAGGGCCCAGGCCTCATTTACAGAATTTCTTCCTGTCAGGATATGCAGAAAACAAAAAGGCAGACTTTTACTCTGACCTAAAGAATAGCAGAGCACGGGCCTTGCCTTGGGCCATATGATAAATTGTTGACTGAGCCTTTGTTTCAGTAGTAAACCTTGAGAATCTTCACCTCCTCTATTTGCACCTCCCCACTCACTCTCAGTCCACATCTTCCTTTAAAGGAAAGTCAGTCTCCCTTGGAAGAGTGCATCACCAACTCCTTCGGTCTGCCGCAGAGGATGGGACCAGAGAGAGTAAGAAAGGATCCTTTCCTTCCCTATGTCACCTCCACAGATCTCTCAGCCTAAGATCACTTATGACACAGGACAAAGGGCCCAGGTTTGCTAAACCTGCTCCTTCCTAAGAGGCTTCATTTGGTATATGCCTGATCCCAAAAGTGAAACACTGCATAATGAACTCCAGGATCTAGGATGCCCCTGCTGGAATTAGATTAGCTAAAACTCTGAAGAAAATAAAGGTCAAACTTCAGTGAAAATGAAGTACAGGTTATCTCATGTTTATTCTTCTGTTGCCACATATATCCTCTCATACTTTCAAAGCCAGTTTCTTTGCTGAGGCCAGCACCTTGCAGAGGAACATGGCTACTGATAGTTTTTGCTGCCTTTTTATCGACAGGCAGTACAAATGCAGGAGTCCAAATATCCTTTCTTCTAAGCAGAACCAACATAAACTGCAAGAAAACAATGTCATCTTTCCCCATCCCAACAGTTTTGCCTGCAGGTAATGGAGCTGAATGAATCAATGTATTACTGAAACTGATGCATGATGACAAAAGTGTAGCAGTACTTACTGCTGAACCAGAAATATGCAAAGTGAGAGAAATTCCTCCTTCACAACGTATTCCTCTCATTCAGAACAAGCCTTGCTATGCCTCAGGCAGCTCCACTTTCATGATCACAATCAAGCATTTTTCTCTGCATTTTTCATATTTATGTGTACTGTTCTCAAGAAATTATCTCAGTGAGGCACTCCTGTAGGAGTTTCTTTCCCCCCTTGCCAACATGCCATTTTTCAGTTACTATGATAGGCAACACTTTCAGCTGGGATGGATCAGCTTTACTCCATTCAGTGCAGGAGGACTGTGGCACCAGAGCACCAACAGAGAAAAATCTTTATAAAATCATGAATCGAATGTTTAGGAAGCACACAGGGAAAAGTGTGTGGGAGTACTGGAGCAATGCTCGTGCCAGCTTTGCAGATTTATTACTACAATATCATCATGGTCAACATAATTAAACCTCCCACTATAGGTCTCTTCATCTACTGCACTACAGCTGGTATTACTCCCACCACTGACAGCCTATTTTCTTGACACAAAACAGCTTTCCATACACCTGCCAGATCTGGGATATGGAGATGCAACTAGTAAAAAAGGCTTTATTGGAAAACTATGGGATATGATTTGGATTTTGGGTGATTCTTCCTATTTCTCTTCCGCTCCACACTTTCTTTTAGTATTACACATATTAGAGTGTGTGGCAGGCAGAATGCACCAAAGCACTTTATGTTAGATTCTAAATTAAATTCTTCTTCATTTAGAAACAGAAGATGATGGCCTGGCCATGAAGCATTTGAGGTCAATGTTGAATTGACTTCCTCAGTTTCAGCTAATTAAAAATGTCTGTGCGTTCTGCTTTGAAAGGGAAAAAAAATAAGCAAGCTGTAGATTTCATCATTTAGCCATATTTACAGTGGGCTTTCTCTTCCACAGATAAATTCTAGTGAAAGGTATAGGTAGCTGTCTTCTAGAAAAGACAGTTTTCTTGTCTGTTTGAGAATAAGCAATTATTCTTTTTGCATTTACTTAATGACTGGTTCTTGTTTTCAACAGTTCAGATATTTTAAAGGTATTTTCCCCTGTGTTTAATACATTTGAATGCTAATTATTTTATTTCAAATGTGCATTAAAATTTGAACTGCATGTCTGTGTAAACCAAAGTTCTTTCTATGAATTCAATGCAGGATGTCTATTTTTGAACATCACCTGAGGCACAACTTGACTTTTACGGTTTTAAAAAATCTTTTAAAAATAAAAGGTATTTAAAAAAACCCCTGACCTCCCCACCCTGTCTCAAACTATTTAGTAGAAAGAAAATATTTTGCTACTGAAGAAGACCTACTCTAAATTTTTTACAGAGCTTGGTGCACATCCTTTAACTTCAGTGCTGTGAGGAATCTGTATATTAAAAGATTCAGGAGATAAGAAGTGATGTTTTTGAGGATGGCCTTTTGATTCCACAATCATCAAACCAGAGTAGCATATGCCAGTGGAAGAAACAAAGAAATGAACTTTGACTGGCCTTTGGAGGATGCACTTTCTGATTTGGTTTATTAATGGAGACAGTGAAATGGAAGCTTAATATGAAATACCATGAATAATAACTATGAAATGTGTGCACTGCAGTGCAAATCTGTTCCCCAAATATTCTCATTTCAGGGGAGAATTCTTTTGGCACAATGCCCGGGCTGCTGGCCACAGCCTGCTTGGCTGTCTTGTCCTGTGCCTCTTTAGCAGCTGGTGCTGCTCCCAGGCAATCAATGCATTCAGTTTCTGCTCCCCCTGCTTATTATAGTGGGGTTTCTTTCTTAGAAAAATATATTTCTAAATTTAGTTTAGGACATCAAGCCAGTTGTTGAATCACAAACATGTCCCCACTACCAAATATAAGCAATCTGTGGATACACTTCTACATGTATTTTCTGTCTGGAAAACTGCACTTTCTAATTGAGGAGTACTTCTGAACCTATTGTGCAACTGATGTTTGGAATTTAGGAGTAATTTATGACTTTTTAAAGCTTTCTAAATCTACTAATTCAATACCCAAAACCAGAATATGCCTCTCTTGAAAAATAAGAGTTTGCTCATGCACACTGGGTTTGCACTGATTTCATTAAACTGTCTCAAACTCTTCATGGTAACTCACCAGAAACATTATTCCCTGCCTATGCTGTAGGCAGGAGAGTGCAATGAAGTCATTGGCTAAACAAAGGAAAGGAAAGACATATTTGTATTTGTGCTAGAAACATCTTACGGGCAAGGAAATGCTTCCCATTTAATATTTTCTTGCCATATGAAAGGGAGGGATAAGTAAAATGCTCTGTCTGCCTGGCTTTAAAGATGGGAGCAGGAAGAACAGAAGCCCTGACTCTAAAATCTCCATCTTTGGGCCTGAAGAGAGAACTTTCATATCTACATTTCCACCAGCACTTCCTCTTCTGCCTCTTTGGATACTAAAGACACAAGGAAAAAACCTGTACTGGTCCCTGTTCATTTTCTTCCACCTATGGTAGGAAGGTGGATAAGCTGTCCTAAAGTTCCTGTCCAAGAAACAATCAAACACTCCATTTTTGAGCCTTCAGCTTCATCAACCTCCAGAACAGAAAACTTACATTGATATCAATTTTACTTCACATTCAAGATCTTACTGCAGCTCAGGGCGCTTAAAGTGTAGTCTGAAATCAGCAGCTTGAAATTCAACCACACATGTTCAGCACAAAGAACCAGGAAAAACAGAGCATTTTCTAATTTAATGATCTCTGTGTTGAGGTGAAAAATTAGTTGCTCACCTTAAGGTCTCATTGTAAATCTAAGGCATGAAATTATTTGCAATTGCATGCCTTGCACATTATTCCTTTCCAATGCATGTAGCAAATTTACTGTAGGTTGGGCTGTTGTGTGGATGGAAGGGGGTTGCCATGTGATACTTGGCAGTCCTTTCCAGCTGCATCTGCTAATGATATAACCCTGTCCAGCACTGCTGAAATCAGGAATTTTGCCACTGACTTGAAAGGCATCAGGATTTAAAATTACAATGCATATCACTTATTTTCTTCCCCTCGACAATATAGCCAGTGCATTCTGGGTAGGAAGCTAAGTTTCCCAATACTAGTACATAATTTGATCTCTTGACAATAATGCACATGCAGCTAAATGGTGCCTGCATAACATTTTTTGCCTCAGTGGTTAAGGCATATCATTTGGAACCACAAAAGCAAACCAAAGACTAACCTAGAAGTAAAATAATCACTAGGTGGGGAAATGATGGAAGTGAAAAAGACCTGAAATACAACCTAGCATGTGGGTATCCAAGGACAATACAGTCATTTTAATGATGATTTTGAACAGAAACAAAAAAAAAAGGATAAAGTACTGAAGTCCAAAAATCATTCTGATTCCTATTAAATACCAAATCACAAAGAGATGTCTGAACACAAAAAGCTATTATTAATAAGCTTCTGTACTCTAAGAGGCATTGAGCTCTATGGAAGTTAAAGTGACATTTGCCTCTTGTGGATGTTGGGATTCCAATTTCTATTTGCTTTATGTTAAGTGAACCATCTGCTTCCTTTTGCTCTTTTCTAAGACTCCAGAAGCCTCCCATTCTGAAGTGAAAATCATTTTGAGCTGGAATTTTTCAGGTCTTATGTAAATATACAGTAGAGGGAGGACATGGCTCCATCTCTCCTCACTGATGCCGCTTGGACGAAGTGCCTTTTCTTTCCCATCCTCTACAGCAAGTTAGGCTCCATGAAACTTAAGAGGAAGAGAACTTCTGATGCTTTCTCCTCCATCTCTTACAAGGATGTACAGGTGATGTGCTTTTCCTGCTTACTGAATAGCTGTGGCAAGGACTTTATCTCTCTGACACAAACCCAGTTCTTTGTGCTCCCTCTGAATTTGCAGATTTCCATCCCAGAAGCACTGCCTCAGCAGGGCATTCTCCAGTGTCTACTGTCAACTGGGAAATATTCTTGCATAACTCACTTTTCTGCAACCAATATTGTCCAAATCTGCTCTGGATTAAAAAAAAAACCAAAACAAACAAACAAACAAAAACCGGAAACCAAACCAACCAAACAAAAATAACCAAACAAAAAAACCCCAATATAAACAACAGAACACAGAGAACATTTAAGAATCCTACAGTATTTTTCTTCCTTCCTCCTGGAAGCTGCAGTGTGCATTGATCAAGAAGGAGAACAACATACATACCAGGGACACAAATGTAAAGCTTTCTTCCTTCTTTCCTGCCATCTGAAGGGTAGTATAGGAAATAAGTGCTCAGTGTCAAGATTTAGAAACTGTGCATTAGTGGCATAGCTGACATACAAATTCTCTGTCCTCCGAACATGAAGGTTTAAAGGTCTCTTCCCCCTCACTGCTGAAAGCCAGATACAGTGATCCTGCCAGGGAGGTCCACACCCTCACTGCAATTTAGATTTTTAATTAGTTTCTTCCAAAACAGTTTTACAATTACCTGTAATTTGTCCACCAGTAATTTCCTTCCTTCTTAATCAAAACACAAACTGCTCCTGGTCTGCAACAGCCAAACATTATTTCTGTTAATAAAAATGTGCTCGAAGAGTCTTTCTTTAGGTCAACCCCCCTGCTACATGCAGTGAAAAAGAACCAGAAATTCTACGGAGACAGATCAGTAACATCTCCTCACAAACATCAATTTCTTTAAAAGTGAACATTTAGGAATTAGATATAAATGTAAGGAAACACCGTAGCAGTGATTTTCAAATGGTAGTACATGTGCACTTTTATTAATATTCAGATGTATTGCATTAGCACAGAACGTGTATCCATTCTGCAACAGCGCTTGTATCAAACTGCTCTATTCAGCTTGCTGCTATGACAACTATCCAGAGGCAAATGTCAGGTCAGCTCTCAGCATATGTGTCTAGGCCATAATTGCTTTGTCAGAAACCTAATAGCCACCTACTCCTACTCCTCTAACAGCTAAAAGCAATATTGTTAAAATTACTAAACGATGCAATATCCTTAACACCCTTTTCACTGAAAAATTTAGTTTTTCCTCCCTTTTAAGCCCCAAAATAAAAATGGGTGAGGAGAATGTGTTTAAAGTGCCTATTTGCAAATTTATGTGCATTTATGGTTCAGTGTAATCCTGGGATCATTAAATTTTCTCTTCCTTGGGGGTTAGATGTTATCTTTCACTCCACCACAATGATTATTGATATTTAATTTGGCTGGTTACAAATCACAGCATGAAAAAAAATTACAGTCATCATCTTGATGAGAGATTTCCTTTAAAATGCGTTCAGAGTTTATCATAAAGAACTGCTTCATAGCATCAGAGTGCGTGATACTCTGTGCATAGTGCATAGACTTGTTCTTATGTTTAACACATCAAACCAGTTGTATACTGATATCTGTGCAGTGAAGGTACGATGACAACACCACCTTTTTCAGACTATAAAGTTGTACAACTGCTGTTATTTTCATCAAGTCTCTGGAATGAAAGAAAACTGTAGCCTTTAAATCCACATTTCTTTACAAATGAAAATGCAGAAAACCCTTTTCTTATCATGTATATTCTATAAAATACTGACTGACAAGCACTCACTTTGTGAAGAACCTACTAATTTAAAAAGCACCAGCTCTGACTGAGAAATGCCTTTGTTGGGAAAGGAGGTATGTAACATAACAATAACCTTCATCTTCCTCTGAGTTTAAGTTTTCCTTAGGCTCAACTTGTCATTTGCTATGTAACTACAAAAGAATCACACACTGCATGTCACGTTACTTGGGACATAAGGAAGAAGTGTACGTAGCTCCCTCCTTTGGCTGACCAAAATACTCTGAATACTATTGCAGCCCTTCCATGACATTACTCACTGAAATGGAGGTCGAATGGCTAAAATGACATGGACTGAATCCAAGAGAGAATTGAATCAACTGGCTTCACAGTCATGTCATATGTGACCCTATTTTCTTATCTGCAAATGTAATAATGTATTCTTAAAGGTCTGGATTCCTAACTGGTACAAATCAACACAGCAAAAACAAAGCAACATCAATTTTCTAAATGATCTGACTAACTATACATGACGTGTCCATAAAAAGGTACTCTCTGATTCAGTTCTTTTCCTTCTTTCCCATATTCATCCTCCCTCCTCAGCCCTAAGTGCTGTTGTTTTGTCTTGATCGCAAAACCTACTTATTTCAATTAGAAAAAAAAAAGCTCATTCATAAATTTTGCAATATGATAGCATGCAAAAAGAATAAATTCTAAACAAAAACCCAATGAAACAAAAGGCAGCTGTTACAAAAAACACTTGTGTCCAAGTGAAGAGGAAGGCAATTTTTTCCTAGTATCATTCCTACATTCTTTTCCAAAGAAAGATTTCATCGTTTCAGCCTCCCTAGGAAAAATAAAGAGGCAGGTCCTTTCCCATACTGACATATATAAACTACTGTTTCCTCTTACATCTTCCCTTGAAGAATTTCTTTTTGATTGCAGAAAGGACAGTAACCACACTAATCCACCTCCACTTTCCACAGATCCCAGCAGTGCTCCAAACTCTTTTATGATGAGGTTGTATAAAAACTATAGCACACACATGCCTGTTTGGAAGAAGCAGAGACTGACAATGGTTCAGCTCGTATAAGGAAACTTCCAGTTCTGTGATCCACGACAAGGAGAGCCACATTACTAAGGTCTCTGTAGTGCATAAAGCAGGCATCCCGCCCGTCTGTTCACTGCCCAGGACAGTAATGACAGGATGACTTTTCCGAGATTTTTCTACTTATTTAACCATTCTTCTTTTGCCCAACCAAGACAAAATTTGCTTTGTTAAGTGAAGGATGGACAAAAGAAGTCATCCTGTTTGCTGTATGAAATGAGTACAAGTGAATCTACTTAATTTGTTTCATGACTTCCTTGTTGATAGTAGATCAGAACCTCTGCTTAGTGCAACTGCTTCATGAAGGATTATCCCAGGAGAAAATTCAAAGATATCACTTAGAAGCCCAGGAAATCTTAAGGATTCAGATAATGTGACTTCTATCTCTGACTGAAACAAGTCATAGAAGGTTTATCCAATTATTGTTTCTACATTTTACATCAGCTGTAATCAAAAAAGTCCTCAGAATTCAAGACAGTTTCTTTTCAGTATCCAGAAACAGCAGAGGTGATTTGGAGTAAAACACAAAACCTCTGCATTGCATCTGTACCTCCTGCTTGATCTGGGCCAGAAAAGGTTAACCCAATCCAACCCAGTGTCACTAGCATTTCACTGTTCAGCAGCACTACCAGTAAACCTATGCAATTTCAACATATAAATCTATAAAATTTGTGCATGGGAATAAATTATTTTTCATACCAGGCAGAATTAAAAAGTGGAAGTGACAGAACTCTTCAGTTGGGTAATAAGTATCAAATATATAACTTTTCAGCGCTTCAGCTTCTGGCCAACCAAACAGTGCTTGATCTCAAGATAATGAAAATGCACTGAAGCTTAAGAGAGCACTTGAGTAACATCTAACACGGTCAGACAGCCAAAGCATTATAGTCCAAGCTACCATGACCTAGTAAACACATTTATATTCCTTATAGAGAAGTCTCACAAACTGACAATGCTTTTATTGTTGCAGTTCCTAGAAACTATGTGAAGTTACTAGTTTCCTGACAGACAAGATTACATTGATTTTCCCATTAGGAAATAAATTACTGCCATGAAAAAACCCAATGCAGAAAACAAGTAAGTGATGCCAGTAAGACCAGATTTCATTAATCTATTTTTAAAATTGGATTTTTACAGGCAGAAATGTTCAGCCTCAAATTACGAAATACAAAGACCATGCAAGTGGAATTTAAGACATGTAAGTTGAAGGATGTCTTCTTCCTGTTTCAGGCTTAACTTTATCACACTTAACACTATCCCTAGATCAGGGCTATATTAAGCATTGCAGCTATTATAGATACTTCTAGAAAGTCATTCATAAGATGCAGTATTTGTGTGTGCACAGACACACACATACTTTGGAGAGCTTTCTTCTCAAGAGATAAAAAATGTATGCACAGGATTTAGGTATACAACCCCAATCCTTTATGTTTATTACTTGTGGAAGAAACAGCTAATACATATGAGAATGGCCAACACTATCTGTTCAAAAGAAAAAATGAGCTCTTAGAAGTTTCTGTAGTTTCAACTTTTAATCCGCTTCTTTCTGCTGAGCAATAATTGAGATGGTTTTTCATAAAACCACTGTAGGCAAAAAACCTGTTTAGTTTGAAAATTCGTAATCTTTTAACAAAGTGCAGACTTGCATTAGGGACATACATGCAACATGCTCAGAACTTCCTGCTCAGGGGCAGTGTTGTGCCAGGGAGAGAAGGAAAAATGGAGAAGACGAAAGAGCATAAACAAGACAAGCAAAGGACTTCAGGAAGCTACTGAAGCAGCTGTCTTCAGGATTGGGCATAACACTCATTGTGTTTTTATTACATTCACATTTTATAGGTGATATTCTGAAAAAGGTGGTGGTGGGGATACAATACAGAATCACAGAACCACAGAATCAGTTAGGTTGGAAAAGACCTCTGAAGTCATTGAGTCCAACCCATGCCCGAACACCACCATGTCAACTATGCCATGGCGGTAAGTGCCAGGCAGACCACAGATCACCCTCTGGAGAACAAAAGGCAGAACTTCACCATACTGCATGCAAGAGCAAAGCAGCTTTAATGCAATGCTTCCGTTCAGATCTGAGGGGAAGTGCTGAATGAGTGCTCTTGCCAGATTCTCTTAACAATATGCTTTCTAGGACTGTCTAATGCTTGTCCTGAATTAGAAGATGTCTTGATTTAATTTATGAAGTGGTAGTTTTCATTATCAAAATCTTATTTCTCCTTTCTTCCTCCCAAATTTCTACCATAGAGTTCTCAAAGGCTGAGTCTACCTATTGGTATAATACTCAGTTTTGGAAAACAAGGCTCCTTTTTTTTGTTTGTTTGTTTTTTTTTTTTGAAGAGCTATGGAACAGTAAAGGAACATGCTGCACTAAACTTTTCCAACCTTTCTCTGTTTAAGAAAAGAAATTTTAAAAAATTATTTCATTTTAGATGTTTTTAAGAAAAGTGAAGGAAATTTAATAGTAAGTTAAGAGAAAAAATAGGAAGAGGAGCAGAATTGAACCCTTTTACCTATAAGTCAAACTCTCTGGATGGGAGGACAGGTCCACTTCCCATCTCAGCACATAAGCTGAGGACGCTAGTGTGCATTAAATAGTGCACGCAGAAATATTCCAGAATGCTTTGTCCTCAGTCTATTTTGCTAATGTCACATACTTGAAATAAATAATTAAATTTCAATGGAACTGGGGCTAGAAACCAGGTTTTCTACTTCTCTAATGACTTAACTATTCCATCCTGCAGGGTAAATTTCTCACTCTAACTTTTATGAAGCTACCTAACACATATTTCCATAATTTTTTCCAACCACAACTATTCAGCATATCTATCGTGAATTCACAAATAGTTTCTCAGGAACAAAAACTACATCAACCCATCCAATTTACTGCTTGCTAAATCAAATGGCTGGTGCTATTTGCAACTGTCTCCACAGTGTTCCCAGAACTCACTGCCCAAAAGCGGGAGAGCTGAAAGAAGCAGAACCCAACATGTGTTTTTCATAGACAGTTTTGCTACTTTAGCATCAGAGTTGTAATCAAGGTGATCAGCTTGGAGAAATTCTGACTACAGATTTTTAATTCTGTAATGAAAAGTAAAGAAATGCTTTTCCCTTCAACGCTGTTACCAAATCCTTCTGCGATAGGAATACCACCAAAAAANTTTTGGAAAAGAAAAAACAAAAAAAAAAAAAAAAAAAAAGAAAAAAAAAAAGAAAAAAAAATAAGGAAAAAATCCTACTAATAGGCTTTTTGAGTTCTGACTACAGTTTAAATATTGGGTTTTGTTTCAATAGCTCTCTAGTTCCCTGAAGACTATTATGGGATTCTCATTTAAATCACTTGAAAACTCTGCCTCACCTTGACTGGACTAAGGAAATAAGCCATTAGTTTTGTGCAATGAAAGCAACTGATGTTTGTGTGAGTCATTTCTAGTTCTCCTTGGGGTATGTGCACACTGACTTTGTAGCTTTTTTTTCTTATTACTGAAAAATCAGAGAGCAAATGAGAGAATATAAAACCTGAACAATCTGAATGAGCACTGCTTCTAAACTAAGCTGTACTTCATAATTCAGTGCGTTGACATCCCATATGATTTTTAAATCTTAAGGTAAATGTAGCACAATAATGAAAATACTAGGAAAAAACATAACAGCAAAAAGAAATAACAATATACACTTTCAGATCCTAAACTATCAATATTATAAGGATAGGAGTCGGAATCCTTTATACAGTTAGGGCATGACCTGAAAGAACTTAATGGACCGTGTATAAAAGGAAAATGTTCCTTTAAAAAATACTCCGTTCCACAAAAAAAGTTCATCTACCATGACAGAAGCATATCTTGGAACAACTGATATATTACTAAGATTTTACTTTATTACAATCATGACGAGAAATAAAGCATAATAGTTTTTGCAATAAAAATGTTAGACATTCACTTTCTCTGTGGAGCAAGTAAATAATCAAAGTCTGGAATGAGTTACCAATTGGGTTTTAAAAAACTGAAAGAAAATATGTAATTTTCAGAAAATTAAAAGTAATAAAATCCTAACATGCACTATAAAAGGTGAATAATCACTGAAAAATATATATGAGCTTTAAAAATTCTTAAGTTAATTGACAGCATTTCACAATAACTTTTCTATTTTGGGCAAATGGGTATTTTCAGAAACTTACAAATTTTTCACCTTATATTTACAAATGCATACACATTTTGAAAGAGAACATGTGCACAGATAAATACACTGAGTCATGGACACATGCACCATTTCTGTTATTTACGTAAATGAAATATACTGTGTGTTCTGTTCCTGTCAATTCCACACATTATGCTCTGAAAATCTACAATGGTTAAAAAGTAAATATATATAGCTTTATCCAGCTGGACATTACAAATACATTAAGACATCTTCTTACAGCTTATGTAAATACAGACAAAGACATGCTTGTGTATTCATTTTAAAAACTCCAGCTTTTGTATTTTAATTATTCTTGCTAGCAAGAAACATATCAGGGATTGCACCACACTTCTGCATGGCATCCTATGTAAATGAGTCCAGCGCATTTATAAATATGGATGTGGTAGACCCCCAAACAACACAGTACCTGCTGTCTATCCAACCGCATCCTTTTTGCAGCATTTCTGCTTTCACTCTCACAGGCGGAAGCCAGGATACTCTCTGCAACTGCTGAAGTAAGGTGTGAGGGAATAGGTCGTGACTATGAGAGAAAAAAAGAAACACAGAAATTATTTCTAGCATAATCCGCGATATCCTTTTTCAAAGCACACCATACCATCACCTAGGCAGGAAAGTCCGCTCATTGAAATGCAGTTTATACCAACAAAACGGGGAAATGGAACTTGCAAAGATGAAAAATGAAACTAGTTAGATGTTAAAGCTGCGGCTGATCCACAGATCCACGAGAAGCCCTTTCCCCCCACAGCTCTATTGTCCAGTGTGTTTAGTCTGGCTCATTAAGCTGTACTTTGAACAGACAGTGGCATATTCTCTGCGTTCCAGCAGCACCCTGGCCGTATGATTCTTGTTAAGAAAACTGAAAGGCTTTTTATCCTGTACAGCATGTGACAGAGATGAGTAGTGTTTTTTTTATAGTCATGAAAAAACAAAACAAAAAAACCCAAGTGATAGGGTTGAAACATCACTCAGAACCTAACAGATTGTCAGAACATTTCAGAGCAGCCTCAATCTGTAGTATATGAATATTTGCATTCCTTGCTGCAACATGACTGATGTGATTAAAACGACTTTAAAAAAAAAAATCTGTTTTTCTTTTGATAACGCCAGCCTTCGAACACTCTAGATATTTTGTGATTCAGCTAGATATAATTAATTTTTCCAATTCAAAACTTCTCATCGCTAATTTCACAGCATTTACATGTTTTAGGTTAAAGGTGCAGTGAATGCCCAAAAAAACAGGGGAATGCTAAAATTTTTTTAGCTTCATTGTTGATTATGAACACTGACATTTCATTAGGAAGAATATTTAAACACTTTTTTTCCCCTGATTACATGCAAAACAATTTTTCTGAAAGATGAAGCTCACAATAAAAATAATCTTCATTAATATACCAAGATATATCAGAACTACCAAGAAAATAAAGAAAAGGAAGATAATAACAGAGATAGTGATATACATATAAGCCTGTTACAGACACTGCAATTTTTTGAACCCAGCTCTGAACTTGTATAAATTTTCAAAGTTTAATTGAACTCCAAAGTACTATGTAAATTTTTACCTACTGAGGAGTGTGGGGGTTTGGGTGGGGTGTGGTTTTGTTTGCTGTTGTTTTTTTGGTGTGCCCACCGCCCCGCAAGCAGTTTTACTTTCTTACTCCCAAAAACATAGATATGATCCTAATATGGAATGTCACTTAATTTTGGAAGCAAATTTTGAATCTATTCCCATTCATTTCCTAGACAACGTTAGAACAGATTAATTATATTGGCTCAACTGATTTTATGGTTTTCATAACATTCCAGAAACTTAGGAGCCAACCTTTATAAATATTACATTTTTACCTTTAAAAATTAAAGTCCATTTATTGACTTTGGATGTGCCAATTTTTGATCTGACACTGTACTATCTCTAACTCATGGGACCACAGTNCATTACAGAAGTTAACATTGCATATAGCACAAGCAGATACCTTCCTCAGAGCTCCGGAGTAGGGATTAAGTCTCTGTGGAAGATTCTCATTGACAAATCAGTATAATTATTATTTTGCATCCCTAGAATGGTGATGTTACTCTGATTTTGTTATTGCATCACACTAGATCTCTCTCTGTATTTGGTGGCCAAGTAACACTGTACATGCTACTGGTCTGTGCATGTTCAAGGTACACTATGTTGGCAGCATGGAAGTCTCAGTGTGGTCCTGTAAGAGTGGCCACACAAGGACATTCTTGAAAAACAGTGAGCAAACACCTGGTTAATTCCTCCAGCTCAGGTCTTTAACGAAACCTATAACTATCCGTATACATCCATGGATTTTTTTAGAAGGTAAAATATGAGCCAAAAAAATTAATGGTCTGACCAAAGTAGAATGACTGCTAATTCCCCCATCTTATTTGTGTATAGGAGAGAATAGGTTTATTGAAGTGTTTTGTAAACCAAAAAATAAAGAGAATCCATAAAAATGAGGCAGATATCTTTTCTCTGAAAAGTAATGCAGTGGTTATGTGCTCATTGTTGAAATATTGCACTCAAGTGAGCACCTGCAAAAGAAGAAGAAATCTCCAGTTAATGGAGTATCTTCCTCTTGAAATACATGTTAACCCATAATTTCTCTCAGTCATCACTGCAGTTGGCTATTGATATGTTCATGTCAAGAGCTATTTGGAGTGAACCTTAGGGAAAATGGTAATGAATGCATGGCTGAGTCACCTGGGGAGTAAAGTACTATAACAAAGTACAGGAGAAAAATCATTTGCTTAAGTTTTGGGCTCTATCAACAGAGCACTAGTTTGGCAGTGACTGGGAAGATGAACATGGTCCTCTCTCACTAGGAGTAGAGCTGTTAAAAAGAAGATTTTCTGTTCCATGAAATTCCATATCTGTAAAATGTCAAAAAGATCAATTTTGAAAAGCATTGCCTAAGAGGAAAAATTGCTTTCAAATAACCACTTCTTAAAAATGTTTTTTAATATACAAATTAATATTTCCATCTTCCAAGCTCAGAGGCCCATTTTGGTTCATCTTAATTTTCTCTTCTTCTACACTTCTGATTATTCATGAGCTCTATCATGACTACAGCTATAAAACCACTTCTGTAAGCTCAATCATCACAGTCCTTGTTGGATTCTGAACATCTCTCAACTCCTGATTCGGAGGTGAGACACAAAGGTCTTGGAAAACATGGCAAAAGCAACATCATTAAGTTCTGCAGAAGGAAGCCTGCAGATCTCAGCCAAACCAGTATTCTGTAGGCTCCCAGGCTGCCCTCTGCAGAGCTGAGAGCTGAGATGAGTGATGGCTCCTTCATGTTTGAGACTACAGCAGTAAATGCGGGAGCCAAGAAGAACTTTTTCCAAGGGCTCCCAGAGTCCCCCCACAATCTCCTGGATCCACAACCTGTGCACTGAACTAGCAGGTTGATTTTATGGAAGTATGTCAAAACAGAAAACCCTTGACAAACTAGCATTTATGAAAGGGGGAGAGGGGGCTGGCAGGGAGGGAGGAAGGCATTACCAAAAAATTCCCAACCAGCTTTAACTGGCATAATGCACATAGTGCTGTTTGATACATACCATTCACGGCCCTGGCCTGGTGTTGCTTTCACTTCACAGTGATGTAAAGCAGGAAATAACTATATTGGAACTACCCATGTGTAAAACAACAGAAAAGAAGCAAGACTCTAAACTTAGTCTACCAAAACAAGCAATTCACAAAGTTAGAAAGCAGAATAACATTTTTGTCATTTTGAATCAATGCCAGATAGAAAAGGTGCATGTGAAAATTGTACAGAAACTCTCAGGTGAAGAGATGAATAAAACTCAGAAGGAATCTGGTATACAGCATAATACAGACCATCTGAGAAGACGATATGCCTCTATACATCCCACAAGAGCAACATACTTAATTCCTTTGTATTTACATGGAAACATGATTCTGCTTGTGACTGCACTAACACAGCAGTCACATTTTGAACACACATCCATTTTGGGCTTTTTACATCTCTTCAGCTGACACACAACTGACGTTGAAACCCTAGGATGTAAGGAAAACCTGCTAAGTTGCATGTGCATGCCTCTGTTTATAATAAATTTTGGAGTGATTGACATTCAGGAAGTGGTTGGAATTCCCTCAGTAGCCCATGGGATATGACCAGCCACCATCAGTCCTCTCATATTTGAAACTGTATTTCAAGGTAATTTAACACTGATTTTTAAGACCACTACAGAGCCTGTAGATGACGACAGTGACGAAAAAGCAACATGCACACTTAGCCACCCTATTGGACACAGGCACTTCTGCATGGTTTTATGAGAAACAATTTTTTGTGCAAATTGATATGAAGACTTTATACTCTCATCTCCTTTCCTCTTTCTGAAGAGTTCACAAATCATTGACAGATATACTTTCGCAGGATGCTTAATGAAAAACCAATTAGATGATACTTCTTTCTAGTCTTAACAACTATTGATCTGCTTTAAAGTATGTTAAACCTAGTAAACACCCTTCCAGGGCTTTGATGGTTTTTAGATCTGGCTCTCAACAATCAAAGTATCTTACAACAAGACTTTCTGGAATTACAAAGCAGTCCTGCAAGGTTGCTGATTTTTTAGTAGTTGAAATCAGAAATCCTTGTCCCAGATCCTTAGAAATTTGCTCCATTAGTATAATCTCTGACAATTTAACAAAGAAGAGTCTAGTGTTTTCAGTCTGCTGTAAAACACCCATTTTCAGTGCTTATTACAGTATCATAAAGTCTTCTGTTTAAAGGGAGGTGCATTTGCAGTATCTTCATGGGATATACCAAGCACCCATTTTGGCACATTTACACAATTCTCATATTTCTATACGGAATCTAAAAAAACTGCTATGTTCTAATTTCATATGTACCTTTTTGGTATAAATCTATCAATTAGTAATGTAATAGATGGATTATATTTCAGTGTAAACCACTAGGAGCACGATATTCACCAAAAAGATTTTTGCAATTTACTGCGCATGCTGTTCCCCTGTGGTTAGAGATATATTGTTTCTAAAGTTACTACTTAGTGTTTTTGTGAGATGTAGTATAAATAAAAGCCAAAGTTGTCACACAGAAGTTTGGTCTACATACTCTTACATATGTTGCACCAGTCTGATTCAGTTCTGAAAAAAATACAGCTATGTGTTAGGTCAGATCATGGGCACATATGTACACCTGCTAAAATGCCAATCGTTAAAAGCTGACATTCATAAATACTAGTTGTTAGTATACAGAAATTGTTAGTATAGAAATTGTTAGTACAGAAGAGTGATGTATGAACAACTGGACTGGCATTTTAATACTTGTAGCACTGCATTTCAGTCTGAGTTTTGATATATACAGTCTTGTGAAAAATACTCAATTGTAACACCTACTAAAGAATTCAATGGTGTAACTAGGAAAATTTTCTTAAATGGCAGAAGAGGCTTTTTGAAACTTTTGGTGATGTTCACATCACTATTTAAGTTTTCAGCTTTGAAATACATTTAATTGAAACATTGTATGTTGCAACTTGATTATCACAGCACCTTAATATATCCACATATATCTTAACATGTCCACATTCCTGTGTAAATGTTACGCAAATGATACTTTCCAATCAACATCCATGCTTCTGCTGCTGCTGTGCCTACATATGGGACAACGTCCTGCTCTGCTTATTCCACTAGCAGGGCTAGTGGAAATTTTAAATTACCTATGTAAACAACAGCAAGAATATCCATCTGACTTTATCCACCTAAAATTCAAGTATTTTGTCTGAAGCAGTCATCCAGGCTCCTTTTTGGTTTCATTGAAAAGACAGGTATTTTCCTGTTCCAGAAGTTGACTCATGAACCTCTCTAGACTGGTTCATCTAAGCACTCCACTGGTTGCTGAGGGAGTCAAAGTCACCTAATTTCTCTAACAAACTTAGGCAAGAATACCTCTATCCCAAATGTATCCAATATTTCAGAGTAAAGGAGAAGTTCAGGAATCATCATGCTGACCTAACTCCTTCAGAACGAGTTAAGGATTGTATGGGACACTCTGATAGCACTTTACTAGGAAGAATACAGTTGACTAGAGAAAACTGATTCTGATTTAACATTATTTACTGTTTCCCCTAAACTAATACACTGAACTGTCTCCCTATCCTTAAACTATTGGCACAAACCAATTAATCAAGTAACACTGCAGCAGAGGTATCAAGCTCAGTCAGAATCAGAGCATAAGAAAAACGGAAATATTTATTACCTAGAGGTGGGGTTTTTTCTATATCAGAACTTATTGCCATTTTGGAGGGGACTATTTTTTGTCTAAATCAGTAAAAAGTTGAAACACGTCAAAATCTTATTCCTATCTTTACGTTTCTCACAGAATGTAGCAGATAAAGTGCTATCAGCTGGTTAGGTACTTATAATCTTTCTAGTTTTAGTTCTTTTAACAAACATCATACCTTTTTCAAAGCTAACCTCTTCACATTTTCCAAAGTTAATTGAAAATATGTAACTTCTGCTGCTGCACACTTCTCCAAAATTGAAAGCAAAAGGTATCTGAGACAGATTTAACAGGCAGTTCTTAAAAATCACGTAACTATTCACCTAACTGTTCTGTGGTGGAAAAAAACATATCTAAGAGCCTTAGGGAAACTGTTTCTAGACTATTTTTTTAAGAATACATGAGATCTAATGGTAAAAGTCAACATTTGTCTGAGAAGAGGTTGTTTGCCCTTTTCAACCACATTGCCCACTAGACTTACATAAGCTAACCACTGTCAAACTAGGCTGAGATGCTTATAAAGGAAAGCAACCAATCAACAGAGCTTGGGGTGTAGTACAGAGCAATAATTATTATTTGTAGATCTTCATTTGACTGTTCTTGTGATAATTTTCTTAATGCTTCCTAGCTTATTAATCAATTAGATATGCATCCCTGGATCCACAGACCCTTATCTTCCTGAAAATGCTTATAACATTTCCAGACATAAAATGCCTGGAGGACTGAAAGCCCATGTGGCTGCATGGGCAGCTGGACTTTTCAGCACTAAATTAAGTAAATAACGAAAGCTTCCGATCTCTAAACCTAAAACTTGGAACCAGAACCTAGATACCTATCCTGAGTAATCTTAATGAGGCAGATTTTAGAAAACATACTTCCTTTTGGAAACCAGTCCCCACCAAAGTTGCTCAATCGCAATATAGAGGCGTGACAAGCACTAGACATTCAAGACACCTTGATCAACATGGGCACAGTTGCAAACACCTTGTTAAGACACCTCTTACAGCCAACAGGCACAACCATATGACAGTAGCCATGAAAGATACAGAACTTAGTTATTTATTATTGAGGCTGGAAATAGGACAGAAGCAGCTGGGATGAACAATACTGGGATCTAAATGAGGAACTATCTTCAGGCATAGTGTGACTCTTCTCTGACACATCCAAACTTGCCTTTGGACAAGGAAAAGCATTTATGACTAGCCTTTTCTCTCCCATACAGAAGAATGCTTTGCTCTTTGATACTATTGCTTTGTATAAAACTGTAGTATCTAGGAAGAAGGGTCTCCTTTGATCAAGCAAAACAAAGAATCTCTTTGTGAATGAGAGTTTAATATCTTGCTCTTGCATTGGGATACTCACAGAAAAAAAAATGGCATAACTGTGGAAAGATACTATAAGATGCAGTTTCAAACAGAATGAAGTGAGACATCATAGGAGATCCTGAAGATGGGAGGAAGCAGATGTAAGAAAATGCAACTATTAAGTCAATCCAACCTCATTTGATTATTTCTAGCATCTAAAATTTTTCTGGATTATCATTAAATAAACACATAACACATATCCTCAGCAGCTGTCTACAATCTTTTTCAATTGGCAGTTCTCTATACATACAGAAGCTGGGACAAGCCTAAACAAAGGATTTTAAAAACATTAGTGAAGCAGGTCAACTGACCATTTCAGGGAGAAAATTCCTATTCCTCTTGTATAGCCTATATAGGTCATAAAACATGTAATTATATATAGGAATTCTCACTGATCTCACTCCTTTAAAAAGAGGCAGTAATTTTTTTCTTTTGTTTACAGGCTAATAAAATGAAAGAATTTCTTTAAGAACATCAGGAACTTTAAGATGTTCACAAAGCTCTATAGCACAGTGCCCAACCTAGAAATCCCACCCAAAAGCCAGTGATTTCAGTACTTGATAAACTTCCCTCCCAATGAAAGATTCTGAGCAAGATTAGAGAATTTAATAACAGAACATTCTCAAGAGTCCATTAGCAAGAGAAAACGGGAAGAGAAAAACAATCTTACAATTCATGAGAAAAATTATAAATTTAGTTGTGAGGGATATACTTGTGTCAGAATGAAAATGGCACAATTACAAGCTAAACAGTCAAATGGATAAAGCATTTCTCATACTGAAAGGGTACTTCTCAGAGGCATATTTGTAACAAGAAGCTACGCCAGCTGCCTGAGAATCCACAGACAACTATCTGTCATAAGTAGAAGAAGAATAACTACAAGCAATCTCTCAAAAATATTAACACTAAGAATCACATTCATTAACGATATGAACACATGAGACTGGGCCTTTTCCATTGCCTCAAAGCTAGAACTGGCCTGTTATGCAGCAGAAACTGTCATTTGGATTACAGATGGCAAATAATTGACAGAAGCAGCCTTCAGGCGTGCTTTTTCATCTTTGCCAGGCAGTTTTACACTAATTTAACGTAGTGTTTACATTTTCACTTTGCTTTGCAGTACGAAGCTGTAGATAGCTGCACTGTTCCACACACAGTCTGAACTCTCATATGCCTTAAAAGAGAATATGATCTTTTTCTTGTGCAACTAGATGCTCAAAATTAAGCATTTTGAACCTGAACAAAATTAAAAACTTATATTTAACATGTCTATAGCAAAAGACTTCTCCTGTAGAGATAGAAACATGCTATTTAATACGACAATGGAACTGGTATTGCTGCTGAGCAGAACATTATCCTGGTTTGCTGTATTTGAAGGTAGCCCCTTATTCAAATCAACACCATTGTTACCCTTCATGATTGTTTTGAAGAAATATTGTTATCCAGACAAAGTGATTCTTCTCCATGGTCTGAATGGTAAGTGTATTTAAAAGAATTATGCAGTCAAATGCCTCTGTCCATGGCAACATTTTTAAAAACTGCTTATAATCAAGAGATGATGATACACCAATTCAGAAATCAGAAAACAATTTTAAAAAAACAAAGGGATACATATTAAATTTCAGAATTATTCAACGTAAAATGCTACTTCTTCTCTTAGGAAGTTACTGGGAGCTGTTCCAGAAACTTTGGATAGTCTTTGGCTTGTGTTCCTACCTGCAAACAGGGACACAGGACAAATATCCCTTCAGGCCCAAGAGGGCTTCAGTCTTTGGCATGAGTTTCAGTGCCTTGTCACTTCCATTCATGGGCAAAAAAGTCACTATTTTAGAGGGTAATTTGTTTTTTTTAAAAGAAATAAATCCCATCATAAACTGTCATGAAACATTATAAAACCAGAAAATATTTCTGAACTATAAAGATTGAATCATATTCCTGGTAATCTCTGCTCCTTTTCACCTCCCAGGATTAAGTTTGATCCTTCAACCTTTAGTCATATGAAAGTAACATTTGCAAATGTGCACTGAAATCAAGCCAACCCAGCTCTTATGGGTCAAACTGTAGCCCCTTGTTCATATTGGAAAACAGTTGCACAAGTCTTTCATATGACAAAAAATGAGCCAGTTTACATAACTGCTCATCAGCATGAATAATGACAGTAATAAGGCCATAAATTGGAACAGCAAAGAGACTTGCTAGCATTGGCTAATTTTGTAAGTATTTTCAACTGAAAGTACAGCAAAATAAAAATATTTGGCATTGTGAAAGTTCAAGGTTATGTTGCGGAATAATTGTCAGCCACAGTGACTAGATGCAATTTGATATTATTTAGTGAATTGTAGAAAATATTTACTTTCTATTTTTCTTCCTTTTATTTTGGAAGGATAAACAATCTGACATGTATAGCAGCAGTCAATCTTTGGCACTTTTATGTGTACAGATGTCCTTTATTCTACCTGTCTTTCTTCATATGAGCTTCCATTGTTCAGAAACAGTACTAACCAATATTCCAAATAATAAAATCATGCAGTTGATTAGAATCACAAACACATACAAAAATTTAGTTTCTGTCTTTGCTTTTTGTGTTATTAAATAGTGGCCTTATCCTACAAATAAGTCTGTTCTTAAAACTGTCAGCTAACATCTTAAACAATATGTGGTACTCATAAGCATTCTGCAAAAACTGCAGGGAAGAGAAGGACAGAGGAAAAGAGAGAAACAGTAAAATTCAGTCATCTCCAGTAATTTTTAATGTAGTCAACGAGTTTGCAGATGATTCATTAAAAAAAATGATATGTTTAATCACTAAATGATATCTATTTGTAATGATGAGGTGATTTTGTTGTCATCTAAAGGCCAGAGAGATAGCTAAGACACATTAAAGACAAAGTGTGTAGCTATCGAGTTTCTTCTGATTTTTCTCCATTTTGGTAATACAGAGATTTTTTAGAGATAAGGAAGCTGATGATTGGTGAGAATACATTATTTACCTATTTTAATATTAAATTTTATTAATTTTATAACAGAATTAAAATATTGATGTAATGTTAATAATAATAGTAATAGTAATTAAAATATTGTTATATTAATAGTAGTATTAAAATATCAATGTATGAAAACACTGACAGTTGTATACCAACATAATTTTCATGAGGTTTTGTTCAGTTATAACTACTAAATCATTGGGATGCTGAAGTTGTAGGTTTGATGTCTCTGTTTTACAACCATTAAATATATTTTTCACACCCATATATCAACTGAAAGATTTCAAAGGAGTAACTTTTCTTGATAAGTAATAGGTTAAGGTGAACAAGAAAAACACAAAGCCAAACCCATTGCCACTATCATGTTCCTATGCTGGGCATTTTCTTGGGTATAGCTTTTCCCTAGCAGGATCAATTTTTACAAAGCTCACTGGAATCCAGTTAGCAGAGGTATTTTAAAGAAAAATACAACTTACTGCAAGACCTTTCCAGGCAAAAATCTGTAACTATAACTTCAAGTAGGAAATAAATCACTATATAGTCCATTATTCAGTTTCCCTCCTTATGCCTTGCTTTGTTCTTTTTTTCCTATAGATCCATACAAGTTCATTTTGTGAATACTAGTGTCTTAAAGCACTTTTAAACCAAAGGGAATAAATTCAGGAAGAATGAAGGAGGGAAAAAGAAACCTCTGACCTGGTATTATTATAAAAAAAAGTAAAGAAACAAACAAACAAAAAAAAAAGGACGCTAAGATGGAAACAAAATAGTGCCATGGATTTACATATGGGGTTTTGATGGAAACTAGGGCTGGGTTTTAAGTCAAAACTCACCATCTCAAAACCACTTCTTTTCATCCGCCTGCAGGACTTGAGGTAAGTACGTATGCGTTTTCTGGCACGCTCTTGATACTCAGGGAATTGTCGCCTGCATGAGTCAATGATAGCCTGGATCTTTTCTTTGGGCTGCTTAGAGATTGGGACCATTCGGTCCAAGTTTTCATCTACAAACAGCCTGACAAACATCTGTTGGCAAGAGGGAGACAGAGGAGATGGGTTTGGAGGGTGGCTCTCTTCTCTTCCTAGCTTCCTGGCTTGATTACTGATAGGAAGACATTTTTTTTTTCTATCCACTGAAGAGCTTTGTAATGGGAAGCCAGAAATATTAAGCAAACAGTTCTTTAAAGGGTTATTGGGGGGGGGGGGGGGGGGGGGGGGGGNNGGGGGGGGGGGGGGGAGGGGCTGATTAAAAGGAAAAAAAGACAAGAAAAGAATAGTCTATAGGACACAGAACTTGTGAGATAAACCAGAACAGATTGTGAAAATAGGCACTACTTAAGTTTCATTATTAACAATAAGCTGTGATTGCTAATCATTTTATTGAACTGACACATATTTTTTCTTTGTTTGAACAATTGCTTGTGTTTTCATGCATAATTATATACATTGGGAAAGCAGTAGAGAACAGCTGACCACCGGAATGGTCTTCTGATAAACTAACTACAGCCTCTTTCCATTCAATGGGTGAACATGCACACACACACATCCACACACATGGTCGCACATGCACAGATACAGAAAAAAAGATTTGTTTTCCTCACTGGTAAAGATGGCACTCTGCCTTAAATTCTATATCAAACGCAATAAATCTGTCCTCTGTTAGCAAGAGCTTAATGTGCATTAAAATAATAATTGAAATAAATCCCACAAATTCAATTAATTTGCCTTTGATACTGTCAAACTTACCCATAAACAACAACATAAAAGGAATGGAAGAAGTAAACAAGATGAGTGCAAGAGGGCTTACATTAAAAGCTTTCAGTCGCTCAGCTTCTACCCCATCTGATTCATTGACCTTCTCGGGATCTTCTTGCTCATCATGGTCATCCTCATCCTCATCTCCTCGATTCAGAGACAGATCTTCAGCACCTCTACCTACACTCTCATTCTTGCCAGAGTCATAGCTTGAATAGCTATGTGCAGGGGACTGAAAACAGGAAAAAAGAATATGCTTGTAAAAATTCACCACAAAAATAAAGTCTACTTTTCAAAAATGCTTGATAAATATTTAAAGATTCCATGAATTCTTTTTATTATTTGTTCAACCTAAAGTGCTCCTAGTCCTTCCAAGAGCAGACAATTGAAATTATATTAATTTTGGTGCTTTAAAAAATGTGACCAATTGCAAATTCAGTAAATCTATTAACAAACAATTACCTATGATAATTACAGTTAACATGAAATCTTTGTCATACAGCCTTGTTTAAGTACTATTTATAGAAGTTTCTTACAATGACTAATTTCTTTGTATTGGTCAAGATCAACTACCCAACTAAGGGGTAGTAGATTTGAACAAAACTCTAAAGAATTAAAAATTACACATTTTAAGGCAAAGGGGATTCAAGTAGGAAACATTGATATTTATCTGGTGAACATTAAATATTATCAAGAGCTGCAAGAAGTTATTCAAAACATGGAGGTGATTATGTTTTATTTTAACTTGCACAACCCCAGAATGAATTAGAGAGATATAGCTTTGCTAACATTTTCAATGCTCTTCTGAGAATCATGTAGTAAACCCACTTCCATTTTGAAATCAGCATTCAGAACTTTCCCCCAAGCAGAAGTTTAATTTGTTAGATAAAACAGATGACCATCTCATTTAAGTGTATCCAGTGTTAGGACCAAAAAGTTTCCAATTACTGAAAGTCAATACAGTGCATTTTCCCTTGCAATATCAAGTCCTCAGTAAACTGTTTCTACTGCATACCCTTCAAACTGCAGACGATAAAAAGGCATTGGTAATAAAAAGCCTTCTACAACATAAAATTCCACAGCTTAACACTTCAAGATCAAAGTTTTTCCCCAGCCACACAAAAATATCAGAGACTGTCTTCACCAGAGCTATCAGATACACATTTAGGTAGTTCAGAGCACAACTTTAATTCTATGTTTTAATATTTTTTGTAATATTTTGGTCTTTTTCTCTCTTGCTTCAAAGCATACTGTAGTCTGAATTGGGTGCTACACAATGAACTTCATACACACACATTTAAGGGTGCCTCCTCCCTTAGTGTCACCAAAAGTCAGGAGCTTAATGCCTCAATCAAAAATACATTTCAAATAATTAAAATTGCATGCCTTGAGCTACATTCTGAGCTTCCTAAAATTGTCTTTATTTCAGGGCATTTTTGCCAAACACAGAATTTATGGGCAGTGGGATAGAAGGGAAAGACCAACAAAAGCATTCATCTTTAAGGTACATTTCCTGCTTTATATTCTTGCTTCAGCTTCTTTTTTCCCTTTCCCCAATTTCATTTCCATCTTATGCTGGTCCTCTGTACACCACCACTTTTGGAGTCACTTGCCTTGCCCTAACAGCACTCTTACTCCAAGCCTTCCTTTTTTATCTATCCTACCCAGACTATATTCTCACAGTACAAATCCTCTGGAGTTCTGCTTTTTAATCCCTAATGCTCCTAATATCAGATCTTGCAGCCTCTCTCATCCTCTTCCTTGAGTCTCTTCATTAAACCACTCTCCATTCCCTAGACCCTTATAGTAGAGGTAGGAAGAATGAGAAAACCTCAAGAGAATACAGAAGAGCCAGATCTTGGATAAAAAACCTTCAACAAGTAGCAAGCTCAGCATTATCTCTTATGGGGCAAGAAATTAGCCAGGGTTCAGGATGGCATATTTGAGATGGCATGGAAAGATAAGACTTGGGAGAGCAGCCAAAAAAAAAAAAAAAAAAAAAAATCTTTGCAGGGGGGGTTGATGCCTTTGAATTATCAGGCTTGAGAAGAATATTAGTTTCATCCTGAAAGGACAAGATGGCTGTACCTTATCAGAGTGTCCACCACATATAGGCAACAGTGCTTAACCTGCCCAATGGCTACTAGAAGGCCAACAGCTGCAGCCTGGTAGCGTGTTACAAAGCAGCAAGAGTGATTTCCCTCAATCCTGGAGAGATTCTCAGAAGATGTTTTTTTAAAAAGTTACAATTAATTAATGGCTACAATTATTTTTATAATTGTAATTGTAATTGTGCTATGCAGTAGAAGATCTGACCTACGCTGCAAGACTTGTTCTCTTGTACTTCTTCATTTCCTCTGTCACTACAGTTGTACAGAACACAGAAGGCTTTGAGATAATCAAAAAGCCATTTCACATGCGTGGTACTACATAAAGCATGGAAGCTGCTGCCCTGGAAAACCCTACTGACTGAAACCCTTGTTGTGCAGACACTTGATTTCGCATGAGTCATTTCATCAAACTAAATCCAATTAGACTACTCATGTGCTTATAGTTAAACAGATGCAAAACTGATTCCAGTATGTACATATGTTTCGGCTGGATGCCAAGATCGTAAATTATGCACCAGGACTGAGATTTGCTTTTATGAAGGAAACAAATTCAGGTCAAACTGGCTTAAGTATGTCTCTCAAAAATGCAACAGTCAGGGTTTTGTTTCCCTGTTTTTTCTTTAAAGAAAAAATTGCACAGAGAGCCTTGACCAATATCTTCTCAGAAATTTTTGTTTAAACAACAACAGCATCTTAAATGAACTGTGGGGAATAACATACTCTGAGAAAGTTGCATGGCAGGAATCCATATTTATTCACTGTGGATTTGAAGACTGTGTACAGTACCAGGAAAAAAAATGGGGATTTTTTCCCTAGCTATTGCATTGGCAAACTGAGGGAAGAATTTGTGAAAACTCATTTAAGAACAAAATTTCTACCTTTCTATATTTCTACAGAGATGACTATTGAGTCAAAGAATGAAGAGACTTTTCTCTCACTTGTGTTGTCTTTGCAGCTGTGCAAAAGCTGATAAGCATTTTCTTTTGGTACACTATCAAGAACTGCAGTGTTAAAAAAACATGGAGTAGGACAGCAGAGGATAACTTTTCCTTAGTACATGTTTCCCAATTTTAGGTCTTGCACTTTCCTTTCAAAAGACTGATCCCACCTTTGACAGACGGGAACTTGCTCATTTAGATTCCAGAACACCCCTTGACATATACATTTTATGGTCCTGTAGTGACCTAGAATGAAGTGATCCCGGTAAAATATTTTGGGTTTGTTTGTTTGTGTGTGTTTCTTTTTTCTTTTTGCCAGTCTGTTTAAGACCAGAATCAGTTCTTGTCTCCAGTTCACCACCTGAAAGTACAAATCTTTGTGCTGAGAGGAAAGGGTAAGCATGGAAGAGAGGGGGCATACATGCCTCTGCTGGCAGCAATGCAAGATTAAAGCAATTGTGGAGTGTAAGCATTAGTAGACACGTTTCACAGGTGAAACCTTTGTGCTTAACAAATCTCAGTTGAAATAGAAACAACAATTTTAAATGAGAAATTATTCAAGGAGAACAAATGAGGCCAAGGCTGAGGCCAAGGCTAAAGCCAAGGGTTTTGCCTTCCCCAAACATTTACATCGATGATTACAATGTTGTATTAAAAATACTGAGATGTTGATAGATATATTCTGACCACTTTGTCTGTAACCTTTTCTGAAGGTTCTGTGTTTGTCATTTTAATCTCTTCCTCACAATTAGAAGTATTACACACTTCTACTTTTTAAAAATGAAAGTAAATGTTCATCCCTAACAACCTGCATTTAGGAGTTTGTGACATGAAATATCAACCTCTTTCTAGAACATTACAGGTCACCAACAACAATCACCCAAAGCAAGTTGTCAAATCATACAATGAAAGACCTGGGAGGACATCACAGTCTTATCTGGTTTATCTTGCTTCCACAGAAGGTCACTCCTGACCACTCTTCATCTGGTTGTTATCTAAAGACTTCCAGTGATAGGGTTGCCATGCACCCCACAGACAACCTATGTGAGTGCTTCATTGTCTTCAGAATTATTAGCACATTCTTGACACCCACCTCTGACTTTCATAAGAGTACTAACTCTATTTCTTTTTCATGTATCTACCACATATTACAGTGGAGGAAAGATGTGGCACCTGGAGAAGAGAGCATTCTCTTTTGTCTTTTCAAGAATCTTTCCAACAATTGAGAACCGTTATCATGTCCCCCCCCCAGTCTTCTCTTCCCAATAAATTTGCTCATGCTATGAAACTTATATTCTTCTCATTCTTAATCACTCTTACTGATCTACTCTGTATGTTTTTCGTTTAGTTTGAAACTGTCTCAAAGAGCAACTTCCAAAACTCCAAAGTGTATTCCATTTGTGGCCTTTCTAAGAAAAATATATTTCTTTATTGCTTGATGGATTTCTAATATGCTTACAGAGGAAAAAGCTTATCACCTTATTTGCAAGACAAAAGAAAGCCCCATACATGCAAAAGACACCATTGCAGAAACCCCACAGTTGCCAACAGAAGTCACGCTGTTATTTCATGAGAACTAAAGCAGAAATAATCCATAACATTATAAGTATAAAGTCTACTGTAGTGCTCAGTGCCTGGCAGGCTTCAACACTGGTGTATGGCCATCAGACATGGTTTGGAGGGTGATGACACATGAACTCACTGCAGGATGCTTCTCCCAGCAGCTGACAGCAAGGGACTCTTGGCTGTCTCGGTGACTGTATAAAGACGGCTCTTAATTACTCAACCAAAAGTTATTCAGTGATAGAAAGATAATTACGGAGGATGGTTATTTGTCATGACCAACAGCTGGAAAAACCATGTCTTTGTGACTTTTTAAAAATGCCAACAGGAAACAAAAGATATCACTTTTTACAGGGAAAGAAACCTCTGATGGAAGTATAGCAATTTTTTTTAATGAAGTTTCATTTTTCACATTTACATTACATTTTACATTTACATTTAATTATAGAGTTTTACATATAGTTAAATAGTTTGTGCTTATTTATTGTTACATTAGATGGTCATAAACCACAGCATTTCTGTGAGCAACAGAGATTTGGACATTTGAAGAATTGTCCAAACAGTAGCACAGGTTTCTGTGCTGCACAGAAAGGAAAGGAGTTAGGATATAGGCAGAGATGAAAACACTCTACTGGGTATACTCTATTCTCTTCTAGAAATCTGCCTCCACATCTGTAAAAGTTACCAGATTTTTTTTTTAATGAGTAAATAAAACAATAATCTAAAACGGACAGGAATCTGTTCAGCCCTTCAGTTGTACCTCAGGCCCTTTCTTCTTTTTCCTACATCTCAGTATTTGTCCCTGTACCACTGAATACACAAAAGTCTGCAATTTCAGCAATTACACTTGCAATTATGTGTGCTTTTATGCATATTTTCCCATGTGATATTGTGGATAATATTTTTATAGCAACTATTTGTATGGTCTAGAAAGGGATGAGAATATTCTGATGACACCAGGTTTGATTGCTTTGAAGACTGGTTTTTTTCCAGAATTTTCAATTAAATTAGAACTTGATTTTAATATTTTGTTTCACATTTACATTTTTAAGTGACTTTACATATGACAAAGTCTTTGAATAATGTGTGACGCTAGTTTTTGGTGAACTGACTATGAGTAAGAAGCATGTCTTTTATTTCACACATAAACAAAATTAAAAGATTAAACCTGTAAGTTTTAGGGAAAATTCATATCCTATATCTTCCCCTTAAAAAGACATTTGAAATTTATATTGCACTGTTAAGAGTTCCACTTCTTCCCTGTGCAAACTGTGAGTTCTCCATACAGCTGGGAACTTGCCTACAGGAGGTAGTGGTGGGGTTCTTTTTCATTAAATCTATAAAATATATAATTTAAATTGCACATTAGAAAACATAAAATATGTTTGGCACATACATGCACTTTTGGTATTAAAAGAGATGAAATCATGAATTCGAACATTCCCATCTTTTTCTCCTCAATTCAAATAGGAAAACAAGAGGCAAAACTGGAACACAGATTCAGCTGAATCTAATTCAGGTGAATTCCAGCATCTCACCATTTATTTCAAGATCCAAGTAACCTCATTTTTATAAACTCATCACATATTTCCTCATCTTACCCATATCTTTGTATCTGACTATGATCAGTTTTCTCCCTTTGTTATATTATAATTGGCCTTTCCAGCTCCTTCATAAAATTTCACCCTTGTTAATGGGAAGGCATCATTGTGTGTAATTCTGCTATTTGGAGCATGAGGACAACAGCACTTTTCCTGGAAAAATGGAGAGCTAAAATCCAGAGTTTCATAGGTTTGACTCTATAAAAGTGTTATCAAACATTAAGTGTTGCAGAGTAGGTTTTATAAGACTTTTTTACACAAAATTTGTATTACACTGAAATATTAAAATATCTTTTCTGTTTGCTCTGTCTTAACAATGTGAGCTCCAGAAGGAAACTATTCAGTTGTTAGCAATAGAAACTAAGAAATAGAAAAGATTTTTCTCCTGAACTATCTTTGGCATGGTCTTTTCTCCAGAATAATTGTTTTTACAGTAGTCCCTGAGACAACAATGACTGTTCCTAAGACTGTTTTTCCTTTCTCAGTAATTTGCTAGTCTGTCATATTAGGTTTGCCTATAATATGCCCTTCAACAGAAGTACATTTATTAGCACTTGGAAAACTGTAAATAACCTAGACACTTTCATTCCAGTGGGTTTTATCTGGATAAGTAGAAGTTTGGATAACTGAAAAATAAGAAATAATTGAAAGACTCCCTGAAACACACATCTTCCTTGCTATATTTTCTCCTTTTACCTAAAATACAGTCAGCCTTAGCTTTATCCCCTATGGTATTGACGAACAATAAAATACATCACTTTGCCCTACTGGAAATAACCTCAGAAATTAAGTAGAGAGTAAAAACAGAGCAGCAACTGAGAATTCTCAGTCAAGTAGACGAATAAAGTATATTTATAGGCAATAGTTTGAGCTTCTTCCTAATTTGTCCACAACCAATCTCTTATTACCTGATTCAGCATCTTCAGGAAAGCTCCTGCTCCTTCCTCAGGCATTCTGGAGGAGGAGAATTCTTGGGGGAATCAGAATAAGTGTGTCCAAATCACCTTAGTCTACCAGTGTTGAGAGTACCAGGGTAGAGCTGATTTAACAGAACAGGAGACTTGCCTATTTCTCACAGCTGTCATCTTACAAAGTTGTTTTATTAATGAACTTCTAGAACTCCTGTCACTGATGTAGGAAGACAGATTTTTTTCAACCAAACAATAACAGGATCTAGTTATATAACCACCAATAAGTAGTCATATTGCAAAATGTGGCTGCTGCATCTTTGGCAAAAATACAATGTTCTTTGTCGGAGATGAAAAGTCAAAACTAAATGGGGACAGACTCAAATAAAATCTCAAATTCTTTTTGGCATCAATCACTGCTATTTTGATGCTTTAAAAGATCTGACAGGGTTCACAGGTGTGAATTTGAGAAACAAAGGTTGCCACATAGGAAAACTTCATCACAAATGTCTGGATTTCTGCAAACCGTAAGCCAATAAAGTAATTAAACTTTTCCTATAGTACATCCAAAGTCAAACCAGAACATCTGAATTAATTTATCCTCTTCTAAGATCTTACATTACTAAACAAAAAAACAACAAACAAACCCCCCTTACCCCTCAGAAAAAAAAAAAAAAAGAAAACCTACTTTAATATCAGTGTTAAGAAATCTTCATGAGTGGTATTCTAAAGACAATAACAGCATACTTTGCAGGTACTTAACACAGGTCTCTGAAACCAAGAGCCTGGAGGAGCCCCACTTAGTTTTTGTGCTTTTGTCAATATGCATCAATCAAAAATTTCTATTGGAAAACTACCATTTTCAATTTCTGGTAAAATTTTGACTTTTTGCCAAGGACCTTTACAGTTTCCATCCAGATTTCACAGCTTTCCATTTGTCAGCAGTTTTTCTCTCCTTTTGTTTTTGTTGTTTTTTTTAAAAACTGAAATAGCAACAGTTTATATGGGGAGTAGGGAATGTTTTTCTTACAGAAGATACCACAGTGACTACTGAGGTTCACA
The DNA here is from genome assembly GCA_013397135.1 of Pachyramphus minor. Classification (NCBI taxonomy): domain Eukaryota; kingdom Metazoa; phylum Chordata; class Aves; order Passeriformes; family Tyrannidae; genus Pachyramphus; species Pachyramphus minor. The sequence goes on along the minus strand of VYXB01000741.1, from coordinate 32,883 downwards.
TTACAGGCAAATAGGGAGCATTTTTGACCAGCAATTCTTTGGTCAATTGTTAGACAACTCGCTGGTAAGAGCTACAAATGGTTTTGCAAAAAACACTGGACTATTAATTTCTTCTTGTTCTGTTTAAATTGAGAATGAAACCTGTAATGTAGGCAACTCATATAGGAAATAACTAAGGTGGAGAACATCTATAAAACCTGCATATTACAATGAGAATTTCAATGTAAGTCTCAAGACTCTCACTCTTCTCTTTGCAGCCTGCCCTCATCTAACTGACAGAAGCGTAAGATATAATTAAGCACTACATGTCAGCAGGAATACAACAGTCAGGTTTCATAGGAACTTCCGACAAGGAAACAGCAGAATCCTTGACAAAATCCAATCTATCCATTAAAGATCCCACTTGCTGTCCAACACTGCTACCCCTATTGTTTGAAAATATCCCAAACTGCTCCTAGCTTTCAGAACAGAAGTAGTTGCTGAATACAGCAGCTGAAGTCTGACTTAGGTAAGAAGTCATGTGTAAAAGCAGAAATTTAGATCCAGGAGTGATATAATTTCTTGAGTAGTAGTTTAAATGTGCTAAGCTTCCTGTTTTATTTCTAAGATCTTATTTTCTTATGGGTTTGTGTAGGCAGAGAAGTAATGTTTTCATAACTGCAGGAGAGCAGAATTTCTTGTCAAAACAGCATCATTGGATGCTCCATTTTAAGCTTGACCATATTGCTGCTGGAAAACCTAAAAATCCCCTTCCTCACTATAGCAGTGAGGAATACAAAGCACATGCCGTTCACTGGTTTAGTCATGGGCTCCTTGTAAAACATCTGCAACAAACTAGAAAACTGCCACAATCTTTTTTTTCCTCCTTTGCTGTTCCTTCTCTTCATGCATCTTGGCTCAGTTTAAGCCATTTTTTCCAAGCTGCTCTCTCCTAAAATCTTTGATTTTTGTATCTTTAAACTCATTATGTCTTCAGTTCTTTTTGCTTCATTTTCTTTTTTATTTGTTCTCTTGTGAAGTACTATTTCATTCATTTCTTTCTCCCTAAATTTCTGGAACACTAAAAGGGTTCAATAACCTATTTTCTTCTTCTATCTCAGAAGGACATAGACCTCTTGGAGCAAGTTCAGAATAGGGACACCAAGTTGATAAGAGGGATAGAGCACATCTCCTATGAGGAAAGGCTAAGAATATTGAGGTTATTTAGCCTGGAAAAAATGAGTTTTCAGGGCAACCTAATTACAGCCTTCCAATACCTGAAGGGAGCCTACAAGAAAGATGGAGAGAGACTATTTACAAAAGCATGTAATGACAAGAGGTAATGGTTTCAAACTGAAAGATTAGATTAGATATTAGAAAGAAAATATCTACTGTGAGAGTGTCCAGACACTGGAACAGGTTGCCCAGAGAAGTTGTGGATCCCTGTGCTTCAAGGCCAGGCTGGATGGAGCTCCAAGCAACTTGTTTTTGTGAAAGGTGTCCGTGTCCATGGCAGGGGGGTTGAAACTAGATGATCTTTAAGGTCTCTTCTAACCCAAATCATTTTATGATTCTATGGAACATAAGGCATTCTTCTCAGTCCCAAAGCATGAATCTGCACTGGGAAATTATGTGTTTATTTGTAAATAAAGATCCCTTGAATCTATGACAGTCAGCTACGGTCTTGCTAAGAGAACTATGACTACAGAGAATGTAGAGTTTGTACCTGCCCCTTAAATTCACTGCCTTTTTCTTCCTCTCACTCTTTACCATGACAGTTTTCTACTTCTCAGTAGCAGAGAAAATATTCCCAAGGAGCACACACATTCGCATATGGAAGAGTTTGAGTTATATGAGGAAACCAGGAGAAAATAATGACTTTTTTTTTTATTTTTGGACACTCACCTTTTTCCCCCATCCCTGTGTATCACAGAGATGGGAGGTACACAAGAGGCTTCCAGATTGTACAAAGTTTCAAAAGAAACCTTCACAGACCAACAGTAGAGGCAGATGTAGAAATGATAATAAATCGTCACTGCAGGGTTTGTGTGCTGCAAGAGCAGCAGCAAAGGAGAGGAGCATTTGTTTTCACTAGATTAACAGAAAGAAAGCAATTAAGACTACAAATGCCTCTGTCCCATCCTTGCCAAGACTTTGGAAAAAGACTACTATTTGACATCCAGGAATTCAGCAACTCCCTGTAGTGCCTGCCTAAGGCCACACAGCACTGGACTTATTAAACACATAGTTATATGCTGAACTGTGAACCTGTATTAGGGAATGAGAAACAGCATTTTTTATCCTAACTCACGTGAGCATGAGGAACACAGTGCACACAAGAGAAGTGGCAAATAATGAGAATCTAAAAATGATAATTGGCATGAGAGAGGAAAATGGTTTAACAGTAAACCTTTCTTGGTGTGATCTTTCTGAATTCATCATATGTTTTTCCCTGTGCTAATTTCTTTTTCCTTGTTTAGTCTTAGGCAATGGCTTTTCAGAACTCCTCACACCTTTCTCCTTTCCAGTCTGAGCATGGCACCAATGCATATGTTTTGGAAGGAGAATAAAAATCAATTGGTGGAAGCAGTGGAGGAGGGAACTCCAACTCAATTGTCTCCATCATTTGAGACAAATTTGGGCCTTCCTTTATTTTGTGTTGCTTAGTCACAACCATCACACCAAAATAGGTGAGAGGAGACAATACTGTCTCTCCTCTTCTGATCAATCATTTACATCTTCAGAAGTACAAATTAAAAGAAAAAAAAACAGTAATGGTAACATATTGACAGACTCGTGCAAAAAAACCAAAGCTAATTGATTAGCAACCCAAAATACTTTGTTCAGTCCTGAGCAGCCATTTACAACTGGTCCTGGTAATAAAATGACATATTGAAGATTGCTTTCTCTAGGGGAAAGCTAGGAATACAACAGGACTACAACACAAATTTGTATGCATATGCAATGTTGCTTACAGAGAAACATAGGGTACTACTCGAGAATGAAGGACTAGTTTGGTTTTGCTTTTCCTTTCTGCCTTTTGCCTCTATCTGCTTACAGCAGCAACCTTTTTTTCCTTTGCTGAGCTTTAAAAAACTCTCTGGAGGTAAATCAGTGGCATTGTGTTAGTAACTAGCCCCGGGAGGCAGAGGCTAATGGCCTTAATTATTACTTAAGGGCCAGGTGGGAAAATTTAGAACTTGAAACCAATCGAGAGGGGTCAGAGGAAGACAGGGCTCCTGAAACCAGCGTGGAGAGGCTGTTTGCAATAGTCTGAGTAACAGAGGAGCAGCTGAGATGTCCATAGCTGAAGCTGATGGAATAGATTACTGATTAGTTCCCTACTCATTTACCACAAATAAATCTTTAGACCGACTTGTAAGAAGTGCACCCAGTTTGACCCTCCTAGTTTAGGAAAGGATAAATAAAACATTTATCATAAGAGTAAGCCAGAAGCATTGCTTGAGGTTAAAAGCAATTGCAAGAATGTTATAGGAAAGTTCCTCATGAAGGCAGTTTCTACCAATTAATTCTACAGACCACTGTATCCTTAGAATTGATACAAAAAGAGCATCAAGGAATAGAAACAACAAAAGAGTCTTTCCGTTTGTGAAACTGAAACAGGCTGTGCTTCTGTTAAAGGCAAGGTCTGACATTTTGGGGTGGGGGATGGTGGACAATATAAAAATTGTTAAACATGATTCCCAAAAGAAAAGGCAATTCCTGCTCAAACTACACAGGCAGCCAATTCTCGCAAACAACACAGCTGTGTTGAAGAGCAAATGCTCTTCCCTAGAGGAATCAGACAGATCACAGTAGCCTCCTAAATCCCTACCAGTATCATTAAGTATCTCTATTGGGTGATAGCTTTCATGGTACTATCCTGAAGAAACCAGAAACTCTCACTGTAATCCATAACTTCACAGGCTTGAGATGGTACAGCACTTTCCAACTTTCACAGTCATTTGCCTATATCTGATACAAAAGTGAACTAGAACTTTTGCTTGGCCTGGTTATAAATGAGCCCTGAGATTCTATATGCTGCCTGTTAAACTCTCAGGCTTGTGAGAAGAGAATTCTCCTCTTTCCTCCAGGATAGCATGGCATACTGTAAGCTCCCAGAACAGCTGCTATTTAGAAAGGAAGTGTCACTTCTGAACTTGATTCCATGCTTTAGAACTCTGTGATTTCTTGTGGTTGCATAATCTTTGTTGACTGCAAAATGCTTCTGTCACTCGGTACTTAGAGCTCAGTTAGAGGGAACCATGCAGCCATCAAGCAGCACAGAGGTTTCCAAGATGATCTAATCATCTCAGGCATTGGAATGGTCAGGCATTGGAATGGGCTGCCCAGGGAGGTGGAGGATTCTCCGTCCCTGGAGGTATTTAAGAAGAGACTGGATGTGGCACTTAGTGCTTTAGTCTAGTAACCACGGCAGTAGTGGATCAAGGGTTGGACTTGATGATCTCAGAGGTCCTTTCAAACCCAGCTGATTCTATGATTCTAATAGACCTGATCTGTAACAGTTCAAACTTATTTACAACAAAAAATATTTACCTTCTATTAGGAGTGATATTTTGAGTTGTAAATTCTAGGGATCACTTAGTTACATGCAATCACTAGCTAACTAAATCAGTGCACAAGGCTCAACTCTTATCACTATCCAGCAATGGAGAATTCCACTAGCACAGTATACAGCAGAGTATAAAATCCTATTTGGCAGAACTCCACATCCTCCAAAAACCACATTCAATCCGCCTTATTGCAGAGGAAGAGTTCTATGCGAAAAAACATCTAGAAGGATAGCGGAAGAAATGGAATACATCTGAGCAGACAGTGCATTTTCTCATATTGATATCATAACTCAACTCAATACCTGACTGTGGAGCACTGAATAGCTATCAAAACTGCTTTGTATCATGCTCCAAATCAAATTATTTAATCTTTCAC
>VYXB01000741.1:0-27780 GCA_013397135.1 Pachyramphus minor | reverse complement strand
CCCATGGTTCAGATGCCTACATTTTGGGCTCACTCATTCTCCTCTTTCACAGAGCCCTACCTGAGTTCAAGGCATGCAGTGCTATGATTTACAGGCTGAGATCCTTCTGGAGCGTGAATAGAGAACTTAAGTCTCATCTGTTGCATTTTAGTAAACCCAGGTACAAGAGGTACAGNGGAACCATGCAGCCATCAAGCAGCACAGAGGTTTCCAAGATGATCTAATCATCTCAGGCATTGGAATGGTCAGGCATTGGAATGGGCTGCCCAGGGAGGTGGAGGATTCTCCGTCCCTGGAGGTATTTAAGAAGAGACTGGATGTGGCACTTAGTGCTTTAGTCTAGTAACCACGGCAGTAGTGGATCAAGGGTTGGACTTGATGATCTCAGAGGTCCTTTCAAACCCAGCTGATTCTATGATTCTAATAGACCTGATCTGTAACAGTTCAAACTTATTTACAACAAAAAATATTTACCTTCTATTAGGAGTGATATTTTGAGTTGTAAATTCTAGGGATCACTTAGTTACATGCAACCACTAGCTAACTAAATCAGTGCACAAGGCTCAACTCTTATCACTATCCAGCAATGGAGAATTCCACTAGCACAGTATACAGCAGAGTATAAAATCCTATTTGGCAGAACTCCACATCCTCCAAAAACCACATTCAATCCGCCTTATTGCAGAGGAAGAGTTCTATGCGAAAAAACATCTAGAAGGATAGCGGAAGAAATGGAATACATCTGAGCAGACAGTGCATTTTCTCATATTGATATCATAACTCAACTCAATACCTGACTGTGGAGCACTGAATAGCTATCAAAACTGCTTTGTATCATGCTCCAAATCAAATTATTTAATCTTTCACATCCTGCCACTGAATTTGGGAAAAGGGATTTGATCTTATGTTAAGTCAGCTTACCACATGAAGAGAACTAGCTCAAAACTTCAGATCCAGATTTGAACTGGACCAAAGTTTTAGAAGTTTGTGTCCCTTTCTATTGGCTCTTATTTTAATATGATTACTACCTTATCCTTAGCTTCCATAGATGAAATTGAAAGAACAAAGAGGGTACTAAATTAGAATACAATTTTTTAAATAAAATTAAGTCATCCATATGTCTATTTTGAGAAAGTGCCCCGCCCCCCCACCCTATGGTTCAGCTGCCTACATTTTGGGCTCACTCATTCTCCTCTTTTACAGAGCCCTACCTGAGTTCAAGGCATGCAGTGCTATGATTTACAGGCTGAGATCCTTCTGGAGCGTGAATAGAGAACTTAAGTCTCATCTGTTGCATTTTAGTAAACCCAGGTACAAGAGGTACAGAATTTGAGGGACAGAAAAGGTTTCTGTGAATATCTCCCACCACTATCATTGGAATTGGCATTGGTTTTGCTCTGTTGTGTGGCCAGGCCACAGATCAGAAAACGTGTTAGCAGGAATTAATTTTAAAAACTGAAAAGCAAGATAACTAGTAAAGTTCCCCTTCCCTAGTTAGTAACCAGATTTAATGAACCTAAGTAGAATGCCTCTTCTGCACATTCACCATCCATTCAAGTCTTTCCCTTAGTGTGCCAGACCTGCTGCATGCATCCAGAATGATAAGCTGGCATTGGTATCCCTGCAGCTCTCTGAACTTCCCTGCATGGAATTTACTTCCTGCCTAGTGAGCTGCATCAGAGACACCTCAGAGCTGATTAGACAGAGCAAAAGACCATGTGGGGCTACAAAGGCACCCATAAAGCTCAGGATTTGGACTCTGAGCCATGCACCAAGAAAACATCAAAAGTTTTTATCCCGAGATCTTTACTGGTTCCTTAGGATCAAATAAGTCAACAGACCATGTATTAAGGGTTATGGTACAGTCTAAATTCCATGGATTTAAGACAGCTGCACAAAACAAAACAAACTCATCTTGTCTTACTGATTTTTGCACAAAAGTTTCTGAAATCCCCTGACATGCATCTAAAAAGCATCTCAGCTGGTTATCTAGATAGGTGCTTGTACTGGACATTAGGAGTCACGAGTCTCTAAATGTAAGATTTCTCAATGAAACTCTGACTCAGCTCACCAGAAGGATTTTGTAGGGGGTCTGAAAAGGCTACAGTGTGTTTATTTTGTAGCTAAAGGATTACAGGCAGAAGATATTCCTAAATCCAAAAGAAAATATTATGACTCAGGAAATGGTCCCCAGAAGGAAGGTTTCCTGAAACCACCACAATTTTTAAAGGTGTATATACACCATCAAGATTTGCAATACCAGAATTTATAAACCAACAACATTTACTTGTCTGACAACATCTGTAATATTACTTTGTATATTTTTCTTTCCATTACAGCTGGCTAAACTAGCTGTCAATCTTCTAATCAACAAAGTAAACAAAACAGGATTTCCTCTTGTAGACCCTGGGCATACCATGCCTATTGTATGGCACTATTTGAACACAAGGAAATGTTCATATGTGGCATAGGATGCTAATAGCTGGATTTTCTATTTTTAAGTTACAGCACACAAGCAATGCAAGAAATTGGTTTTCTCTGGCAAATATGACCTCTTCAGTTTTGTCAAGAAATTTTGCAACTCCAGTATTATTGTTTTTAAATGAATGTAATGATATGTGTAGCATATCTTTACAATGCCACATGCAACAAACAAAATACAGAGACATTACTCTGTATTTATATATGTATTTATATATGTATATATATATGATGTGAGATATATAAATGATATGATATATATATGTGATATTATATATATATTATCTATAAAAAATATATGTATTTATATATGCTGGTAGTCACAGCTCACCTCTATGAGTCCTGTAAAGGAGTAGCTTTAATATCTGCTCAGTGATTCCTACACAGAGACAACCGGTATATTATATTTAAACCAGTTAATCTTCAAAAAGTAGAAGTGAAGAAACCTGACATCCTAATTACATATGTCCTAGATCCCCAAGTCCTCACCAGCATGCCTTCTCCATTTCACTCCACATCTCTCTCACTTCTTGCAGGACTAGAGTTCATAGCTTGTTGAAGGCTGAGAAAACACCCATTTCCCAAGCAGTTTCTGGCTCTCAAAAATCTAAGAAGTCCCTCGTGAAGGCAGTTACCTGAATTTTTCTACTTGAGTCAAATAGAGATTTTCACAACTCAGTGCAAATCAACATTGTTAAGATTCCTACCTTGTGGAATTAGATTGAAATTAATCAATAATTTCAAAGGTTATGCAGGGACAGAAAAACTGACAGAGCATTAAACACCTCCTTGGAAAACAAAATCAAGACAAAAAAAGACAACAAACACCTTTTCACATTTATACAATAAACCACATGGATAATGAAACAGTACTTTTTCTACTTTCCTTGTAAACAAGGTTTTAAAAAAGATGTCTTACCTTGGACATAAGTAAAACAGAAACAGTCTGGCATAAAATCTCTAAATAACACTTTGCACCTAAATGTGTTTTTACGGAAAGTCATATTTTGAAAGGATCTAACAAATATCTTGCAAATTACTGCTCTAGGTAGAATGAATTTCGAAGTGATGCATGAGGATACAGAGGAGAATCCCATATTTATTAGCAACTTCCATGGCACTATATACTATAATATACTATTATTTTTCTGGATATATGTATAAGTGGCATTATTAAATAGTTCACAATAGAGGATAAGCCTGGGAGATCATATTTTTTAATTTATTTAATATAATTTAACCTCACAGATTGACTGAAGGCAAGAAATACAAAGTTATTATACTAATTAAAGACATGAAATAACTTTCAAGAAAATGTTTTGATGTTCGGTAAAAGGTAATGTTCTGTAAAAGATTCAACCTTTGCTGCTTTTTATTTAATAAACCTATGAGAGGCTAACTAATGTAAGAAGATGTATGTCTGTGCCCAGCCATATTTCTTTTAATGTACTGTCTTCCAACGCCCTGTTCTAAGACATTATGGGAGACAAATGGACCATTCAGTAGTTTATAATTAATAATAAATTATGCATCATGTGCCTAATCAAAGTTCCATATGAGTTTTGGGACATTCCCAGCTTTTTTTAAAACTGTAAAACCAACATTTATAAGCTGAAAGCAAACGTGTTTACTATTTGCCATTCAGCCTTCCGAAAGTCAGGGAAAAAGATACACAACCTATCATGGGACAAAACTTAAGGCTTTCTGTGCCTTATGTTTTGCAGAGGTCATGTTTCACAGGCTTCAAATAACAGGAGCTATGGAAACACTCTTTATATGCGTCAACTTTGAGCACCAAAAATTGTTGGTCCTTCATTTGATCTGATCATGGAAAACCGCATTGCCCTCAATTAACTAATTCAAGGTAAGATGCTGTTTGGTTTTTTCCTCCTAAAGGATGAAAGGTTTAGGGTAGGATTAGTGAGGCCCATTAATTTTTGAAATTAAATGCTGTCCTTTTGCTTTCCCATATCTTGGATTCTGCATTTCCACCAAAGTCAGAAGAAACACAGCTCTGCTGTATCAGATAGCTGGCTGTAGCCTGAGTAAAGCCCACAGAAATTTGTCCTTGCAGCGTTCATACAAGTCCTCTCATGTGAGATAGGAAGCTGACACTTAATTTGGTACCAGTGCCACTTAAAACCCTCTCACAATTTCTGCCAGTAATCCATACCCCCATCAGGCCCTTGAGTGTGCTATCAGGCCTTATTTTTTTCTGGCCACCTCTCCTGGGACCTCCACCTTCAGGCCCCTTCCCAAGAGCCCCAAAGAAGCTGAACTATGCTGTGGGCAAGTGGGGGCCAGTGGCATCCCAGGCTGCTCCTGGCTTACTGCCTGCCCCTCCTGCACTGAGCTGGGACTGCACACACAAGACTCCTGCTTATCTGCTGGTCACTAGGCTGTCAATGGGACCATCTACTGACAGCAGCCCTGCTCTGACATTTGCTACATCAAGTCTCCATAACCTTATACTGGTTTTTATCCACTGTTTCAGAATTTCCCCCCACTTTCATACTGTATCAGAGGTAAAGCAATGACCTGTAATGCATGCGTGCTCCAAAGACTCAAATAGGAAATTTCTTCTATTCTTGCCAATGACACCACTTGTTCTAGGCAATAAATTGGTAAAAGATTCAACCTTTTTTTTCTGAAATGAACAGTGACAAGAAAAGGTCACTGAACTAAGGCAGTGTTAAGGTAAAACTCAGATCATGAACTGGATTTTAATGGGCAGCTTTTCTGACTCTTCTATTGGCTTTTGCTTTCATAAATTTTAGCCGAGGTGACATGGGAAACTTCTGCTTCTGGCAGAGGTGTAAGAAGAGATATTGAAAGTCATCTGTTAGGATAATGTTGTATAAAGAAAAGATCACCACACAGAGTGGATCCACTTTTTGAGCATCACTATCTCAATAAGCAATTATGTAACAGATCACAACACAGTTGACTTGGATTAACTTGTAAGGCTGCTTGAGGAACAGTTCACAACACCACAGGAGACAGGAGGTAATAATAAAAAGTCATTCGTGCCGATTAGGAGGAACAGGCAGATGAAGTGAGGGCCTAAAATGGCTGCATGGCAGTGGAAATGTCATTCCCTGGTGACAAAGCCATTTCAAAGAAGAAGGACAGAAGATGAAGACTATTGCACACCCGGCCTCTGACCTGCCACAGGAGGACTTTGCAAAGAACTGAAAGAGACAGCGCACTTGCAGATGTTCATTTTGACCCTCAGCTCTGTATACTCCTCACTATTTAAAGTAAGAAAGCTCCTAATTTTTAACCCTTTTTATGTTTTGTTACATGTTTCAGTTAACACTTGCCCAAAAACCAGTGAATTGTAAACATTATGCCCAGCTGCTGTAACACCAGTAAGTGGTATGTGTAAGCTACTATGGGATTGGTTGGTGTCCATGTTAGTTATACGGCTTTGATGGGTGAAGCATATGAGTTTTAGGAAATGGGCTGCTGGAAAGAGACTTTGTGATTTGAAGGTGTGTTTATAAAGGTGCACTGTCAAAACCACTTGCCAGAAACACATGGAAAGTACAGAGGCCTATTAAGCAGGACATAAATACAGCAACTGGGAGAGCACTCAGCCAAGCAAGCTACGTATAGCAGGACTGTGAAAAAAGGACTGCATGGTAAGAAGCAACATTTAAGGAGGAAGTCAAACAACTTGCTTGATAAAGGTACATATATGTACATGCATACTCATATTGTGTACATAGGTTGAAAACTTAGATTTAAAGCCCAATGCTTCAGAAATTTGAACTATTATTTTGATTTTTACTTTTTTTGTACTAATTAAAAAGGTAAAAAAAACCCCCAACTCCTAAATAGCTACAGACAATTATTCTAACGCTTCTACAGTCTCATCATCCCGCAGTTCTCTCAGTTTTGGCTACTTAATCAGTGCCAATGATCCAATCAGCAAATTAATGGCTGTATCCATTTCAACTCTGCAAGGCCAGAATCCTGTTCTGAGACACATTTAGAAAAGTTCAGAGGCTAAATGTTGGTCTGTTATCCTTAAGAATATAAAAGAAACTACATCGTGAATATTGGAATTAACTGCAGTTTGTACCAAAGTGCTCTAAACTTATTCAACTGTCGAGAGAAGAGCCCATGTGGATGTGCAAGACAGCCTGAAATGGAACCAGAGGACTAGATGAAAGGCAAATGAGCCCCATTGCTACATTAGGATGGAATAGGAGCACTGTATAATACTGGCAAATCTCATGTAAGGCCAGTATGAGAGGCACATCCTTCCAGAGAGGTGTATGCTGGGCACAAATACCCTGGCGTCCATACAAGGGTGCCAAATGCCCATCCCTATACAACTGAATCCCCTTCTGCTACCTAAAACCAGGATGAACTGCCACGACCTCTAACTTCTGTATTAGGTCAATACACTATGCAAGGGAGCTATATGACTGAATTTAAGGAAAGCATCTAACTTTAGGGCAATTAAGCTTTATACACACATGTATTAACAACATAGTCCATAGGCTCTCTTATGTATTCATATACATGTTTTCATGATGAGGCCTGGACAGATTTATCAAGACAATCAGTGCAATTGTATTCCTCATGGTTCCAGCAAAGCACAAATTGAAACAAACATTTTAAAAAACTGTTTTGAATTTTAGCTATGGTAATAAAAGCAGAGGAAACCTTCCAATGGCTATTCAATTGAAGTCAACTCAGTCTCTTTACCCTAGCTGAGCAGTAATGTCTGGAGGTAGGGATTTGTACTGTGATTTATGTTCAGCTATAACACCCAGGAAACAAATGACTTATCCAGCTTTCCTACAGATTGATTTGCTTTGGGAAAGTCAATGAATTATGTCATGTCTGCATTTACTAATCAGTAGACAGTGATAGAACACATTTGCCTCACAGGACCAGTCCAGTGTTAAACTGATATATTTTTAGTGATGTTTTCAGAATCCCAAACGTGCTATGTAAATCCAAAGAATTAAGATACAGAAACCTCTGGCAATTAAAATATTGGTGAAGTTATAAACAACTTGGTCATGTTGTATAAAGTTATTATACAAAATTTTCTTGCTAGAAGCCGTATATCCTAAAACTTCTATTACCTATATGAATTATAGATGTTAAATGACAAATGTGAAAAGTAACACCGTAGTATCGTATACAGTTAAAGGACATAACTTTCAACTAGGAAAAAATGGTAAAAGGTGGAGCAAAAGTTCTGAAGATCCTGCCACTACTGACACTGCCTACCTCACGTGGACAGCAAAACTCAAGTAGAAATAACTGTCTCACAGTTAACAGTATACTCACACACAGTCTATTTTTTAAAAAATTTGATATTTCACATGAACAGCACTAGATATAAGGTCTAGGTACTGTAAATACCCTAGCATTAGATATTAAAAAATCAAATAAAATCAAAATCTAAACATAGAAACGGAGAAACAGGCTAAAAGCAAGTCAGTCTACTCCCTGACAATTTTCTATTAAAAAAAAAAAAAAAAGGAAGAATAAGGAAGATAAATAATCTCCACAGAGGTTAGAGGTAGTCTTAAAAACTTCTTACTTCTTATACTAAATAAAATGATTTTGAATTGGCTTGTGAGTACAGTAAAAATAAATGTTCTGTCCTGGATTTTATCAGATGTATGCAGGGCTAAGTACTAAAGACTATGAAATACAGACATTTAGGCCAGGTTTCTTAAAAGTTTAGGCCAAGGAACTGGCAGTCTGAGAGGCTAAAAGCCTTTTTGGCTCTTTAAGCATTCTAGACACTTCTACAGATTCATAGACTTTAAGCTCAGAATAGAATGTCTGCACCATAGAACATGACCTGTCAGCTCTTGAACAGGAGGGTACAGTAGGCACCACTTTCCTAAATAACACTGTCATGCCACATATACTTTCAGATTAATTAGTACATATAAAAAGAAAACTACCTTAGATAGACATTTTTGCGCAATAATTAACTACTTTCATACTTATGGTTGGTTACAATCATTGTAAAAATGTTTTACCTCAATTCCAAACTAAACTTAAAAAAAAAGTTTTATCTGCTGAGTCTTTTTTTTAACTTTGCCTTCTAAAAAGACAACAATCTATTAATTTGTAAGAACCACTGAGATCTGTTATTAAATCATCATGGCTTTATCCCTAACAATGTAATTCCCTCGTTATGTAGCAAATTTTTCAGCTCCTCAGTGTTTTGTCACTCATTCAGATCCACTATGACTTCCAATATCTTTTTCCAGTGTTACATAAACCTGTATATTATGTGTTTCCTGAAGGGACACACAGGGTGTGGACATTTAAGGGTGGGCACTTAATTGCATGATTATGTACATAGGTGGATTTTTAAAAGCATCTAATGAACCCCACAGAAGCATCAATCTTGTAAGAAACCATCTTTAAGGCACAATTGACACAAACAGCATATTCCAAAAGATGCCTGTATCTTATTCCTTCAAGCCTCCCTCTCTCAGCTGAACCAAGAGGGTATGAGGTGTCACACATGCCCCAGACTCATCTGACTTCTTTTTCTCTAAACACAGCTTTCCTGCTAAGCAACACACTTGGGGAAACAGGAATTTTAAAAACTTTTATTTTAGTCATTTAATACAGTCTTTGAAACAGGTCCAGTCCCACGGGGTTCCATCTGCAAAAGATTTTTTAAAAGCATATGACTAACTGTGCAAAGTGAGACAGAGACACATACTTTCAGAGGTGGTCTAAGAAACCACATATCACTTATTAAGTAAAGAAGGCCTGAAGGATATCCATGTGCCCCTTTGAGAGCTAATACAGAGCTCACACTATAATGTTGTGGACTGAGGACAGGTCATAATGGGGCCATTCATCCGTACGGAAACCAACTCACCTTTCCCTGTTTCTCATGCAGATTCTTTTATTCATCTTGAGATGGTGCAGCTGGGGAGCGCAATGGCAGAAGGTACAGGGAAGAAATTCTGAATAGTTCTGCAAAGCATCTTCCTGGTGGAGTCAGACAATTCCCAAATGCCATGGGAAACACAAGAGGAGGAAAAACATTACTTCATGACCTCTACCCAAATATAACATGGAGTCAGAAGCAAGATATATCATCCCAATTTTAATTAAAGCACGCATGAAAGACAATCACACACTCTTAACTGCTACAGCACAGGTACACAAAGGTTAGATTTGTATCACTGCAGGTGCCTTAACAACAAGAGATATAAGCTCTTTGTATGCTCCTGATTCATCTGTAGGATTCCATCAACTTTGGGTCATGGTCATTGGATGACTGTTCTCATCAGATAAGGGCGAAAAAATATAAATATATATATATGCATATATAAAATGTGTGCATGTCTGCACCTATGTATGTATGTATATGAAGAGAACAACATGTATTATTTCCCACTAGATCTGGGCATAGCTCATGGTATAATCATGATGAGAAGAGTTAGAGAACACAAACCGAATAGATGTGAAGGGACACTGAGAATGACAGTTTGACCAAAGCAGCTGATGAGAAGCATCATCTATATGGGAAATTATTCAGTTGTACCATGCCAAGATCCAAGCAACAGCTGAAGTATTTCATAGAAACACTGTGAGCTCCAAGAAGCAGCAGCTTAGAAAACTCTAGAGATGCATATGGAATTCATCCAGTGTTAAGATGTTTCATAATATGCCACACTTATATGGGTGAAATGAAAACTCACACCACTTACAGAGCCCTACCTCTGGCAGTATATTTTCATATGTGTTCGTGTTTTCATACTCTTTGATCAGTTCCCAGTGAAATACAACTGTTGACTCTTTACACAGTTTTCAAAGACTAGTTTCCAGGACCTTTTATTGATTGTGCAACAATACTGTTCTGTAATATTTGTAACAGTGAGTGGCTCATTTGTTACCACGAGTTTTGCAAAATTATTTGATTGCTGTCTTTTGACTGTGTTTAATAAACATAACACACATTTCACAGTTTCCAAAGCCTAACTACACCACCAGTTCCCTCCCTATCTCAATAACTAATGTAGATGCTGGGTTTTTTAATTTTTTCTTTGAAGTATTCAAAATCAGTCACTGCTAGAGACAAAATACAACGAAGCATGTTTGATGAAACATATGGCAGACAAAACCTCAAGTAGATTGATAGGGATTATTGGCAGTTGTTCTTTTTTACTTCCTATTCTGCAGGGAATAAGATACTGCTAGAGACCATCTGGGAAATCCACCCAGCAAATCCTTTGTTGTTGTAGGGATCTAGGACATCAGTGATGATTCCAGTACCTCACTGTTTTCCAGTGGCATATTACATCTGCACTATTGTTGTTTTCTGTAAGTCTGAATATTATTAATCAAAACTTCATAGACATTGTGATCTGAACCGTTGCACATCTTCTTGGAGTAAATGTCTATTACCTTGGTTCCCATTTACAGAGGATTACATTCAGTAATTGAAGTAATTCCTCACAGTCCTTTTTCTGGTAAGTAATACTATTATCTACATATACTATTTTGTTCCTAAAAATACCCAAAATTTCAGATAGATCCTCCTAGGAGTCTTTGGAAGCAAATGGGTAACAGAGGAGAATTACCAGAGAAAGCTGAAGCAGAAAAAGGAGGATGAAAAGGCTAGCAACAAAAAGAAAGATGAAAAAGAACAAAATAGTTAAATAGTTTTAAAGTTGAATTCTACTTCTCTTTCCCTCTTTCCTCTATTAAAAAATTGACCTTCTCACTTCTCTCACATCACACAGCAAATCCAGTTACATGAATAAATAAGTATCCAAAAAGAGTATTCAATGTTCTAGTGTAAGTAATTATTCCCAGCAATTGCTAGGGAGAGCATACAAAAGCACAGCTTGAAGGTGTATCAAGCATTCAGCAAGACATTTGACTACTGGCATTCATTCAAGAAAAAACAAGATTAGAAAGAGAGATGCCTGTAAGACCACCAATAAAAGCTATATTTATTTTAAAACCTCATCAATATTGTTATAAAAGTCATTAAAGAAAAAAATTCTGGACTTCTTTCCTCCCTTTCTTCAGGAGTTGACTTGGCATATAGAAAAGAACCCAATACCAGAAAGAAACAATTGGGAGTAACATTCATGATTCTTGAATAACAATATAGTTTTGAAGGAGTGTAATGTGTGTAGAAAGTGGTCAATTATCAAGCTATTCATCACAGATTAGTTTTGAGGATCAGCTCTTCAACCTCTGCATCTGAAAAATAAAAAAAATGACAGTTCATTAAAACTGTAAATAATATTAAGACCAAACACTATCACAGTAGGTAGCAATAATTGCTACCTCATTATATTTTGCTCAATTTACCATCAAATAGTATTTAATCTTCCAAGAGTAAGATTTCCTCTCTTTTTTTTAAGCTGGCAGAGGAGCTGTGTATTTGATAACAGAAGAAGAAGAAAAAGCTGCAGCAAATCATTTGACATGGTAGGACTTCAATACAAATTTAATTTCCCTCCTAATGAGAAGAAAAAAAAAAGCATAACCAAACACAAAAGCAAGATTTAGGGACTGCAACAAGGCTCAGCCTTGAAGCTGTCTGTCAGGAACAAATCTAGGTTGAAGTGAACAGGAATTTGCCTGAATGGTACAGACACGGGTTCCCAGACTGATGAACTATAAAACGTACTTGTCTGTAAATGGGGAGGGAAGTAGTAATTTCATACCTTACCTCACTGATTGCAGAGGTGCTTGATAGCTTTCTCTCTTGTCTGATCAGATGTCCGGCCACTAAAACCAAGTTGGACAAAGTCCTGCATCCCTTCCACGTACAAATGCTTCATTTTCAATATGAGGGACCAAAGACTCCAAAGGTGAGTGTAAATGAGGATAGACAGCTGGATCTATAAGTAACACATATGCAATCTGGAATCAACAGCACCACTGTCTGATATTTGACCAATGTGCACTTCTTCCTTTAAAAAAAACTTCTGAGAAAATTTATTAAAGATCACATTAAAACTTACTCTCTTTCATTACATTAGGTGGGATCTCACATACATACAGAGCCAGATTGTATTCTCCATTACAGATATGTAAATCTGGAGTAGCACCATCAACTTCAGTTTAATTGATCAGGAGTTACATCATTGGAATGGATGCTCCACAGAAAATCAATTTCATTTTCAAGAGCTTTCACCGAACATGAAAACCTGCTACTAAATGTACTTCCAGTGGGAAGAATTAGACATAAAACTGTTATCATAGACAAAGGACTTTGATGAATGTCACTGTTAGAGAATGCTACAGCATCCATATTTCCTGGCAAACACAGCACTGATTTTTTTTTTCATGCATCTGTAGTTGTCTTCAAAACAATGTTCTGTTTAGCCATTTATTAAGGGCAGCCCCCAAAATCAGAAGATTCATATCTGGAAAACACAGTGCTCTATAAAACCATAGTGCTTACAGTTAGACAGTGCTTAAACAGTGCTTATTAAACCCTTAAACTAACAACATTTTTTTTTTTTTGTACCAAAAAGCTTCTCAGTGGTCTATAACTATTACCTTACAAAAGCAGCAAAAAACAAGAAAGACTTTTTTTCTTTACAGAACCACACTGCTTTCTCCAAACAACAAATGAACTGACTTTTGGAAACAGAAATTTGTGAGTTTCTCAGCTTTCTCATTTTCTAAAAGTAGGGAGGAGTAAAATCAAGGCGTCTGATAAAGTGGTAAAGCTAAAGGACTCAGTCTTTACAATGAGAGCAACCTATAAAAATCCTATGTATGAAGTAGGGATTCACAGGGAAAGAGAAAATAGGCTAGTTTGTAGGTAAGTGCGTAGAAAGAATCAGGTCACAAAAACTGATTGCACACAATTTTTGTTCTCCTTTTATTAATGTTCTCCATACACAGGAGAAGAGAATAGGACTACCTCCTTCTATTGCAGTATATCTATCACACAAGAAGTTATGAAAAACAGTGGCCTGGCTGTTACCTCTGCACAAACCTGAGTATAGCAGAGAAAGGAGGTGCATACTTCAACGCAACATTTGACCGTATGTTCACACACCAAAGATGAGAGATACAAGCCAAAAGATGTTGTAGCCTTGTATCACCTACACATGATGGTGACAGGCATGGATTTTACCCTCACTTTAATTCTTTTATAATTTTTACTTGTAAATCTCAGTACAAACTATTTCCAAGGATTTAGTGTAGAGCAGCAACAATGGATTCATCAGGTAACAACAACTAAGTCACAGCTGGAAGATCCCACCATTCTCTCCTCAGTGCTATGGCTGCAATGCTGAGAGCAAACCGGACCCTTGTGGAGCTGCAGGCTCAGTCTGTGCTGGTAACTTATTGCTCCACTGAATGTGTATAATGCTGACTTTGCATTCTGCGCCCCCCACCCCCCCGTTGTTCTTTGGTTAAAATCTTGTTCAACTAACAACATTGTCCTGCCTATACCTTTACCAGACTTTGCTTCCCTGCTCATAAGTTATTCACTACAAACAAATTTTGGTTTTTTGCAAACAGTATTTCATGCTAAGCCTTTTCCTAGTCCTAACAATTAAGTCATAAAATAAGGCTGTCAAACCCCTGGACTGTAGATTTTTAAGATATTTGCATTAACAAAATGACAGGCAATAAAATATAGCATTGCTTTAACAATTTCTATCTGACCACGGAAATGAAATAAAATATAACAACCAAACAAAACCAAAAATCTAATTTCCTCTTGTTCCATATCAAGGTAGTGAGATCCAACTTCAATCAAGGGAGATGCTGAAAAGTTCTCAGGAAAGGATAAGCTGGAGTCAAAAGCTCCTTTCTGAAATGTTTAACTCTCAATCCAGAGTCATTGTTTGTAACTTGGGCATTTAACAAAATAAACTAGATGGGCAGAAGTGTATTTGTACAAAAAAAGCCAACATGCAGCATTTAATGGCATCTTCAGAAGAGGAGGAGATCCTTCTATCCTACCCTTTCCACCTTCCTTCCTGCTTAGAGCTAACTGTATCGTATAAGCACCATATGACAATGCTCCCATTCAGATGAAATCTATCTATTCCACTTGAATATAAATAATCAATGAGGATGAAAGAAAAATATTTGAATTATTAAATATAAATAAATAAAACAACCAACACCTCCAACACTGTTCTTCAACATGCCAAATTTCGGAAGTCTGCATTTTAACTCTTGCTTCAAGTAGGTGCACACCTGTTTCACATTTCATTAAGAAAACTTTAAAATAGATTACTTCCTAAGGTGCTCAATAAGCTACTAACTGTCTCCACAAAACTCCACTGTAACTCCTGGGGACTCCACTTGCTTTGGAAAAAGCTGTATGCTCCCTTATATTCTGATCTCCACAAAACTCCCAAGGAAACTTGCAGACAGAAATACAGGCAGAAAACAGATAGTGACTCCACATGCCTCAGAAACACTTCAGATGTGATGATTTTCACTGGATATAAGGAATGACCTTCCACTTTATACGAAGACACAATCATATCTTTTAGAGAGAGTGAGAAAGAAACACATTTAAACTCTATCTTACTCCTCAGAGATGGTGTCTATCTGTGGCTAAACTCCTGTACACATTTGGAAACCACATTCATGATGCACCAGCAGATGACAACAGGCTTATCTGTATATTTGTATATTTAGGTAAGGCTGCTGGGATGGCTGGGCCTGGTTTCCTTCAGTAACAATGATCTCTGGCAAAGCAGATATTACAAGATTCTACAGCTGCACTAATCACTGAAGATGACTAAAGTTTTAACTAGAGTATCACGAAGGAATTTCAAATGACTCTTCACCCAGAACCTCACATATGCTCTGGCTTTCAGATCCCATGCAAAGTTACAGCTTTTAAATACCTTCTTAGAATGGGACCTGTCTTAAAAGTGGACAGTGTGCCAAGCTAACCTGCCACAGTGTAGATACATCTGTTACAACACCAGTTTGAAGTTGCAATTGTTGGAAGCAAACAGTCCCTGGCAGCGGCCCATGACAATAACACTGTTCTTTACATCAGTCTGAAGAAACACTTCAAAAGCGCAGCATTAAAGGAAGGATAGAAAGATTTTCCTTTTAGACTACATGGAAGCTCTGCCTGCTTGTGAACAACTGTAACTATAATGACATGCACATTAGAATGCAGTATTATAATTAAAGGTCATGGTATGCAGCAATCATTATTACTGTTCTCTTCTTTAAAACTATGATTTTCTTCTCAGCCTTAGAGAAAAAATTTTTTACCTTGTGCCATTCTGCAGGTAGCCAATTACACACTTGAGCTAAGCATGATGCATACTAACTTAGCCTACCATACATTCAGAGGGACTCCAGCTGTCCAACTTTTCTATCAGAAATTTTGTCTGGTAGAAGGAAATCAAACCAACTGTTTGCAATTAGTAGGTATCCAGACAAAATGAGCGCATGTGTGTAGTCCTTGTTACCTCATTTTAATGCATCTCCTAGGCATTTATGATCAGTATCACGTGTTTCTATCTGGGAAATTCCAAAGAGAAGTTGTTCCATATTAGAAGTGTCCCTAGCTATACAGACATAATGAACAATTTATTAATCCAGGTAAAATACACAGCACAGTGTAGGTATGACTGGTTCACTCAAAAGCCTGTTTTCCCGTACTGTACCACAATAACCTTGTTATCCAAATGCAGAAGAGACAAAATAATTTTAAAGGAGCAGGCTTGTTATATTTAATAAAATTAATAATGAAGAAGAGATAAAGCTATGGAATGACTTTTCAAAATAAAATATAAGGTCCAGGAGTAGCAATAACAAAAAAAACAGCAATTAAAAAATCTCAGTGCTACAGAGACTTCATACAGAAACTCAGCAGGCTAAGTAAGTATATAATGATCTAAAATAATTTATGTATGCACTTAACTAATTGAACTCATGGAACTGCATTTGCAGAGCATTTGCTGATGAATACTTTCTAAGTCTTTTGTACTACAAAGACCCAGCCCTGCTAAGGTAAATTTATGTATATATTTCTGCAGCTCTGCAAAATTTCACAGACATCAGTTTAGTCCTAAATGGTTGTAGAAAGTTCTACACTGCTGTGAACACCTAAGTCTTACTGGAGGCTCTTTTCCCTAATATAAGCTCGATAAAAGCACATATATGACACGTATATACCTACTTATATATATATATATTTAACACTATGAAAACCCATGTTCATCCTTGCGCAACATTTTTTCAGCGAATGGTAAAACATTTTGGATCAGATTTTAAGGTTATGTTACAATTTGGCAACTCCCTCCACTGCACTCAACACATGGTCTTTTTATCCAAAGAAGAGATTACCACGTATACTGACTACCTGAGGATTCAAAGTAACACTGCCAACTGAAATGTTGCACTTATTGAAAGACTGTTATCAACATCAGTTTTACAAGTCATATTCTGAAGTGACTGAAGAGAGCATTTGTTAAATAATATACTCTAGTAGTTTGAAAAGTTGAATTAAAATTTGTTCACAGGGTTATATATATATATCTGATTCTTTTCAGGCAAACCCTCCTTGACTTATTATTAAAAAACCCCAAACCTACATTTCTTACAAACCACTAATTACTTCCTCTGTGTACATTAGAGAGGCCTGATTTTAGGAAAATGTCAAGTATCCCTGTTTTGACATCCAAGACTCTTGCAGAACAAGGACATTATATAGCAAACTTCCCCTACAACTCAAATAGGTATGGACAAGATGAATATTCTAAAAATTGAACTTCCACAAAGAAGTAACAATTTTCAAAAAACTTTTGACTATTAGCTGTCAAATTTACAAAGAAAATATGATAGAAAAACTACCATTTTTATCTCAAGTTCTCCTGATCATATTTCTGCAGCACATACAAAATTATCTGTCAGAATGTCAGCCAAGAGATGTTCCTCGCTCCATCCCTTTGCCTCTGAGTTTCACGGAGTCCGGGCTATCCCAAATAAGTAACATCTTGTGCAGGCTAAATGGGGCATTTTAGAAGTTGGAGGAAGGATAATGTACTTCTTCCTCCAACTTCTAGCCCACTAATTGAAATATATTTTCCTTCTTTTAGAAACCAGATATTTTCTTCACTAACTTCTCATATGACTTTTCTCAATTCTTTGCCTCACATACAGATACCATAGAAATACTGCATTATAAGAAATGGCATATCAATTTTATATCTGGTGAATGCTGCAGATTTAGTACTCCAACTGAAAAGACCAGGAACTACTTCCCTCCCCTCCTGAAAGGGAGGCACAAAAGGCAGAGATCATGGGTTGAGGTGAGAACAATTACTGGAAACAGCAATGAGATAAATCGAACAGTAACAACAACAATACTAATAACAAAAGTGAACAAAGAGAGGGTGATTTACATGCAAAATGCTGACCACGCCCAGGACAATGAAATCATATCGGACAGCTTCCCTCCACCCACCACACTTTCTCCACCAGAAAAGGAGCGCTCTTCTTGGAAGCAAGAGAGAGAGACCCTACTCCTGGCAAAGGACATGAGATGGTATGGAATAACATTATGGTCTTGGCCACTCCCACACAGCTCCAGGCACCACCCCTTCATGACTACTGCAAAAAATTAACCCTGTCTTTAGCCAAAACCAAGACAAGAGGTTGCACTAAACACATTTGCTTACCCATCACTACCAATGATGCCATTATTCAGGTCCAATCATGTCTGGTAACTGTGTGACTGAATGGCTGAGAGAGCACTGGGACAATTTCCAGGAGGCTTCAAAAAACATCCCACATACTTGGTGTATTCTAGGTAAAAAGGATATGTGAGATATGGCTCCCAGTAAACAGTAGTACTCTGTTGACCTTATATGTTCTTTTTTTTCTTTCCTTTTTTTGCACAGAGTTAGAGTCTAGGCTAGTTGTAAAATATTCTTTGACTCTTCAGTATATAAGATACCATTTAAGGTAAAACAGTAGTAATTATTTATATGACTGTATATATATGTACGCATATTAAATTCTGAGATGTTGTACAGTCACATTCTATTCTAATACATTGATGGGTTTTGACCCTTCTAAAAATATCTTACAACATTTTTTTAGATTTAAGAAATAGGAGTAGAATTAATCTGTAAAACAATAAATTGGCCATAAAAATATTCTTGTACTCTATACTCAGCTTACAGATCTCTGAAAATTTTTTGTTTATCCCAGGCCTGTGTTCTTCCTGAAGTATTTACTCCATATTTAGTAATCTTTACTGCATACCTAATAAATCATATACTTAAATGAACGGTGAACATCAGCATGAGTTTCACTAGGACAAAAAGGGGATACAAATCTGCATATTGTTGTCAGTATAGAGTGCGTAGGATGACAGTGAGTATGAAAGAATGTATGGATGTGGGGGATGATTCTGGTCTCTTAAAATTTGTAGAGTAACAAAGAATGGGATGGCTTTGATTGTCATCTCATTTCATTACAAACAGATTCGTAACACTTTTTGAGACACTTTTTTGCATCTTAGTTGGAACTGATTGAAATTGGAAATTCAGGCTCTGTTCTTGTCGTAGCAATAAATGAGTTACACATTAAGACTCCTCCTTTCTTTGCCAAGCTTATTTGTGTATTTGCAAGAGTGATGGCAGAACCAACAACGTACCTCAGGCAAAAGGGCCTGTGTGTCTGTCAATATTTGGGTGACGAGCTTCATTGGAACAATATTCCCTGAAGCAAATGAAGATACCATCCATATTAGCCAATTTGGGACTCACTGTGCAACAGTCAAAGTACTGAGTAAATCCAGCACTGGAGTGTGTACACACGCTGAGACTACAGCTAGTCAGAACATTTTCCACAATATGAAAATTTGTGAGAAAAAAGTATTCCATGCAGAGAGACAATTTTCCATGAAGATTTTATGGAGAAGGTTTGGGATACACCATTTGCTAAATTGAAATGGCCACAAGAAAAATTAATAATCTTCCATTTAGTCTCCCTTTTTTTCTACCCACCAAAACTCAGACACTTAAGTTACAAAAAATTTCAATTTTTATTTTTACTTCCACAGGCAATGAGGACAGAAGGTAAAACTTTAGCATAAATAAATGTTGTTCTCTAGACATCAGTCATATACAATCCCTTTCTAGGAATGCCTAGAAAAAGCGATTTTCCATAACACTCCTATTTCAAAACCCTGTAAAAATATGTGTCCATTCAAAATATATCTATGTTGTCAGGCTACTGAAAGCTAGTGACTAGCATTAGTAGTATTTGGATCCAGGACTAACATCCTGTTATTGCTGCTGTAAAAGTGGTAAGCCAGTTGTTTATCAGATAAAAATGAGGAACTTATCACCAGTAAGAACAATGGCTGAATTCTATGACACATGCCATTTCTTCATCCTTCCTTACAGTAGGCCCTCATGACAAACACCTTGCTAGAAAGCTAACTAGCCTAATCTATAGGATCTGTCTTTATCTACAAAATAACCAGCCTTGCTTCCCCTTACCCCCATAATAGAAATTAGAGAGAAAAGCCCTCAGGAAATTACATCTTCTTAAAGCAAACTTGTCAGTTTTAATTCAGGTTAGGTACCTGCATAACACAAAAATGTGGGGAAAAAGTCAGCTCCTTTCAGTTGTTGATAATTCACATGCAGTAATTTTCTTGGTTATAAACACTTAACACTCATATGGATTCACTCTTGTCCTGGTTTTGGCTGGGAGAGAGTTCATTTTCTTCTTAGTAGATGGTACAATGCTATGTTTTGGATTAAATATGAGAATAATATTGATAACACACTGATGTTTTGTTGATACTAAACAATGCTTACCCTAAATCAAGGACTTTTCTGTTTCCCATGCTCTGCCAGGGAGCAGGTGCACAAGAAGCTGTGAGGGATCGTGACCAGCACAGCTGACCCGAACTGGCCTAAGGGTTATTCCATACCACAGAACACCATGTCCAGTGTATAAACGGGGGAGAGTTGGCCAGAAGCCACCAATTGCTGCTCAAACACTGGCTGTGGGCATCAGTCAATGGGTGGTGAGCGACTGTTCTATTCATCACTTGTGTTTCTTGGATTTTATTCCTCTCTCTCATTTTGTCTTCTTCTTTTTAATTATGATTATTATTAGTGGTAGTATACTTTATTTCAATTATTGCACTGTTCTTATCTCAACCCATAGCTTTTACCTTTTTTTCAGTTATCCCCCCCACCCCACCAGAGTGGGGAGGGGAGTGAGCAAGCAGCTGCAAGATATTTAGTTGCTGGCTGGGGCTAAACCAAGACAATTCTACAGATACATAATAGATGTGATGAGATGGCCATCTATAAATATACATACATATATATATATATCAGTATTTATACATATATATATGTATCACATTATATACATATTTTTACATATATATATATTTCAAATGGGTAAGTAGACAGTTCTCAGTAAATGGATTGATAAAATTCATGTCTGATGGAGAACTGCAGCATTTTTTGTCTCTGTGTCAGCACAATATACATGCCTATACGTATTCATTCACCCATGTACATCCATATATACCTAATGTACATATGCATAATATATGTGTTACAGAGCATAGAGCATACATACCTATATATAGCATTTAAGTAACGATCTAACAAACATTAGAGACATTGCATTAAGTGCTTATGTGGGAATAACCTTTAGTTTGGCCTCACAAATCTTTTCCTTTTCTAAACTACACACTTCATATCTGGAGCATGTGGAAGCATCTTACCTTGCTTCCATTTTCTCTTGCCTCCCGTTCCATCTTGAGATCAGAAATTAGGAGAGTCTTGTATTTGTTCTTTCCATTACTGCTGTGATCATCTAGTCTGTATTCTGAAGTCAGCTGAGCAGAGAGGGGACTGTCACTCAGGTTCAGAGGCTGCTCATCCTGCTCCAGATTTGTTTTGCCATTACTGTTGGTTTCTGCCATCTCCCTGCAGTGTGTTCCCCCTGAAGCATTGGAACTGTGTCCCACGGTCTCATTGCCATTAAAACTCTCTGCGGCTGAATCATCTATTAAAAAATATATATTTTCAGTCACATGCCACATAATCATCTCTGTCCAGTTCAAACATAATTCATATCTTCACAATTTTTTTCAAAATAAAATGAAAGCTGTATATATTTACTAACACCAGTACATTTCTGCAAAGCATACACACACGCTCCTCCACATCTGCAAGTAAAAGCTTTAAGTAAATCCATAAAATATTACTAAGTTAAGGGAAATTATCTGGGCTGACACCTTAATATCACTGTGTACACAAAAGATAACAAACGATTTTTAGGCATAAAGTGACAAAATCTGCCTTAATCAATCTGTCTGTCCATATGTCTATGGATCTATTTAGATTCTTATACAATGCTCGTTACTGTAGTATTTCCAAAATCAACACAGGTGCACATGGTACTCAGAGAGAACCTAGTTCTCAGGTTTTAAGTGTGCAGAACAGCACATGCCACATCTATAAACATCCTCTTGCACAGCTAAAACTTCAACACATCTGATGTATTCACTGCTGGCAGTAGAGATTATGCTGGAAGAGTTGACTCCAGAAACAAAGATCCTCTCTTCATATTTTTACTGTGCCCATTCACATGTTATATGTTATATGTGTTATAATATATTTAAAAATACTGATCAATAGTGAATTAGATTAAAAATCTGAAAGTTATATCCAAAAATTCTGCATGTGTTGTTGTTACCCCTAAGATTTTACAGGTCAATTGTATGATTAGTATGTGTCTTCACATATTTAAGGGTTTCTGTATCCTGTTTTCAGCATTCAAATTTGCAACCTGTGCTACTGCTCTTTACATCTAAGCAATCCTTTCCCCAACAGGCTGTCTAGGAAGGCAATTCATCCTTCAATGAGTTAAAAGGTAGCAGAATTTGGCACTCAATTTGTTCACTTCTTGTTCTTTGAAGAACCTGGGTTTTGGCAACTTGCATGATTTTGCTAGTGGTGCTACACCTGCCCAGGGCTCCACAAGCCTATGCTTATTGCAGTGAAGCTGGAAACAAAACTGAGGAGTTAGTAGTCAGGAATGTGTTCCGATTGAAACTGCAGATACAGGATGAGATGGACCTTCATATTTTAGCACCTTAATATACCATCTGCTTTGGGCCCTTCTAAACAACTTCCATGCCATGGAAAAGAAGCAAACACATTTATACACATGTGGAATTTAAAAAAAAAAACACATCAGGGTGCATTCTTTAATGGATGAGCTCAGAAATACTCATGCTTAAACTACATGAATAATCAAACTGTTGAATCACCGTCATTATTACAGTAAAAAACAACTGTTCATTGTTCTCAGATCAGATTTTTAATAGGGAAGGAAATACTGTGTAAATGCAGAGTGATCTAATTCAATGAAATACTTAGAAGGCAATAGACAAGACATGATACATCAGCGCCTTGCTTTCTCTACTCATTCAAAACTTTTGTGTCATAAAGTATACAGGACTGGGCATACCTAATGAACATATTTTCAAAAATTTCTTTGTTTTTTTAAACCTGTAAAAAATCTAGTTTCATAAAAATACATAATAAAAATCATAATTTAAATGGTTTTATTTAAGGAACATTTTTGTTGTTCTATAAAATGTTTTATAATTAATGGCTGGGAAAAAAACCCTATGCTTTTGTATGTACCATTTTTACATTACTCCTTACAAATACAAATGTAAATATATAAAATACATAACATTCCTAGAATAATACTTTTAAATGTGTACACCAACCAACCTTGCAGCAAAGCAATGCCACTTGAGGATTTCAGCTATGTAAGTGAATGAAGTGAGCAGGATTTGTCCGTGATAAACCTTCTATAATGCCCTGAGACTTATGTCTTAAAGGGCATAACCAATAAAAAAGGTTAAAATTCTAAATAGAGTTTCAGAAATAAATATGCAGTTTTACTATTCCAAAATAGAAAATGAAATTGCAGTTAGGGATTTTTATTTTTTTAAACAAAATAGCCATATTTGCCACATTTTAAAAACTCTGAGATATCAGAAAGAAATACATATTTCTTTAAGAGAAAACACTTTGATTACTGCTGATTTGTATTTAGGAGTGTTAGATAATTGGCTTCTTGTTTATCAGTTTAACAAGTGATAGTTAGTTTCAAATTAATTAAATCAATTACTGAATCAGTCGCAGAGTGAGGGACACTCTTCCCTTTGAAGGGCTCAGAAAATTCCCTACTGTTGGGAGCAAAGAGAGAAACAAGTGAATAACCAGAGAATGCAAAGAACCCCCTAAAAGGTGGGGGCACTGCCTACTCTGCAGCACAGAAGTCTGATCCCTAGGCTGACACTCAGGTGTCCCAGCTCATGCAGTGCAGAGAAACCACTACCAGGACACAGACAGCTAAATGGGAATGGTGAGAGCTGTGCTTAGAGCAAGATCGAGGAACAGCCAATTCTCAAGCACAGCTGTTACCTTGTAACCATAAGCAATAATTCTTTTATTTCTTTTTTTTCCTTTTATGGTTGGCAACTAAAGCTTACACATGTGAGAAGATTACAAGACAGAAGAAAAAAATTTTATATTCATTCGAAAACACGGCCATTGAAAAGACTCCTATGCTGAGTAAATGCAATCAATCATTATAATAGTCTGAAACAATAAAAAAGTTTTTACAAGATTTTGTCTTTTCTTAGTGAAAGCTAAATCTCAGTTTGTACTATACAGCCAACTTTTTTTTACAGTCATGTAACCTTGCTTATTAGAAATGGGAACAGTTGTTTGTTGGGTCAATGCTAAGGAGAGTGGCTACAATGGGTATGGTATAAATCACATGTTTGCCAAGTAAACAGAAATACGAATTTCCATAAAAGAGACGAAGAAAAAACAAAAAGTAGTGGAGCACTAATAGTTTCTTACAGATGTTACCAAGCTAACTAGATTACAAGGTTTAGTACATTCCTCATCCCTGGGCAGCCGTCTGGTTTTGCCAAGAATAAGGCTACTTCAAAGCAAGAGTTTCTCAGGCATCAGAAACCCAGACCACATCAGAAACAACTGGGTTTGGGGGAAAAGTCAGGAGGGTCTGGCCCTCCTGAGAGGAGAGGAAAGGCATGTTCACCTTTGGATACAGTCAGCCACAGCCCAAACACCTCCTGACTGCTCAGGTGAGGTCCACACCTTCCCAGTGCACATAGGGAAGGAACCAGGGACCCATTGCACAGCTCTCCTCTTGCAGGAAGCTCTTTGGCCCCCCGCCAGTCACCATGCACTGAAGGCTCCCTTCCCACAGGTGGTTGATGAGTGGAATATAAAACTCCACTGATTCAAGGGCAGAGCATTTTCAAAACCTGTCGCTTGTCTGAACCTCCACCACAGGGCAGATTTTATGGGAAGACCTCCAGGGAAGGCTGCCACAGGCACTGGGAGCTGAGAAGGGAGGGAGAAGAGGGGCTCACCACCCTGCATTTGGTACTGAGGCAGTCACAAACGAGGCTGTGGGATGAGCTCACATCATCACCACCCAGAGCCAATGCTATCCACAAGCACCAGCCGTGACTGCAAATGATGTCCTCATCAAATGCTGCTGCTTGCTCAGGGCAGGACGCACCGTTAGGAACTGTGCAGCTTTCAAAAATGCTGGAAGACTGGAAGCAGATCTACAACTGGTTTTATTATTCAACCCTGAAAAGGGAGAGTCTGACTGCAAAACATGCGTATCTTTCACTTCAGAAATACAGCTAACTGGGACCTGCCTCACCTATGCAGAGATCCTCTTCTGGGGATTAAAGAGCAGCACCCCTCAGAAAAACACTCCAAGAACAGACTGCTGAATCAGGCAGCAGCCACCTTCTTGCTGAAGCATAGAACACTCTTCAGGCTTAGGCACAGACTTCTCACTCATGGACCAGTATTTCTTACACCTCCTTTTCCCACCTTGCACACTGCTCCACACTGTGGTGTTGGTGCTCTGACCAACACCCTTTGGATACCTTCAGTCCAAGTACTCTCTGTGTTAAGGGTAACTGATAGGACAAGAGGTAATGGCTTTAAACTGAGCGGTAGGTTTAAATTAGATATTTGGAAGAAATTCTTTACTGAGGGTGATGAGGTACTGAAAAAAGTTGCTCTGAGAAGTTGTGGATGCTCCTTTCCTGGAAGGCTTCAAGAGCAGGTTGGATGTGCCCTGAGCAACTTGACTTAGTGGAAAGTCTCCCTACCCATGACAGGAGGGTTGGAATTAGGCGGCCTTTAAGGTCTCCTCCAATTCAAACCACTCTATGGTTCTATGATTCTAATTCTCAAAACAAGAACTGCAGTAACTTTTCTACTTCAAAGTTAGTTCCTTATTTATCACATTGCACTACAGCTCCCAGCGCCTCCTTTTAGATCCCACTGAGACCAGCAAGATACTAAGTGACACCAGCTTTGTTTTTCAACACATGAGAAGTCCACATTCCTGCTGTGAACTTGCCAGGCTCATTGCAATCATCACTGTGTTAGATTTTCTCCCTGCTTTTGAAAGAAACTTGGAGATAATGAAAGAAAAGACAATGCCAAAGAAAGCTCAAGCAAACAGATGCTCTGAATATGAATTTTGATTCTCAGAACTATTGCATCTTTCACTTCATTTATCTGCCACAGACATTCACATTATCATGGCCTAAATCTCTATCAAAACCCAATTTCCCCATATTTAACACCTTGGATTCTGCAAGGCAATATCAGTGGTAGTTGGTATTTTAAGGACACTATGATTTAGAGCAGGAAACTAGGTCTTAATTTATAGGAATATGTTTTCCTTTCAAACAATATCTAGATTTATGAATGGATAAACAACATACATTACTAGAATTAGAGATTCTTCTGTTACAGGTGAACATACAGTTGTTCTACTCAGAAGAAACTGTCTTCAGACAAGATATGTCAAATGCTCAACACAGTGCTCAATAGGAGTGCTTTCTTATAGTTGAAGTGGGCACCAGAGATGGCTGGAATAACTAGTTTATCAACTACCACTTTTCTGAGAGCACAAATTTAAGATCTGAACTCTGATATAAGTGTCATTGAAGTACTGTGAATAGCAAACCAAGGTATATATATACTCTCATTTATCTCCTTGAGAGAAAAATCTCCAGATGTTTTAAAGGATCTCTTAGGTATCAATTTTATACTCTAAATCACCCAGACTTTTCATATTCCTTGGAGGGAAGTCAGGGAGGAGTTAAGAAGCCATTCTATATAAAGACAAGTCTCTGAACAAATCCTTACTGTCTCTCAAATTAATTCTCATGTGAAAATGCAACTAATATTTAGAGTATGCTGTAATAGTTTATACAGCTGAGATTTCAGCTACCTGAAACACATTTTATTAGTGAGCAATCCAAAGCATTGGGCTTCAGCTCTAACAGCAGTAGTGTGGCACAGGACTGCAACCATATGGCCACATGGAAGCTCGGATCCACTGAAAGGGCAGACAGCCTACTTAGGAAGCAGACAGAAAACAAGGGAAAGGCAATTAACCTTATAGCACCTGTGGCTCTTTTGAAACAGTCTGACTATACGAGGGTGTCCTACAAGTCAAAACCATTCCTGGTAATAATTAATCACACCAAATGAAAAAGGCATTTGTTGGGGCCACTTTGTTCTGCTCCAAGGAGTGGAGATAGGAGAGGACCCCATACACAGCCCAAACAGACATTGATGCCTGCAGACTCCAAGGTAGCATGCATTCAGGTTAAATGAACTCTTTGAGTGGGCTACCTGTTGACAGAACATCTCTGAGAGCAGCAAGATGGGTAACTGTTCTTTCTAAAAGGAGGTTGGAAGCAAATGAGCTGA
Organism: Pachyramphus minor; assembly: GCA_013397135.1. Classification (NCBI taxonomy): domain Eukaryota; kingdom Metazoa; phylum Chordata; class Aves; order Passeriformes; family Tyrannidae; genus Pachyramphus; species Pachyramphus minor. The sequence continues at coordinate 466 of VYXB01000741.1, read as the reverse complement.
GTAGGATGAGTGAGACTGAAACTTCTTGCTGTGCAAATGCAGGCTGTCATAACACCCACTCTTAAAGATTGTCTACCAAAATCCTGTATGTTGAAGTTTGCTTTAATCTTGTTGGGCTGGACACCATCAGCCCAGACCTTGCCAAACACCACCTTACACTCTGAGCAATCTAATTCATTTGAGGAGGATCACTTGCAAAAGAAAGTACTGCAGACCCGAGTGACAGGCTCCAAACCAGTTTTAAGTTACTATGCTTTTTTCCTTAAACTTTAGCTTCAATATTGCACGTGTTTTATTCTCTGTATGTTAAAATACAACTTTAATGTAAATAATATACTACATAAGCAACCATTTTAAATTAAGCTAGTTACATTCCTTCCAAAATGTACAAAAACAAGGCAAACATTCCCAACAGGAGCTATTAAAAAAAACCACTGTACTGCTGATGTCGTGGGTTTTACCAGCC
>VYXB01000739.1:502348-525314 GCA_013397135.1 Pachyramphus minor | reverse complement strand
GGTCACTGTACCCCAGGCGGCCTTCAACCACAACATCTCCCACCAGCTCCTCTCTGTTTGTGAGCAGAAGGTCTAGCAGAGCCCCATCTCTGGTAGGCTCATTTACCAGCTGGAGCAGGAAATTATCCTCTATACACTCTAAGAATCTCCTACACTGCCTCTTCTCTGCTGTGTGGAGTTCCCAGCAGACATCTGGCAGGTTAAAGTCACCCACAAGAATAAAGGCTGGTGATTATGAGACACCTGCCAGCTGCTTGTAGAAAAATTCATCATCCTCATCATTCTGGTTGAGTGGTCTTATGCACAAGCTGTACTTGCAGCACAGAAATGTGTGATTTTAGATTATTTCTTAACACCCAAAAATTGACACATGCAAGGTATCTCAATAGTCAAAGATCAAATTATTTCATAACAGAAGTTTTGGCATCAAATGCTTCCAGATCATTGATCAACATACATATACATTTTTTGCTGCATATTAGTCACAGATACCACCAACCCTCCCAGTCAGAGTAGCACACTGAAGTTCAAACAGGAAAACCACAAATACAGACACTGTTGAAGATGAACAGTATTTTCCTTCCTATGCTCTCTCATGCAATCTCCAAACATACTGTACTTAAGGCCACATGAGAAAAACCTACAAAACATTGAGATAAAAGGGCTTTTTTTTCATTAACATAAGACTTAAATCCATAAGACTACTCACCTAAAATGAGATGAAGCTTTGTATCTGTCTGGAAGGCATAATGCAACGTGACTAAAAATGGTGATTGCCTAATGTGCTCCAAGACTTGTCGTTCTGTCCTCGTGTGCTCAGTTGTTTTGGCTTTTTGAACTATTGTTGCTTTCTTCAGTACTTTCATGGCATACAGTTTTCCAGCATCATGGCCGCTTACTTTCCTCACTAGGAACACTTTTCCATAGGCTTAAAAAGTGGGGAGAAAAACAGAAAACAAACCAAAGACACAAAAAACACAAGTTACCTACTTGTGCTACAGATCTGGCTGATACCATTATTATTTTCAATTACTCACTGTTATGGCAAACAGGAATCATTCAGGCTAAAATCTTCCAAAACCCTTTTTCTGTTTAAGACTGAACTTTTCAGAGCAAAATTCAACAAAATGAGCTTCGCAACTGACCACTGTAACAGTGGGAAAACAATCAGTTTCAGAATTTATAAACAATTTTAAGAGCTGATAATTTCTTCCTTTGTAATAACTTGAAACCCCTATACCTAGAATTAAGCAAGAGTGTAGAGTATGAGATGCTATTTTTTTGTCCTCAAAATAGTCTGCCCATATTTGCACAACTTACATAGTTTCATTATTGGTTTTATAGCAGTGAAGTTCCAAAAACCCATAGAAAAATCAATTAATTCTTCCCATCAGAATTTACTACATAGTAACTTTCTGAGGCTCCCATACTGGACTTAAATGAGAATAAGTTAGAGGAATTCTCAAAAATAAAGTTTTCTGAACACAAACAGTAAAAATAGTCTTTCCAGAGTTTTAAATACACTCCATACTGGAATAGTAAGTGACAAATACAGACATCCTTTTTTCTTTTTCTTTTTTTCCTTTTTTTTTCCCCCTTATTTTTTTTTTTTTTTTTTACTTAAAAAGGACACCTGGGAACTCCACATAAGTAAATATTATACCTCTACTAGACAAACCTGTAGAAACAGTCAAGGTTAGAATTAGTGTGCAGTTGCAGAGCCATGATCTCACTGCAATTACAGAGATATAGTGTGACAGCTTGCATGACTGGAATACTGTCATGGATGGTTACATACTTCTTAGGAAAGAGGCCAGCAAGGCAAGGTGGTGGAGTTGCTATTTACATGAGACAGCAACTGGAATGTATCGAGCTCTGCCTAGGGGTGGACGAAGGAGGAGCCAAGGGCTTACGGATAAGAATTAAGGGATAAGCTAACATGGGTGACCCTCTTATGGGTGTCTACTGCAGGCCACCTGATCAGGAAGAGGAAGTAGACAAGGCCTTCTACAGACAGCTGGAAGTAGCCTCATGATCACAGACCCATGGTTCTCCTAACCACCCTGGCAGCTGCTGGAAAGACAGCACAGCTTGGCACACAGGAGCCCAGGCAGTTCTTACAGAGCGCTCATGATAACTTTCTACAAGGAGAGATGTGCTGCTGCACTTTGTACTAACAAACACAGAAGGACAGAATGGGCATGTGAAGACTCAGGGCAGCCTTGGCTGCAGTGACCAAAGTGAGATTGTGGAGTTCAGAATCCCACATGAAGGGTGCAGGGCAATAAGTATGATTACAGCCCTGCACGTCAGGAAAACTAACTAACTCTGGCGTCTTCAAGGGTCTCTTTGGAGTAATCTCACAAATGAGGTCTCTAGGAGGTAGGGCAGGTCCAAGAGAGCTGGTTAATATTCAAGTATTACTTTCTCCAAGCTTATGATCAGGACATCCCTATGGATAAGAAATGAAGCAATAGGCAATTCATAGGCAATTCAGCCTCACCTCCATCCATGGAAGGGTGATGGAACAACTCATCCTGGCTTGGCTGGGAAGATGAAGGGGCAGCAGTGCATGTTGTCTACCTTGATTTCAGCATGGCTTTTGACACCATCTCCCATAGAATTCTCATATGTAAATTCAGGAAACGTGGGTTAGGTGAGTAGACAGTGAGGTGGATTGAGAACTGGCTGAATGGCAAAGGTCAGAGGGCTGTGATCAGTGGCACACAGTTCTAGCCCGGAAAAGACATAGGGGACCTTATCAATGCATACAAATAAATATATTAAGGATGGGTCTCAAGAGGATGGGGCCAGACTTTTTTTCAACAGCGCCCAGCAACAGGAGAAGAGGCAACATGCAAAACTGAAAAACATGAAATTCCACATGAATATGAGGCAAATCTTCCTTACTTTGACAGCACACTGGAAGAGGCTGCCCAGAGAGCTTGTGGAGCCTTCATCCCTGGAGATATTCAAAACCCACTTGTTCACAATCCTGTGCAACATGTTCTAGGTTAACCTGCTTTAGCAGGCATTGGACTAGATGGCCTCCAGTGGTTCCCTGCAATCCCAACCATGCTGTGTTTTTGTACTAGATACACAAACAGGATACTATGTGAAAGAATGAGTGTAACTTTTGTAGATCTAAGCAATTAATATTGCTCAAAGGAATCAGGAGGAAGGAACAATGAAGTGGTTGATTTAAGTTCTCAAGTTCTCTTACAAAAAGGCCTTAAAAACACTAAACAGTCACAGGTGCAAAGAGGGGGGTCCTCTTATAAATGAAGAGCTATATTAGCAGACAAAAAGCTAAAAGGTTAAAAATAAATATTCAGCTTTTTCAGAGAAAGCAGGTCACCACAAGAATTCATCCTGCCTGATTCAGTCATAGATGAACAGCGAGGAAGACTATTTTCTTGGTTTAGTAAATTATTCACTGCAACAGAAATCGAAACTGCTGGAAACTCTAGCTAGTAGTTGAAAAAATAAAATAGTAGATAAAATTTCAAATAGGTAGATGTCAATTCACATATCATAATAACATACAGTGTTGAAACTGAGGAGAAGAAAAATAACTGGAGTTACCACAGACAACCCTATGAGAAAACACCAGTGGTAATCCAAAAAAACAAACAGAATGTTAGAACTTCAAGGAAAGTACTTAAGTGAAGAAATGACACAAGTGTACCATCTCCCAAACCTTCAACACAAACCCAGAAATCCCTTATGCTGCGGTATAAAATCTTTGTGTGCTCCTATCTTGAATCATGCACACTATTTTGGTTTCTTCTGTCCCAAGCTTCCCTCCTCCCATTAGAAAAAAATAAGTATAAAACTCGGAAAAATAAAGGAAAGGGTAAAAGAACTCCTCTAATAATAAAGGGAAGTAAACATACTTCCACTCTTTATTTAGCCTGAAAAAGTAGAGTACTTAAGAAGATTACACACAGTTTAGAAAAAAAAAATCAAAAATTAGATGAAGGTAAGTAAAGAACAAATTTTCATTTTATCTAGGAATAACTAAGACAACAAATTAAATCATTAGGTATCAACATTAAGCACATAAAATAAATATGTACTTAAGCTGTTGAACTACTGCTACATAATACTGCAGATGACACAAATGTAGATGAATTCAAAAAGACTATATAAATCCCTGAGGGAGAGGAAAGCATGGCAAGTGTTGCTGAACACCAAAGAGAATCTCTGGCTCAGGCAGACTCCAAACAGCAGGATGCTCCCAGTTCACTAAGGAAATCATCATTGTATGCCTCTCTTAAGCCACCATGAGACAGAAAACTGAACCAGCTGGTTGTTTTGTCCAATCCTTATAATTACCTTCACATTACTTTCTCAAAAAGAATGCTTAAGTATCTCTAACCTGGAAATACACCAGACCAGAGTATAACTGTCCTGATGTGAGACATTCAAATTTAGTTGGTCTTTACAAACGTTATGCTCCAGTAAGCAATCACATGTAACTCCAGATTATTTTCTGGGGTTTTTTTCCAGACAGGTAGAGACTTTTAAACTATCCAGTGACATGTGGGCTTTTTTCCTACAACCGCGTTCTACTTCATTCAGTATACAGAAGTAATGCTGCTCACATACTGAAAAATTCTTTTCAAGAAGTTCTTTACCTGACTCATCACACCCTAAGGAATCCTGCTTGGCTTCTTTACAGAACTCACTATCTGCAATAAGAGCTTTCATAAAATAAGTCTTCACAACGTATCTCTCAAGAATGGCAAAGAGTCAAAACAGGTGAGTGTCAACATCTTTCTATTTTGGGAGACAAACGTGAGATACACAGGACAGTCTCTTTCAAGATTCTCAGTATTGTATTCCATTCTCCAGCTCTGTAGGCATTAGATCTCTAAGTTGGATTCAATGGTCACCAGGTGGTTATCAAGAAATGTATAAACAGATGTAAAAATATTGCTTTAGTAAAACAGGCACGGGCCATAAATCCTGTCATGATGTACAGGCACAGGTGATCTGAATCAAGGTTGCACAGACCACAATATTGTAACCATAGTAATACTGTTATGCATATGCACCATTTTAATGTTATTCACCTATTTTCCAATATTGGATATTAACTTATTTTTAACATCTGAAAAACAGATCCCTACCACTGAGATAACTGCTTTAAAGAAACTGCTTCCAAAAGTAATATTTACATCTTTATAAGGAGTTACTCCTCAAAAAATGTAGATAACACTTCTGCATTTACTAAACAAAAATAGTGCAGAGAATGGCTTTATCTTGCATTTCCCAACTGCTTAAAGAAGTTGTCACTAGTTTTCAGCTGAAGCTTGAAATTGAACTTCCTTGTTCCCTCTCTGAAAAGCACAATCTAGAGCATTACACATAAGTTTCCTTACATTCCCAGGAAACAGTAGTTTTATCAGAAATGCTGGAGAACATTACATTAAGCTAAATTAAAATTTAAAAAAAGCCTCATGATTTTAACACTTGGCTACCTGTATCTTTAATCACACTTAATAAAAACCATGCAAAAACACATCTTAAGAGACAGAATGCAGCACTTACTACAGCTTTACACATAGCATGGGAGAAAGTTATCTGGTTAGTGTAATAGCTGTAAGGAAATCTCTAGAAACAATATTATTGTTATCATAAAAGAATTTGCAACATAGAGCTTTGCCACGGTACAAATCGTTTCTTCAGAAATCTGAAAAGAACTGACAGAATGATGAGGATTCTCAGCATTTTTGATGAGAATAAATCTTAAGTAGCACTATTTTAATCAAATGACTCATGATACATTCAACACCAGAATCTCTGATATCACCACAAGAAATCTACTTAAAAGACAACACTGCAAAAGCAATTCATTTGAGTGGCAGCAAGGAGAGAGCACATAAGCTAATTGCAATACCCTTACCTGGTAACTGTATTTCTAAAAAGCTTTTTTAATTTCTCAAAGAGCAACTTTTTAATGTTCATTCTCAAAATCTCATGCACATCTCATCTACTGCCAAGGCAGAAATATTTAGCCAGCATAATGAATTGCACAGTCACCAAATATTCATCCCCCAAATTCATTAAAAATACATTAAATGGTAGAAAAATTAAAAGACTATATAATACATATACAAACATAAACTATGTTACACTGACTTTGCAGTTTATTAAGAGAAATAAAATAAAAATTTAAAGACTAATTATTAGTTCCAGATTTATATGGATATCAGCTTTTAAGATGATTAAAATATTTCATAACAGCAATTTACCCCCAATTTCCACTCAATTTGTGAGAGAAAAATATAGTTGGGTGCTAAAACTTTTTCACCACTGCATTTTTAATGAATACAAATTTATAGTAATATATCATAAGTAATATATATTCATAAGTATAGATAAAAGTTTACTTAGATATCAGTATTTATTTAATGTTCATACACATAGTAATAAATCATATCATCATTATAAGCGTATCACCACCCTAAGTAATAATTCAGCAGGTCATGAGAATATTCTAAAATACACAGTTACTGATGGAGAATGAATTAAAAATATAAAATATTCTCTGGTTCTTTGTTCTTTCTGTATAAATGCAAGCACATTAAGCCACTGCAGCATGCCAGCTAACTCTTGCAGATAAAAAGCCATGCAATTCTTATTGTTTATAGCACATAGGATGGTTTCTATGGACCTCTAAATCCATCAATAATTACATTTGTATAGAGATAGTTTTTAAAATTAATCTTTTCAAGTGTTAGCATACACTACACCTCATTCTTAAATTACTTTTTTTTACTGTCAGTGTAAAAGTAATCATGAGACAATAAAGGAAAAGGCTCAGAGGTACAAAATAAATTTCATTGTATTCCTGCATGATATATACATAATGACCTTTTTCTCTCTATTTTAGATTTAATCTTCCTAAGGAATTTGGAGGGAGAACTCTCACTGTGCAGGTATTTGTCTATATGAATTAAAATCTGGGGTGTGGCAAAGTCAGAAAGGCATATAGCTCTAGCAGGGAAAAATGGGGGGAAAAGCCAAGCAAAAACCTTAACAAATATCAAATAATAGCATTCCAAACAAGCATTTCCAAATTTTATTGTCTATGACCAAACTGCCAAAAACAAAGCAATAATTAATAAGAAAGGCAAAAAGTGACAGGAGAGTGTAAGTTGCATCTTAAAATATACCTTATATCAGCATTTTGCTTTTGTTTCTTTTTTGTTTTTTTACCTTTTTTAAAAAGTGTTATTGCAGTAAATAAGTCTAGGAGGCAATACATGCCTAACTTTTTTTTAAATGCTAGTAAGTTTTGAGAAAGCAGCTCTCATATGCAAGACAATCTACCTCTGGATAAGCATGACATTAATTTTTAATTATTACAAAAATTAAGGTAAATAATTCTCTTCAAAAATTATTTTAAAAGTACTGCATACTGCTGAAGTTTGATGAAGTCAGAACAATTAACCAAGAGCTGCCTGGACCATGTTCTTACTTTCTTCTTCCCTTCTTAAATGTAGGATTGCGATTGCTATTCTCTCCAGTTAGCAATTTAATGTCCAGATTCTTTCAGAGTTCTCTGATGGGTGAATAAGACAAATTTGTCCAGGTTCTTTGATTGAACACAGTTCCCTCCTTTCAGTCTATTCTTCACACAGAAAAATAATTACCTATTTCAAAGGCCTGTCTCTAATTAGCTATCCCACCTCCCGTTCAGGATACATCCACAATGCCCTTGGCAGAAATTGAAGTAAAATATTTAATTGGAGCTTAGAATTATTTTTAAACACACAGTAATTTTGGCTCACATTCCTAAGCACGGTATCTACACTTCTTTCTCCTTCTTTTATGAGAGAATATTTTATATTTTCCTCAATATGTTTTGAAAGAACTAACTTCCATTTCACAGTCTTAACATTATCAGAATACTTTCTGACCTGTTAGATGAAGCTTCATTCTATGTTCTTGTACAACAACATTTTTGAGATGGTTATTTAAATCTGACATTCATCCCACTAGTTTTGTTCTCTTCATAGTAATAAATCCTTCACATTCTAAGCAACTTCCACATATAAGAATAATATTCTTCCCATGTAAGCATTTAATTAAAAAAAAAAACATGTATAAAACATTCTCTTTTACATGTAGTAGTTAGATTCTTGTTTCTCATTATTTTTTGTCTTCATGAGTGGACTGCAGTTCAAGAGTTAGACCAGATTATTAGTGAACATGCTCAGGAATCACTTGTCTCTTAAGTGCAGTTGAAAGAATGAATGAAAGTGGCATTTATTAAAGTTGAGTAGAAAAAAAGGAGTAATCTATCCACAGAAAAATGTGTGGCCCAGAATGTACTCTGACAGTGTTTTGTTATTTTAAAAACATATTTACAAAGGATGAAGCAAATATGCCAAGTGGGTGTACATAAATCAACACAGCCACCTTCTCCTGTTGTTCCCTTCCTGCTTTGGGAAGCAATTAGATGGCTGAAAAGTAACCTTCTTCTATAGGATACACACTGGTTTCCTATGTCCCAGGGAGAAAAGCTTTAACTAGATAGGAGGGACAAGCTGGAAACATGAATTCAGTGGACAGGAAATCTGAAAATTCCATATTTGCAAGGCTACACAGTAACAGAAGGAGAAGAGGATTTAAATGAAAACAAAGACTGCAATTGCAAAAAGTATATACTGAGTACAACACAGACAAGTCAGAGAAGTCAAGCAAGTAATAACGTGCTCCCAGAGCAACAAGAACATTATTAACAGCTTTATTAAGAGTGGCATACTGTCATGTATTTTGTTTTACTGATGTAAAGTGTTACTGATTTCTTCAAGTTTATTTATTAATATCCCTGTAATGCAATTAAAAGGATATAACTCAGACTTTTGCTTCCTTGTCTTTTCTGCCAGACTCGGGTCAAAAGACAAAACGTGTGTACTGTGATACTATTTTAATACCAAAAATCAAAACATAACGTACCTCCAATTGAGAGAGTGTATAAGAAGAAACCAGACATTAAGAAATGTAAGAAATCAATTCAAATTAAAGAAAAAGTAAGTATGAAATTATGCTAAGACACAGCATGAAAAAAATGTTATCACAAAAAATTGCTTCCACAGGAGAAACATCAGCACACATGGAAACTATTTCTAATAATCTGAAATATTTTTATTTTTAAAACATAACGCTTAAAAATGAAGTTTTAAATAAACTTTCTCTGCTGTTACCTGAAAAGAACCACCACCAAGTCTATAAGAAACTACCACAATTACATATATTTTAACAAAGTATCATTTAATTTAATATGATTTGCATATCTTCTTTGGCTATTCCAGTTTCTTCATAGCAGACTATACTTAAAAATATTGCAATTAGTTTCAGTAGCATGAACGGTCATCATCTAATGTAACTGTGAGGTTTCAATATGTTCTGCCTTCTGTTACTGTACGTTGATTATCAGTTTGAAAACACTGCATGCTGCATAACTCCACAGTGAAGCATTTTAAAACAGCATCACAGTTTTATTTAGCAGCATTAGCTATATGACAGTACTATCAGTAATACCTAAAACCTCAGACCAGGATTAAGTTTTCACTGCCAGAGTAAAGATAATTCTTGTCTATTTACTTATAGCAATATCCAGAATGTTTCTCAAGTTAGAAAATTAAACATCCTCAGTAAGAATATCTCAGGAAGATTATAGAATCTCTGCTACTGGAGGCTTTCAAGAATGATGCCCATCAGGGACAATGCAGGTATAACTGATGCCAACTGGGCCAACCAATTAAGGGATCTCTTAGAGCCCTTTCCAGTCCTGCTTTCAGCTATGCCATGTTCCTGCAAACACTGACAACTGGTAGATGGTCATTCCCCCAAAAGCAAAAAGAACTAGGTCCATTCTGATCAGGTCACTGGCATTTAATGATGTCCAGTAATTAGCAAGCAGCAACCTCTGACACATGTAGTGCGCAAGTCTCAGCTGTGATAAGAACCTCTGTTCATTCTCAAGCCTGACTGCCCTGATGGTCTAGACTTCTGAAGCAAGAACCTCGGGCTGTGGTTAAAATTGCATACTAAAAAAGTGGAAAAAACCAACCAACCAACCAAAAAACCATCAAACACCACAAAAACTACTCTTCCTGCAAATGCCATTCCAGAATACCCAAGGAGCCCTAAAGTTTGCAGGAATCTTTTAGTAGACTTCAAACTATTTCAAGAACTAAGACAGAAGATGTTTCTGGAGCAACAACACTAGTAGAGCAGGATGAAGCCAGACAGCCATGCTCCGTTGGCTTTTTCTTTTTTTACTTCACACATACACACACTGTTCAATTCAAATACTCATTGAAGTAGACTTTTCTGAAAGAGATGACACAAAAGTTATCCTATTAACCTGAGAGAACAGGATAGTTTTGCACTGTGAGCCTATGGATTACCTGCTATGGTTAAGAGTATTCTGGGGTAAGAGAAATTTGACCAATCTGTTCATGATGAAGAGAGGGCATGGAAAGTAGCAATGAATGACAGACAACAGTTCAACAGCAGCAAAAGGGTATTTCAGAGGTTCTGCCTAACAGTAGGTCAGGCTACTAGTCTGAACTTAAAGACTGACAGTTAGAAATCACCAAAAGTTACGCTGTATCTGACGTGCAATAGTTGTAATATTAGGGTGATCTCAGACTAATGGTAGAAGTAACAAAAAAGGACAACATTCTGGTAGGGGACAAGTTTTCATATATATACACACACATGTATGGATACAAATTCAGACAATGTTTTCATCAACAGGAGAGAAAGACATCTTCACATAAATGCATAATGATTTATAATTTCATTTTTGTCAACCCCACTCAGAAAAACATAGTTGCTTCTACCTATGAGTAGTCAACATTTATCTACAAATATTAAAGCTTCCTTGCCTCTTCCTCTAACTAATGAAACTTAACAGCAAGGGTTGAATTTTTAAGCATATTACATCTAAATAAATATAAAAAAACCTTACTTTAGAAACAGAAAAATATACTCTTGGGTGATTTAACAGCTTAATAAATTTATGACAGCATCTATATGACGGCTAAAATTGAAAATCAAAACCCTATGCTCTTTTTAGTGATGGAGCAATTTGTGCAATTATAGTCTCACTGCTACCCATTAATGGCTGATAACACCCAAACGTAAAACTTTTACAGACCTTGATGATAGTCCACCTACATGATCATCCCAATCTGCTCAACAGTGCCTCTGATGTTAATACTGACTAAAGAAAAAAAAACATAAACAACCTAAAAAGAATATAAGTCATTACTTCTGGTCTGTACATGGGTCTCTCTGTGCATCTCTTTAGCAAAGGAGAAAGGCTTTTTTCCTGGTTACAGTCAGTAATCCTACAACATCCTACAATGTGCCGAAACCAACAATACACCAATGAACATTTTCACCTTAAAAAATACTGGGATATGACTAGGACACAGAGAGATTTTTTAAAAAAGTGCACCTTTAAAAGTGCTGTAAGTGCTGTAACATGGGAGCTCCAATTCTGCACAATATTTGTGAGAAAAACATAAAAAAGTGATATCTTCCTAAGGAATGTTCCAATTACCAAAACCTCAGCTAGATAACAAAATCATACTTAAGAGTAATGCTTCCAACATTTAACTTAAAAATAGCGCAACTTACCCCCTGTTCCAAGAACTTTCAGGAGCTCAAAGTTTTCAATGCCAACTTTCTCTGCATGGCCTGTCAAATTTGCTGAGGGGGGGAAAAAAAAAACATTTCAGATATGTAGTACATTGAAACATCATTCTGTCATCTTATTATACCTTCAGTAAAAACAAGTTAGCAGATGAATCAAATAAGCAGCAGTAAGAGGACATCCCAGTTACACATTGTATTCAACTTGAAAAGCAAGGGAAAGTAATTTTCTTGCTGCAATCAGGGTACCTAAAGGTATAAAATGACACAATAACAATCGAAGTCCATCTAGTTTGTATATACGTCATTTTTCATCGTATCACTCTGCACCTCTGAAAAGAGTCTAGTTCCACCTTGTCTGTAATCTCCAGTCACACCGTTATAGACAGCAGTCAGGTCATCCCTTAGCCCCAGCACCCTGACTACTCTCATTTTCTTGGATTTTATGGTGCTTTGGATGACATAAAAAGAGCTCCAACAGTTGCTCATGATTTTAACACAGGATTACTAAAGACTCTCCATTACTATCAAGCAGAAACAACTTTGAATCTGCATAACTCACGAGTATGGAAAAATCTAAGCTGCTACAAAGTTGTTTCATTTGTTGTACAACTGGGAAAGGTTCTGTTTATACAAATCTATACCACTTTGAGTATTTTTTTCTAACCTACATTTTTCTAAGCAGGGAGGTGAAGAGCTGTGTTTAAATAAAGGAGTTGTGGAGGGTTGGTTTGTTGTTTATTGGGTTTTTTCTTTTCTAAGCTGCTACAAGAAAGCCTTAACCAGTAGCCATTTTTTTCATCTTTCATTCCTATAATAAGATTAGCCATCCATTTGCAATTATATGACTGCAGACCATTCAGCAAAACTGTTCACTCACATGATCCAGGTTAAAAGCAGTAAGACAAAAAAATAACTAAGTTTGATTATTTCTAACCAAGTTCAGTTCCCTGATCCAATTTAATGAGCAGCTGCATAAGCAGTTTTACTTGCACAATTAAGGATGCAGCATCAAGCAGCAGAAGCTACAGAAGTTGACATGGCTACTACAAGAATGCCTCAAACAGAAACTTCTAGACAAACTGTATGTTTAAAGGGTAGTAAAGAGAAAAACTCCTCAGTTTGGATAGGAGATGCTGACATTAACTTACTTCACAGAAATTCTCATTTGGTTTGACATTTCTAAGAAACTTTATCAAGACATATGCTCCCTAAACTAGTACCAAAATGTGTAGTTAATGTCCATTCACAGAACTGCAGTAACTCAACAACTCACATTGAAAACACAAAGCTTTTGAAAGACATCCCTCTGCAAAGGATGAACAAATATAAAAAATCCAAACACTAAACAAACTAAAAAGCAAATTTGTGACTTATTCCAACAATCCCATGAGTCTATACACATAAACAAAATTCACCTAGTTGGGTCAGGGCAATATTAGTGCTTCAATGCAAGACACTGATGAAATCTCATTTAAAATGAGGTTATTTTCTTCTCATTCATCTTTTTGAGGGATCAACCAAGTTGGAATAAGTGCACAGAGACCACTTGACATCACTGGGAAATCATGAAGTCTAAAAGAGCTTACAGGATTTTTTTCTTGTGTGAGCAGAAGCACACATGACAATTTTTGAGGGAATCTACAAGCTATCCTAATACATTTTAAAAATAAAATAAAAAAGCACACACAAAATAGTCAAATTATTATTAGAGAAACCTTACTTTTGCAATCAGTTCCATTTTAATAATGTGTACTAGGCAAGACAGTACCAGAATCCTTAACAAATCAATGACTCAATATGCACCACAGGAGTCGAACTGAGGCTTGCTGTACTATTTTTCACTGCAAACAGAACAAATAGTCGTGCTAATGTTACATCACAGTCACAGCTTAAGACAGCAGTAAGGAAGCTGCATTTACATGCCAAAAAAAGAGTTACAGCAGGTAAGGCAAACCCAGACTTGAGTTAGTGTCTATTCAATTAGGGTATGTCATGTCACAAGAAGCAAACTGTCTTCAAGCAAGTTAATATTACATACTACTCTTCTTAACAGGTACTGAGAATGGTACTCAACATATAGAGTTTCAAAACATTGTCCTTCCTGCCAGGGACATCAGGAGTCAGGAACTATTCTAAACAGACATGGGCTAGAGTGACCATGGTTTTAATGAAGCAGTGGACATCACTAAAGAGATTCAGGACACAAAACCTCTCTGGATATAGCTAAGTAAGTGCTAAACTCAGCATGGGAAGAAATTTTTCAATTAGAAATTAACCAATTTGGATCTTCCATGATGGACTAATCCAGAAAGGTTTTAACCATCTCACATCCTTTAAGAGTGTCAGCAGAAGGCTTTTCAATAAAACACCCTTCTAGAAAGGAAAATAGTCATTTAATCCTGCAATGCTCTGGGAACTGAATAGGAAGACAGAGAGTGGAACCCAGAGAAATGCTGCATCTCCAGTAACATGTTGAAGATTTGTAATGCTAGTCATAGTCCTAAAAAGCGATCAAGTCCTAAATTCAATCCCTTAATCTAAACTGTACCATGAACTCACATTCAATAACATTACTAAAACCTTTACTACTTCCATGAGGTTACACAATCAAAAGCTGAGCGATATCTAGTTTGAATTATTATGTACTTGCTTCAGTGTGAACCGTAATTTTGCACTATACACGTAATCCCATTTTTACGTCCATTTAGGATGCTTAATAACCTTATCCTACCAAAAAAAAAAAAAAAATTAAATGTCTTGAAGGCTATTGTAACATTATTTTCCTAGCAAAAGGAGAAAATTGCATTATAAATAAGAATATGATAACTGTAAAATAAAGTCCCACTTCATTCTTTTTGCATTATACTGGGTAAAAAACGCATCCTACAAGACTGCTAAAAGGTGCTGCATAACACACAGAAGCAGAACAGGACACTTGAGACAAACTCTCTCACAATAATTCCCCATAAAGCAAGATGTAAAATTATCCTTCGTTAAAAAATAAAAATAACAAATCTTCAAAGCTATAAGAAAAGGTTAACAACAATTTCCAGAAAGTGCTTTTCCTGATGTTGCCACATAGCAATGTCTTTCCCCCACAGCCTCAGTTGCAGTGTTCAGTCCATCTCTCAGGTAATACCCCAAGTAAAACAAGCTGAAGAGCTTGCCTGTGCCACTTTCTCATGGCACCACAAGAACAGTCCTTTGTCTTCATCTGCTGCAAATAGCTGCAGCACTTTGACATTCTAGCAGAGATGAAGTGCAGTTTCTCCAGGATGAAAGTCGTCATACTGACACTTCCTTCAACTTGCTTTCAGAAGCACAAATCTCAAAAGATGAATTATTCCATTCCCCAGTCACTCCCAGAACCAGGACTGCTTTTGGAGGACCTTTCACCACAAATGCTTTCTGGAATTACAACACTGTTCCAAGTTTGAGAGACTTTAAAAGACCACACCAACACACCACTACATTAGAAATGGACAGAACACTGAAATGCTTCTCACCCCTCACAGACATCACTGTGCTAGAACTGGTATCAGAACCTGACCCAACAACTGCCTGGGCAAACTGCACAAAGACAACTTATGTGGCAAGACTGCAATAGGATGTACACTGGTGCACAGAAAGCAGTTTTGGAAACAGAAAATTTACTTCTCCATGCATTTTTTTCTTCAATTGTGTTGAGACATCAGCTGAAATGCACCAAGGGACGGCACTAAGTTTGGACAGGAACAAGAGTACTGCCCAAGTCAAGAGGATGAGAGTTTCTCCACAAATAATCTGAAGTTACATATGGCACAGCAATATGAAGGATGGTTGTATATAATGCAGGAGGGAGGGAAGCTAATGCATGCTCTTGGTGACAAACTCATTGCCTACGTGCTTCCATTTACTGATGTAAATGTGGACTACAGTCCACAGGAATCACCATTGCACCAACCTGGTTAAGAAGGAGAACATGCAGCTGAGAACAACAGTGAGAGATAACCGATCAACTCAGGAACAAATAACAAAGGGAAAGGCCAAGACATCATAGCAACCATAAAAACAAAGAGCAAATTGAGGTACAGGTCACACACATCACCTCTGAAGGTAGAAGACAAGCCAATATCTAGAAATATTATCACTGCGAAGACAAGCGTCTACATGCAGGGACACCAGTGCATGGACATCAGGACTGACATTCTCAGTGCCCTGGAAGTAGGGCAGTCTGTTTAACTCTGGGAAGCAGGATCACATTTCTGCTTGATGGAGGATCTCCAGATGACATAAGAGACAGGACTGTCATCTGCACTGTACCTGACCTTTGAGATGGCAAAGACTGAACTAAGAACTGTGCAAGCTGGTACTGTGCAATAGTTCTATTAGCTTTTAATTGCACTTTTATGATCCTGAGAAATAATATTTCAACAGTGTTTATTTTCAAGTTAAAGTGTGCTCTGTCCTGTGTTTCTGGACTCCATTGCATACAGGTTTTGAAGGAGACAAACAGAAGTAGAGCTTTCTCTACTGAACTAGATTAAGCAATCTTCCAAAACAAGCACTGCCTGAAAGCTTCACCTTATCTCCACTATTCTCTGCAACACAAGACCAACCCTGCTGCCTTATTGAGCAGAACAATAAACTTCAGACAATCTTTAAAAGAACGGAGAAAATAAGAAGGAAAATGAGACAGAAGACATTCTGTAATATTCCAAACTATTATGTTTCAGTGTCTGGTACCGACAGCGACTCAATTTTAACCTATTACTTCAGAGAATGGCTCATCCCTACTCCCCTAACATATCTACTTCAGTCACAGCAACAAAGAACAGATGTTGTTTTAACACTTATATGAACACAAACTTGAGTTTATGCCTTACTCAGAGTGAAGAGTGGATGTTTTTCCTTGAAATTAAGCAAAACTAAAAAAACTAAAACAAAAACATTCCTTTTGGGGGAAAAAAAATAGGAGGAAAAAGAAAAAGATAAATTACACCATCCAATAGAAAGTACACACCTATTATTTGTAAGACACTGAAGGAAATTAATCTAAGATGCTGCACTGTTTATCTGCTATGTGGAGTTATACTTTGATTGTAACCAGCAACTGAGAACTATTTGTGAAGGGAAGTGAAAGTATTCTACTGTACTTGAAATGTGACAGACTATCACCACCTAGTCACCCTCAGGTCACTGAACAAGAGGACCATTTAATCAGGTCAGAGTACTATCTTACAAATTTAAAATGGAATTTAAAAACCATAACATCTCAAGGATATTTTTCTTATGCAAAAGACAGTACTAGCTAAGTCAAATTACAGTACCTGGCAATTCAGAAGCATGATATGTTGTGGAGAACATGACAGGAAATTGTCATTACCATTATGAAAATAGACTGTAACTGTACAAGACTATCCCACCAGTTTTACCATTTGCACATTGGAGATTGAAATAAAAAAGTCCAGACATCTGAGATTAACAACCCAGACTCACAATAGTCTGAACTGGAAAATGCTCCATGTTACAATCCATTCAGATTCGGCAGCAGAAGCCTTTTTCTCCTACAGTGCCAATTTTGCCCCTGGGTTTATCATTACTGTGAGATGAATCACTATGAGGTCACCAAGATTCAGCCTAGAAGCACTTCCATGGTTAGCTAGAAGCTTTATGGGCAGTAACACTATACATCATATACTAGCCAAAAAAAAAAGAAAAAAAGGCAAGATGCTAATGAATAACATTGCTACAGATACCTAATGCTGAACAGAGTTGAAACAATCAGATAGCTAAGGATTGTGCATACCCCTTCAAACATGAAATTATATCTAAGTACAAGATATGAATCAACTTGGGTTTTCTCTACCATCAGAAATTAGTATAACACTTTAAAAAAAACCCACACTTTATTCAGTCACAGACACTTTGGACACAGTGCCAAAAGTAACAGACTACAGATTAATTTTTCAACAAAAAAAGAGTAACTGATGGAAGGCACTTACATATTAATTTATGCAGATATTAATCAGGAAACTTAGGAATTATCTTCAGAATTATCCTCTCCCAGGTAAAGCTTTTATAGCCATCTGTCCAAGCCAGCATAAAAATTTTACAGATGTCAACAAAAAATGAGAAGAGGAAACAGTCACAATAGATCCCAAAACAAAACATGAACCCAATAAACTGACTGTGTATAATGCGAGTCCTTCACAAACCAGGTCATCTGCCTATCTGCAAGCTGAGTCAGAAGCCAAGAAATCTTAGGAGAGCTTACACCTCATCATCGGGATTGTATGGGGGGGAGGAGACAGAGAGAGCATTTACCCTAAGATACCAAATTATGCAATGAAG
Source organism: Pachyramphus minor (assembly GCA_013397135.1). Taxonomy (NCBI): domain Eukaryota; kingdom Metazoa; phylum Chordata; class Aves; order Passeriformes; family Tyrannidae; genus Pachyramphus; species Pachyramphus minor. Next base: position 507,293 of record VYXB01000739.1, on the reverse strand, counting down.
GGGATTCAACAGAAATATTGGCAAATCACATCCTCACATGCCCAGGCTTTCTCATACGTTTAAGCAATTCCAGCTTCTGAATAAAATCTTAACATGCATTAACATGGCATATAAGACTCCCAGTTCTTTTGTGGAATCGAGCATGAGCTTTTAAACCATCACATTTAGAATACATTTTATCAAAGCTAATAAAGAGGCTGACAATGAAGACTGCAACTACTGGTCCTCATTTATATTAGTCATTTTATAGAACATCACTGAAAAAATGTTCAATGGTACTAGACACCTGTACAGATCATTTTAGCCAGATTTGTTAGATTGCAAAGCCTGGAGGGAGGAAAACAAACAAACAAACTAAACCAAACAAAAAGCTACAAACACAACCCATGAAAGATCAATAGTTCTTCTCCTTCCACAATCAAAGCTACCAGAAGACAATAAACAAATTCACAGACTACAAAACATTTTTAGAAAGTACTGATTGTGTAAAGAGTAAAATCCAGAGATTTAAGTTGTATTAAAGATGGTTCATAAACTTAAAACACCATTTAATACTCCTCACAGCAATCTAGGAACACATATATTTTAGTGCTCAAAAGAGAAAAGTAGAAGCAAAAGCAATTCAAGCTCTGAAATATTCAACTATTAGTATCTTCTGATCCCTAGACAATATACAGAATTAGTACAGAAGGAAAAAAAAAAATCTGTGTCTTACAGAAAATATAATTTTAAAAATATCTTTAAAGTTTCATACGTTTTCCTTTTAAACGTAAAAAAATGAAATAACAGTATAGGTGCCAGATGTACCTCCACAGTGAAGCCTGACCACTATTTAGTACGTGATTCATCATCTTCTTCAGTCATAGGAATTTTCACAATTCCTCAGGATGTAACATGAACCTTACATTTTACAAGTAAATCCATTCTAGCTCAAGTTCTCATTCAAGAAGGTGTAACTAAGAATTTGCATTATTAAACACTTCAGTTAATCCATGTATTTCTTTTCTGAAGCCTTTTATAGTTTAATATTGAATTTTAAGTTTGACTCAAGTGGAATTTCCAAATTGTTCTGCCTCTGGAGCCCTGCAGCCCACCACTAGATTGATTTCTGGTCTACACATGCCTCCTCCCATGCATGTGTTAACAGTCAGGCAAACTGAAGAAGGTTCTTTAGCCCAAAGCTCGTGATAACACTAAAACAGAGCCACTGTCCTCTTCAAAACAGACTTTCCAGAAAGGAAAATAACTACCTAAAGCAAAAAAAGCCCCAACATATATAGAGCCCATCATCCCATATAGTCACAAAATGTCTCACGTTCCCTTGAAGATCCCAGTTTTGCTAATCTCTGCCTCTCCCTGGGCAAAGCAGGGAGTGCACATGCACTCCAAGGTGTAGGGCAACCTCCTACAGTCACTCACACACACTTAAGATCTAGGATTTTTGATTGCTATTTTTTCTAGAAAAATAAGAGCTATGAGAGAGGCCAAGGGGAGGTGGGGAGGAAATATCATTGTTAAGAGTTCTACTTCCTTCTTACCTTCTGATGTCACAAGACTTTCCCTCTCTTTTCATTTCCTTTCTTACCACTAAAAATCTTTCCTCCAATAGGCTTTACATTTGCCATTGTTCAGTTAACAAACATTACCAGGGAACAGAAATGTTAAGATGCAACACTGTTCCTTTTTCATTGTAAATAATATGTCATTTCTTAGGTCTACAAAACAATTAGAATTGGCATTAACTCTGAAGGTTAACCTTCAAAAAATAAAACTTTTCCCTTTACAAGATTCCAGAAACCGATGTTAGAAAACAAATCGTTTTCTTACTATTTTCACTGGAGAGTTTCAGTAAGAATCAGAGGCAGTCACTACTTCCTACTATTTGAACTTTGGCATATTTGTTTCTACTTCCTGAAAAGAGATGGTGATTCCACTTTCCCCAAAAACTCATTTTCCTTCCCAAAATGGGAAACTAAAGATGGTAACTATTCTGAAGTGGCTAAATTGTAAGGTTTCTATCCAGATAAAAATGGTTTAGTGTCAGGAACAGAAAAAAAACTTGCTAAATATATTGGAAGCAAATAATTATTAAATAAAACGTGTCCTAAAAGTCACTGCTGTGTCTAATGTGTAATATATACAACTGAAGGAACAACCATTGAAATACATACATACTTTGTTTACCCAGCAGCAAAGGGGCATTCCAATTCTTTTCACCATCAAAATAATACATATATATACACACACAGAGCAGTGCCCAGTATTTGTAAGCCAGTACATCACATGGCGCCACAGCAGCAGTGAAGTGTTACACACCACAGTTCCTTCCCTATCACAGATCCAATCTACATGCCTATCAAGTGATGTTTTTTCAGTAATTGCTTTTCAGTCACACAACAGATGAGTTCCAGGGCTCTAAGACCATGAGATATAGAGCTAAAATTAAACTTGACCCTACGTATCAAGGCCAGCACTGTAATTTCAAAGTCAAAGTTTAAAAGAAGTCCAACCACGATAAACAATCAGCTGGGAGTTGTGTAGAAACAGCACTGCACAGGCTCTAACTGTGCACTTTCATATGCTACCATATTTGTTTGAAGGTAACAACAATCATCTGTTTCATTCTTTAAGATACTAATTTCATCTTGAATTCAAGTTCCATAATATGCTCACTTACTCAATTGACCATAATCAATGCCTGCCCCTAAATCATTTAATGTTTTTAGAGCAATCCCAAGACCAAGTAATTGCAAATACAAAATATTAGTTGATTTGAATTAGAAAGTTTGTTATCATGGGGGTTCAAGCAACAACTTCTACAATATGAAAATAAGACACTCGCTTCTCAAAGAAGCCACTATTTCTACCATAATAGTACCTTCTTTCAAATAACTGTGGAGACCAATCTCTTTTTGATCTGCCAACTGGCAGCTACTTTCGATATGTAATTCTAAATTATTCTATTAGTCACAGAGATAGCACCATCAAAGAAAGAACACAGAGATGAGGGGAACTAGAATCTAAATCAATTGCACATTAAAGGATATTCATGATATACAACTACAGCATTTAGAACGACAAAGATCCACTGTCTGCAAATTTTAGTTCTTACATGTCCCCTCACCCTCTTTCCCAAAATGAAGCAAAATCAAATAATCATGCTGCACATTTTAAAGCTGTGGTGGGTCAACCCTAACCAGCAGTTAGGCATCCACACAACCAGACACAATACAAAAAAAACCTTAAATACCCAAAGTATCCTACAGATTTATATATTTCTGTATTACCAGAAGCTGACTGCAACTTTTCAAATTATCGTATCTCTTTGCATTGTATAGAGGTAAGTTCTGAAACAGTAACTTCATACCTCTTGCATAGCAATGACACTATTGACACCTTTAGGAGTAGGAGTCTCTCAGGAGTACATGACAGAGCATCTCCCTCCTCCACCCTAGTGCTCCAGAAATAGACAAGTCATTGCTAGAAAGCATTTTTCAGAAAGCAGAGTTTTCTAAACATTTAATAACAAGAGAACAAGGAGGGGAAAAGCAGCTGAATCCTACTTAACTGAATTTCAGAAGCTTAAAGAGACAAACCACATTGAGAATTTTTAAAAAAGCGAGTATTGGTACTGCATGGATCTGTAAAGCTTTATGATCAGGATCAAAATCAAAGTTGCTTATTATGCTATATTAGATATCGCTTTGTCTAGTTTATACAAATGTTTATTACTCAAACTATCTCTAAATCCCTCAGGGATATGTGTTCTCAACTTTTATAAAAGAAATCTAGACATAGATAGGTAAATATATTGAATAAATGTGCCCCACTTCCTTTCCCCTTACTTTCCTCCTGCTCACTTAAATCAAGCAACACTCATCGAGAAAACTGTGTTTTCCACCAGCTCTTTTGCTTCTTCTTGAAAAAAGGAAACTACAGTCCCTTTGGTTTCTGCGTAGCTATCAGGAAGACCGCCCTTTTTTTTTTTTGCCCCCTTTTTTTTTTTTTAACTTTCCCAAGCCGCAGTGATAGCAGGGTTCCTCTGGGACAGCTTTCCCGAGCCCCAGGACAGGGGGACAGGGCGGGCAGGAGGCTGAACGCGACCGAGGAGACCCAGCACCACCACCCGCCGTCCACATCTGCCCATTCGAGAATGTCAACTATATTAACCCTCTGGGGCGGCTCTCTCAAACTTTTGCGGTGAACAGCATCATACGCTTATTCTTACTTCATCATGGAGAAAAAGATGACAGAAAAGGAATGAAGGACATGGGTTAACAGCACCTCCATTGTTAATAAATAGAGAACACACATACTGATTGTGCTTTACACGCACTTCCAAGTTAACAGTAAAATCTAGATTTACTGCAGTGTTCAAGTTGCCTGGAAACTTCCGAGAAGGAGAGCGTCCCTATTAAAAATAAATAAAGCTCTCTCCCAGCACGCAAACCTACAGCAGAACATTTCTGTTGTATCTTGAAAGGTCATACGAATTTCACACGTTGAACTACTTCTCCAGAGGGTCGTCAAGTGACTACGGAGCTACACGAAGATTCAAAAACTGAAAAGCCAGATAACTCTGTGATTACGTGTTGGCGCATTCCCCTCCCTACAATTCCGGCATTTCACCGAGGTCAGAGAAAAACTGTCACATAAAACGACATCATTTAGGACTGGAACAAACCACCCCGCCAACACTGCCATAGAAGTCAAACACACAGTTTAAAAAAACGTTTTAAAGAGAGAATGGCTAAGCCTTATCTCCTTCAAAAGTGTAAAATCGCAGCGGGAAGTGGGACTGGGGAGCCAGGCACGCAGCAGAAGTCGAAGTGCAATACTTTCTTCAGAAATAAAAAAAAGGCCCCCCCCCGCCCCCATCTCACACGCTCCTGTCCATATCTTCCAGTTTATCTTTTTTTTCCCCACACCGAGATTTCCATGCTGG
>VYXB01000739.1:476988-501388 GCA_013397135.1 Pachyramphus minor | reverse complement strand
GCCCGCCGAGGCCCCTCCTCCCCACACGGGCGCGCGGCGTGTGCGGGTTCGCGGCGGTGGCGCGGCGGGGCCTGGGAGCTGCGGCCGTGAGTGCAGCACGTACCCGGTATGTCCGCCTGCAGCCGTTCGGGCCGCGGTCGAGGCACCGCGCTCGGGCTCGCGGGTGACGGGGCACCGGGGCTGGGGCTCCGGCGGAAGAGGCGCCTTCACTCTCGTCCGTGCCCTGGGCCGGGGAACAGGCGGCGACCGGAGCCGCCGTCCTTCGAGGTTGAAGGGGCCGCGTGTACTGGGAGTTAAAACAGCCTTAGCGATCGCTGGGACGTCCCAAAGCTTGGTTGGTTACGCCAGCTCAGGAGGTGCCTCTAAGAGGGTTGCTTGTTGTGAGGTGGGATTGGCGAAGTGGCTGCGTAGGTACATCCCTGTGCTCGGTTCACCTTGCACTGCCTGCAGCGTGTTCAGCTGGTCCCGTCACCTACGAGAGGGACACTGTGCTCACGGCGGGCTCTGAGTCTCTTGTTAAAGTTCAAATGCATCAGACCTGTTCACCTCAGTTAAGCCTCTCAGTCTGTTATGTTTTGAAGGCAATCTGGTATGTCTAAAGCTGTCCTCATTTCCTTGAGACAGATAATACAGATCACTTTCCTCTCCATTTCTTATTTACAGTAATTTCTGACTTATTGGTCTTGACTGGCGTTGCTTTTATCCTTACCACAAGCTGCTAATTGCCAATGGCAGGTCACATACACCAGCAGTGTTGACACAAAGTCTGACTCAGATACATCAAAGATCAATGAAATAAAATGTCTTATGTTAATCCTTTATTCCCATTCCAGTATTATATATTTGTGTTTGTGCACATATACCTATAAAATGCGTGTACATGTGTACGTACACACATTTACACCCATTTCTACAGTTTCCTGTGGAGGGATCGAGTTGGGCTAATTGAAGTTGGTAAGAGCTTTCTACTTCGGAATGGTTTAAATACCAAACATTGGTTTTAAGGCACTTTTGAGATTGTTTTCTTCCCAGAAATTAAAATTACTATCTAAGGGCTTCACAGTATTTCAGGTAAAACTGTTGAAGGTGTTTTCCACCAAGCACTGCAGCTGTTCTGTTGAGGTATCTCCCTGTAGCATAAGGTACTTAACTTCACTAAAGATGTCCATCCAGTTACTTTCTTTCCAATAGTATTATATCAAGCCTATAAATATAGAAACTCTGATCTCAGGAGATGTTTTCCAGCTCAAAAATAATTGATTCCCAAGTTTTGTCACTTGATTTAGAAGCTCACTATTGCAGAGAAAGGAAATGTTAAATCAGTATATTATTGAACTATAAAAGGGAAAATAATGAAAATATTAAACTGATGAACTTAATTGTTATTATTTTCCATCTTTGTAACTGTTGACTCCTTTATGCAACTGCTGGCTACTGTCAGGTTTACTTCTTCTTTACAAGTTGTAACAGCCACTTCTGATTATTCTGTGTCCCAGATAATAGATTTTAAAGAGGCTAGTCCTAGATGTCATCTAGTGGCTCTTCTAGCCTACTCTTGGACTAACTGTCCCTGGCAGCCTCAGAAGAGAGAAACTGAAATCTGACTCCACTGTGTTCCGTACTAGCGCTCAGTGTGAGTGAAGCTGGCATTGAATCCAGTAGTTGTTAATAGTCTTGGTTTCAGATGTTCATAGCTCAACAGACTGTATCTGCTTATATGCCTCACGCTGAAACCTTCTGTTTTCTCCTTTTAAATTTCAGCTAAAACAGCTTTGAAAAATGAGGCAACAACCCTAAAACATCAAACCAAGCGTATTGATCCATGCTGATCATGCGTATAGCAAGACACAGGGATTATCATGTATATGTCAGTTTAAGGTAACTGGGCTTGGAAAGTACCATTGCATGAACTGAAAGTTCTTTGTTATCACTGAGGGACCCCCTGATTTACTGGCAGCATGGTCATTCCATTAAAAAAAAAATTCAGATTTTTTGCATAACAGTTTCTCCTGTGTTAAAATATTTTTGCACAGGGATTTATGTGTCATATCCAGAGACAGCAGAGCAGCCCTACTGAATGTTTGGAAAGAATCCTGCCTTTTGACAGACAAAAGAGCTATACTTGCACTGAAATCTGAAACCTTCTGTCACTAGTCCATGAGTACAAGACTATGCTCAATTTAACCTTTCAGCTGAACTTTTGGGAACAGTGGAGGGTTAAACTTGGTTGTGTACATGACTTAAGAGTGAATCTACCTTGAGTAGAATAGTCCAGGCATAGTGGGCTGCTTACATTACCTTCATCGCATTTGTCTTGGGTACAGTGTGACATGGCTTTGTGGGTAGCTGTAAAAGGACAGAGTTCTGTAAGCCTTAAGGGTAGATAGGAATTACAGGTAGGTGGAAATATACGGGCTACATCTGCACCAGAAAATAAAACCAATTAGGACTCACTCTGTAGGTGTCAGGGAAGTGGCATAATATAGCATGGTGCAGCTAAATTCTTTCCTCTTCCAAACAATGGCTTTTTCCACACTGCCTCCTGGATTTGTACAGGCTGCATACCATTAGTGAGCTATGCTAGACTCCAGCTTGTATGAAGACATTGCCTGGAAGAATACTAGTCAGGGACCCAACCATTCCTGAAAGCATGCCAGCAGTTGGAAGTATGGATAGTCATGTGCCAGTGCTCAGATTGTGCCTTTGTCCCAGTTAAATCACTAACACAGACAGTCACAGAGTCAGATGAGGGGGGAAGTTTGGCTTGAGCCTGCAACCAAATCAGTATGTGGAAATACAGGAACAATGATGGGCTATAGACCCACAGGGAGTACAGACTGGTCTGTAAGAGATTTCTTGTAGTTTGGAGGAGTAAAACCACTCTTGATGTGTAAACTGTGCTTTTAGAAGTGCAGCTGGGAGTGCGATTTAACTGACTGAAAATGTTATTTGCATTTTAAATACTTTTATGCATGTGCTGTGACACTGAACATAATACTATTTGCAGTATGTGCACTCAATAAATTACCCCTCTGAAATTAAAAGGAAAAATATTGTGTGTTAAAATAATTAAAAGCTATGGGGTGGTGCAGAGCTACTCTTGCTCCATAGTGTAAATATTTTTGGTGTTTTTAAGTAGCATTTTCATGTTGATGTGCACGATAAGAGCATAATAAGAGCAGCCTGACAGGTCAATCAACCAACAGTTCAGTGTTTGGGCTGAGCGTGTGCTGAGTTTGGGAACGTGGAGCAACACTGTTCTAAAGATAGATGTCCTTTCTCTACCCCACAACACAACTGTTCAAAAATATGTGTATTTACTTGCCATTCCTAATTGTGAAAAGAAGGAGGAAAAAATGCTAGGAAATACCCACATGAAAAGATATTACTGAACTTTATTTAAGAAACAGTGTCACAACATTTTCTTTTTGGCTCTAAAAGAGGTGGTGTGTTAAGCTGGTTTGAGGGCTGAGGTGAAGTTGAAATGCTCAGTGTACAGACTTCTGAGAGGAAATGAGAGAGAAAAATAAGAAGAAAATGAGTGCTGTAGCTGCATATTTCCAGGGTGTCACTACTTCACAGTTTTGAGGTATTTGGTTTACTTTCATGCTGAAGGGTAGCTGCATATGAAAATCGTAGTTTCTATGGAGCTCAAGTTGGAGGCGTCTGGTGCTTTCTTATGGTCACTGAATTGTTACAGAAATAGGTGATATTTCAAAGGACAAATGTTGGAAAGCCAGATGATACAAAATGTTCCCCTTAATCATTCCATGGAGAACATTTGCACATTAGGGAAAAAAAAGGATCAAATTTTGGAAACCACAAAATGAATTTAGGGAAGGACTCACCTGCAGATATCAAGCAGCTTTTGTGTGAGGTTTTAGTAGACAGTATTAGTTCTAATTTCTAGTTTACATGTATTCTCTGTGATTTTTATCTTTTTGGTTTTAATCTGGATCTTTAATTGAACATTTTGAGCTTGGTAACTGTCAGAAAAGTAGACTGGGTAGGTAAATTTGCTGTTAAAGGATTTTTGTATGAAACTGCTCTGGCCAACAGTTTTATCTCTCTAAAACCACGTTCTACCATGAAAGGAGAAGTTATGCAAAACATCCAAGCTTAATAATTCTCTTAACGGAAGTGGTACAACTCTGTCAGGAAATGGATTGTTTCGTGAAAGAGTGCGTGTAAGTGAAGATCTGCTACTGATTCTACGGTCCTGTTTCAGTACTAATTTCTCCACTTTTCTTTAGTTACTGTACACTTTCAAAAGTTTAATAGTTAAAAATCCACATGGTTATAAAAGAGAAAAAAATAATAAAAATACTTGTTATGTTACTCAGTTTCTGATGAGAAAAAGGAAGATGAGTTCACACTGTCCAGAGGGGAAAGAAAGCAGATATAGGGGTTCATTTCACTTTCTGATCAGCTAAAGCTGCTTAAACTCGGGAGAGATGGAATTTCTAGTTAATACAAAGAATTGACTTTTGGATCCTAATCCTCGCTCACAGTAATTTGAATTTTTTTTTCAATTTCTTTGGAAGAAACACAGAGTTTTTATGTTCTACATAATGTTGTCATTAAACCTTAGTTATAATGACTGGAGCCGATTCACAGTAATTTGAATTTTCAGAAGACTCACATGTGAATTCTCAGTATTTTGAAAGTTTACTGTAAACTTTGGAGAAGTGGACTTTAGAAAGGAGAAGCTAATCAAGGTCATCTGAAAGCTAGTGATAATGAAATAAAAAGCTTTGACTCACCGTGGAGACTACGAGTACATTGTGATAGTTGCAGAAGTTATGTCTGCTTTCTACCCCCAAAGAAAGAAGCATAAGCATGAGGAAAAAAGTGTTTAAACGACAGAGCTTAAAACTGTGTTGTAGTTCTTAAAGAGAGCCCGTGGAAAAAGAAGTGAAAAGAAGTGCCACATAAAATCAAGGGGGAAAGACATTTTTTGAAAAGCATAGATGAAAGCTGGTAAGTTCGTTTCCACAACTTGACGTATTTAAAAAATACTGCATCTGTTAAATTATCACAGGCCAAAAAGAGATTTAATTAAATAAACAGTATTGCAGAGGTTCCTTTTTCCTTTTCTCTTTATCTTGATAAAAGTTGTATGATTATTGATTTTGAACCTACTCTTTTAAATTAAAAAAAATTAGATGTTCGCATGAATTGAAATAACAGAAGAGAAAATCCTGAATAAAGGGGTAAATTAATAGAAATATATTCTGCAGTCAGTTTGTGTTTCTCCTGGAGTTTGAAAGGAACTTGGATCTTCACAGAAAAAAAATACAAAAAGCTCCCATTAGTTTCAAGTGCTGTATCAAGTGACTGGAAGGCACCTCTTAACCTAGCGTAATATTATATAACATAATACAATGTGATTTAATATAAACAGTGTTACAACTAAAAATTCCTTTGGAATGATCATGAAAATGTTTTGCTAAAAGATTTGAAAGATTGTCCTTAGTTTTAAAGAACAAAAAGAAATTAAAATGGATTATAAAAACAGTAGATAAACATGATTGCATGAACATGGCCTAGATGTAAAATACTACTGTGAAAAATCAGGTAGTAAAAGCTACAATGGTAGATTACAATTTTTCAATACATCTGAAAAAATGGGGATTTTTAAATTTACTTGCCTAATTGACACTGGCATTGTAAACTGTGTGACTTGGAACTAGAGCTAACAGGTAACTGGTACCTTTACAAGCATTTCTGTCATTTCAATAATGTTTTTCTTAAATGTTTCATCCCACACTTTTTATTTAGGTAAATGATTTATTTAGATACATGATACAAACTAGGGTATCTCTAGTTTAGCATCCTGTTTCCAGCACTTGCCAAGAGCAGCTGTGTAGTATCATGAGTGTTTGTGGTTTTGTTTGGTTTAACAATGCAGTCCCTGAGTCAAGACCTCCACTTTTTCGCTTTGACTTTGCCCTTTGCTGTTGTCATCTGATGACCCATAATGATTTAGTTACAAAAGACAGTGAAGAATTGTTACCTTTTATGTCCTCCATGCTTTTGTTGCATCTGCCCCTATTTCATAGGCGAACCCAGAATGTGAAGCACTAGCCCACCCCACTTCAAAATATCCCGTAAAATATTTGCTGTAGATAACCTGTTGTAGATAGAGGTTATGCATCAGGCAGTTGCAGTTCTTTCAGTAATCCTTGCACAGTCTCATTTCTTTCATTTTTCTTAGGCAGAGTGCTTCTAGGGGAAACCTAGGTTATTTAAACATTAGAACACTCAGTTCCAATACACCTCTTTTCTAGTATAAAGCGTTTGCTGTGACAGTTTTTCAAGAGAGTATCAAACCCCAGTTGGTCAGAAGGCATTTTTCATTCCTTTTGTAAATTCCTTAGGATTTGCATTTACTCTGAAGCGTTAGACTTCTATGCAAAGAAATGTCCCATTAAGCATTTTTCCTTTGGCTGTCCTTTATGAAGTTTGGCTAAGAGTGAGGTTTGGCATCCTTCTCCTTACGACATGTCATATTCAAACTTTTCAAAATTTTCAAAATTTTCAGTTGTGACTGCTTGTTAATGTATTGATGGGGAACATGACAGCAGTGCAGATTATTACCATTGTAAATAACTCCATTAACACTAAGGTACTTCAAACCCCTCACCCCCCCAGCATTTTATGGGATTTAATAAAGATTTACACCAACACCACATCTCCCTCCATTTTCAAAAGAACATATTCCCGTTCAACCAGATTTTATTCTACCAAACTCACCATGTCGTTACAGAAACTGTTGTAAATTATTTGCTTCTCATTGGACTAAGTGTTGCCTTCCTGCAACTCTAGTGAGATGCACCTTCAAATTGGAAGTCAAATGAGGGAAACCCCACAGATTCTTAAAATTATTTGTAATAAGCAATGAAGTTAGTGTATGACTTCAACTAAATTCCTTGTTCTTTGAATAACTGTCTTGGTTTATCCCCAGCCAGCAGCCAGGCCCCACACAATTGCTCACTCACTCCCCCACCAGCAGGACTGCGGAGAGAGTTGGAAGGGTAAAAGCCAGAAAACTCGTGGGTTGAGAGAAAGACAGTTTAATAGGGAAAGCAAAAGCTGCACACACAAGCAAAGAAAACCAAGGAATTAATTCATAGCTTCCCACGGGCAGGCACAGGTGTTGAGCCATATCCAGGAGAGCAGGGCCCCATCATATGTAACAGTTACTTGGGAAGACAAACACCACCACTCCAAATGTCCCCCCTTCTTCCTTCTTCTTTCCACTTATATACTGGGCATGATGTCATATGGTCTGGAATATCCCTTTGGTCAGTTTTGATCACCTGTCCTGGCTGTGTCTCCTCCCAACTTCCCATGCAGCCCCAACTTCCTCTGTACTGCCAGTGTGGCAGTACACCTGCAGAAAAGGCCTTGGCTCTGTGTAAGCCCTGCTCAGCAATAACAAAAACATCTCTGTTATCATCATTGTGTTCGGCCAAATCCCAAACACAGCCCCATACTAGCCACTGTGGAGAAAATTAACTCCAACTCAGCCAAAACCAGCACAGTAACATGTATCTACAATGTGGCCTTACAGTGTCTTCCCACTAAAGCATTTGGTTTTGGGAGTAGTGAGTTGTTGTGAGGTGCTTGCCATTCTGTTCCTAAGTCTTTAGATAATAAATTGGTTAAACTGTTCCACTATGAGACAGTATTTTAATTTAGAAAACGACATGTTTGAAGACAGTGGACAGGCGTGAGGTACTGGTTTGGTTTATGCATAAAATAATTACTTTTGGATAGTAAGTACCAAAACAACAGAATTATAAATCATTTGTGTTTGGACATGAACCCACTGCAGTCCTGGAGCACTATCCTTTGATGGATATATAGAGAGTAGATGAAGGGGATTTCTGAAAAAATATGAGTCTCTCATTAGTTTTGAAAAACAGACTGTTAATCCCTTTTTAATCTTGTGTTTCAAGGCACTCCAGAACCATCTTTTCTGTAGCCTTTTACTTACCCTTTCTGACTTCAGATAGGCCATGTAAAAGTAATCATGCCCCCCCCCACACCGAAGACAACAGTTGCCTAATCTTCCCAGTGGTTCTCTTTCTCTGTAGAATGTTAATGCCTTCTCACTCCACCCACACACCCCAGGAGAGCAGCCTTCCCCCCTATTCCCTGCCTCTGCTACAGTAGCAGCAGCATGCATTTGTCTTCAATTACAGAGTTAAGGATGTTATTGTCACAGTTGAAGACGATGCTGTGCATCTCACATCATCACTTATCTCTTCCTTTTAGTGCTTTCACCTGTCTAGGTTGAATGTTCACAGTGCAGCCTCTTATACAGGTGAAGCATTGGGCTACAATTTAATCTGTTTTGGCCCTATTGATCTGGTTGTTCTGTTTGGTTTTGTAAACTTTATTTCTGTTGAGATTCCTAAAAGTGACTAATATAGAAATCATATACTCTTATTAAAACAGAGCCTTGTCTAGAATAACAGTAAACCCAAAACATTTAAAGAAAGCCTGTCTATCGATCTTATTAATAACTGTACCATCCCCTCTTTATAGAGTGTTCATTGCTAATCTTTAGTTATTTACTTTGTAGAGGCTTATCTCTTTCTTGGTTATTTGCTTGTCTTATATCTACCTATAAAGTCCACATGTTCATGCAATAAATATCCCAGCAGTCACTTACAATATTCATAAGTCATTTTGAAGAAGCAACAAAAGTATTCTGACTTATTACAAAAAGATCTAATGAATTAATTCTACGTGTTATTTTATAGGTGGTATTGAGGCTATTTTCAGCAAAAGTTTCAATCTCTAATTGAAAAATACAGCTTTACCAAAAGGACAAGTGTTCAGTGCAGGTAAGGGATTACCTCAAACTGCAGTAATGCTGAAGAGCCCTTGCTATAGATGGGCAGTCCTTTGTGCTGGGCAAGATACAGAGTCAGAACAAACAGGTGCCCTCCAAAATTTCTTGTTAATGTGCTGTGATGGAAGCCCTTAGAACACAACTGAAAACTGGGAAAACTTTGACTTTTTTTCTGAGGCTGATAGTTACTATAAAGGTCAGAAGTTGGTTGTGCACCAGAAATACGTGTTTATCAGGTAGAAAATGAACCATCCATATACTTAATATCCTCTCTATTCCTGTTTATTTTTAAATAACGCATTTGAGATGCTTGACTTCTACAGAGCTCTTGGACCCAGGATCACTAAGTTAGATGCATTTCTGTTAATATTCTTAGCTATTTTTAACATATGTAGATTATATCCTACACAATGCCCGCTTATATGCACTTTGTTTCACATATTTTCTTTTGTATACTGAGTAACCATGGAAAAGTCACATGCGATCATTCTATTCTTTGAACTATAAGATACCCATTTTGGACTGTCTTTTATTTTGTTAATTTTATGCAGTCTTGAAATAACTCTCTTTAACTAAGAACAGTTTGTTTTATGTGATCAACTAGGGAATGAATGCATATATATTATATATATGTACACACTTTTTTTTTGCCTAGAATTTGAAACCAAATACTGATTGCAATATTTTCCTTCTTCAAAAGGAGTGGAAAATGTTGTGTAATATTTTCCAAACTGAAGCTGGATCTACTCAGAATACTTGGTTTTTAAACTTTCCACTAAAGGGGAGGGGGGGAAATCATGTTTATTGTTTGATGCAGAGGACACAGATTTCCTTATTTTTATATATGGTTTCATATTCTTTTACATCCCTTCTGGCAAACTATCTTTGATGTCAAGTAGGAAAGTCTCATTCTTTCCAGATGCATGTTTTCATACTCCAGTGACCTTGCATTATTTCTGACAGTTTTCCCATTAATACAATGATTTTATACCTCATATATCTGCAGTTTGAAGTGCCTAATAGATTCAAAATTAGCCTTGTATACCAAACTTTCTAGTCAAAGTCAGTTAATTTACAAAGACAAATATTATGAGAATAGAGAAGAAATTTCCATTAAGGAAATCTGTCAGTAGAGAATGGAGTTTGAAAGTCAGTAGCTATGATCATCTCTTCAAATATTTTAGTAGTAGTAACTATTTTTTTAATGGCACTCTTCTACTGCTCTATCAGTCTGACTGGAAATCATAGCAGTTTCTAGTAACTGATGCCTCTTCATCTTCCTTTTACCTGATTAAAATTCTCTCTCTTAAATGTGTAAAGAGAAACACCTCGATCCTGTATTCAAATTATAATGTTCTTCTCTCTTTGCATATTATTAAAAATACTCCCTGATAGTTATGATATAGCAATATATCATACAACATACCTTGCTTTATATGATTTTTGTTTGTTATTATTTCCAAGTAGCTGAACAATTATCAATTTTATAGATTTGTTTTCTATCCAGAAATGCTGATCCTAAATTTTCAAAATTCTCCATTTTCAAAATTCTAGATGGTCCCCAAAAAGTGCCTTGGTACTAATTATATTAAAAGAGAAACTAGGTAAATAGGCCTAGGTTTGAACCAAATTCACTGGTCCCTTTCCTCCACAGTCAAAACCCCATACATTTGACTAATCTTTTGGAGACAAACCCCACGGCTTTTCCAAGTTCAGTTTTTGCAAATGTGAATGCTGTATTTTAATGATACATTTAGACTTGGACCATGTTAATGCAGGCTGCTGAGTGCTTTTAATCTGTTGTGTCTTTTTTCACTGTGTAGTCTGATCCTTCTTTGGGAGAAAATATTGCTAGAAATAGCTAATTAATTTTATTTGGAACACTCTTGTAAGAGGCTTATCTCAAGAGGAAGTGTATTTATGGAATTAGGATTAAAGGAATTTGTAGATTGCATTCTAATATAAAGATAGTTTAGTTACTTTTAAATATATTAGCTTTGGAACTGGAATCCTAGTGAAAGAATCCATGCAAAATTCTTAGCATTTGCATCTAGACAGTTTTCCAAGTAAATTAATTTAGGAGGTAACTACTGGAATCCATATGATATGCTGCAAGCTGGAGTTATATGGGATGAAGTCCACTTGGCTATCAGTTTTTACATTAACTTCTACAGACAAAGAAATCACCTTTAGCTCTGTACCAGAGGTCATGAAATGCTGGAATGATAAACCAGCTAGGTTTTGTCAACGTTTTCTCTGCTGCTGAGCTCTTCCTTAGGTACGCATTATGGATCACTATCAAAGTTAGGATACTGGGCTTGATGTAGCTTTAATTCTATCTTCTGAAGAATACTGTTTTAATAATATTTTTAATTATTTGGATTTTATGCATGTGTTAATCGTAATGTGAAACTTTTCAGGCACTATGATGTAATGTAAATTGAAAATCCATTTTAGAGAAGGAGGAAAATTCAGCCAGATCAAAAGCTATTGCTCAAACAAGTACCAAGAGTCTTTTCCTTTTTGAAAACAAAATAAAGCAGAACTTAGCACACTCTCCATGCTGAGGATATAAAATAAGTTATGTGAAAAAAAATCCAAAACCAAAAATGGTTGCTCTTAAAGCACCTCAAATAAGGGAAATGTCATAGAACAGTTTGGGTTGGAAGGGACCTTAAAGATCATCTAGTTCCAATCCCTCTTCCACAGATAGGAACACCTTCCACTAGACCAGGTGGCTCAAAGTCCCATCCAGCCCAGCCTTGAACACTTCCAGAGGTGGGGCTGCCACAACTCTTCTGGGCAACCTGGGTCAGTGTCTCACCACACCACCCTCTCAGGAAGAATTTCTTCCTAATATCTAACCTAACCCTACCCTCTTTCAGTTTAGAGGCACTACCCCTTGTCCTATGAAATACCAAATGTGGGATATGGAATTTTAAGGTACATTATTACAATTGCCTGTGTGGCATGTATACAAAAACCAGGAAAAAGGATCAATAGCTGCTAAACAGACAAAACCTGAGCTACAATGTTTTCTAATCTAACCTTCATCAATACTAGTTATAACTTATTTTATACCATTTTATACCATTTTATATGCTTGTTCCATACACATGTGTTTATAAAAAGCTTGTGTATTGCTTATATCCTTTTCTGTCTTTGTGCTAACTTTTCTGTCATGTCTTTCTATGCTTAGGTCAGCATATACTATACTATATATATACACAAACACTTATGCAGCTGAAGTACAATATAGCAAATGTATAAGCACCTCATCTGTCCTTGAATTCAGTAGGACTAATTATGTACTTTTCTCTGTTACTTATATTCATAGAAGTACTATAGGTTTGAGTCCTTAAACTCTAAGCTCTGAGGCAAGGTTTTATGCATATTAGTTCTACCATATCTGGGAATAAAACTCTAAAAAAGAATAGTAGGAAGAGCTTAAATTTTTGTTCTGTGTTGCTTCTATACAAAATATGGGCTCAATTCTTGAATTAGAGCACAAGATATACCAATCACTGTAGTTTATTTATATTTTAGAAATATAAAATGAGGTGGCAGATGTGTAAGACATTTTCGGCCCTTACTTTCTTATTGTTTGGTAATGAAAATCAAAATTATGACATTAACATCTCTTTCGAGCCAGCTAACTAATGCTGCAGCATTATGAGTCATCTTTTAACACCAAACTGCTTTTAAAAAATGTTTTATGGTGATAAAAGGTTTGAGGGTGATAGACATAGAGATCCTACTCTACCCATGGAACATAGGAAAAAGCAGTAAAAGTTCAGGATTAATTCTATGAGTGAGAAAGGTGAACTGTATTTTTTCAGCATCTTATTTTATATGCTGATACTGCTCATGAGCGCAGTGGTTTGAGATTGCTGTCTGCTGTAAATGCATCGAACACAGTGGTATATTGTATATAATTGTATAAGGCATTGAATGGCTATGGAATGACAGCATTTAGTCAACCAATACCTGATCTAGTCTGTATCCAGAAACTTAGATGAGAAGTTCATTGTCTGACCTATGCAAGGACCCAAGCCTAGCAGAGCCCCTGAACTGTCCCCTGGCTCTTGCTGCACAGCCATGGTGCTGCTACCACCAGTGGTGACACTCTGAGGGTACCATGACAGGCTGACTGTATTGGAACCACCCACATTCTGTGGGATTAGGCAGTCCAGGATAGTTCAAAAATCCTTTCCCTCAATTCAAAACTATAAGGTAATTGGGAATTTCCTTTTCAGAACACAGTGGTTCAGTTCCAGCCACCTTTCTTCTAGACAGGAGGCACCATGGCAGCCTATGGCTGTGGGATAACATTCTCTGCTTCATCAAGGATTATTCTGGTGGATGAGGACAGTTGCCCAGTGCAGTTACATCATATACTGGTCTTGAATGACTGTTATGAGTTCAGAAATGGGGAGGACAACTGGAAACACTGTTGGTACTCCGAAGCACCAACACACTACTTGCATAGCTTCCCATTGTCAGTGTGATTGCCATTTATCTATAAAAGTAGTTCAGTTCTGATTCCTACAGATAACTGGACAATCAGGTCAGTGTAGCAACACTCTCATTTGCTTGATAGAATTACCACATCATCCATGTCTTCTTATATACACATTACTGCCCAGCTCAGGTCCTCAAAGATTCACATGGCATAGCCTCCCTAGTCCCCCTAGGTAGGGGAAGAAGAGCTATGAATGCCATACAGATCTTCATTTGGGTCCCACCACAAGGAGATTTGACCATTCAGAATTATAACTCACTCATTCTGCGAGTTCTTGTTCACAAGTTCAAGGATGGTGAAGATTGTCATTGATGATTTATGGTGTCTGTGATGCAGTCTACCAAATGAGTATGTAACATCTGTGGTTTCTAAAGGTTGGGCATCTTAACTAGGGACAAAGCAGCACTCTTTTCACTATAAGGACTGTACTTATTGTCAGCCTTGGAGTATAAGTTTAATTATTGATAGTACTGCTCATCACTATTCGTTTTCATCATGCTGGTCTACTCAGTGTTGGTCAAACAGGCCCTGAGCTCTTGCAGATAAGAGTTCACATGTGTCTGCAGGTGCCTGGCTGCACCAAACAGACCATCGAGGGCAGTTTCCAAATCATCGTGACAACCTGATTGCTGCAAAATACCGTAGTTGTCAGGTATGTAGTAGTGAAGACATAGTAATGCAGCCATAACCTGTCCGTATCTTAGCACCTTTCAAGTTGGATTGAGTGTTGCAGAACAAAGCTGTCCAGGTATACTTGATGCAGATTAACATTTATTACATGGGCAGTTTGGATGATCCAAGACACAATAGCAGTCCAAATGCATACCATTTGCTATCACATCACATAGCGGTGTTGCTAACAGAATTTACCTACACCCAGTTCTGGAAGTTGCACTGAGATATTCTTGCAGATCCTGCCACTGATTCACCTGATTAGCCAAATAGCATTGCTTAAGCCAGGAGGTTCATCAGGAAAATTATGCTCAGTCCTTTTGAGCTGTTCACAGTACTTCTTGGTCTAAGAGCTGAAGGAAGCAATGGAGCAACAAAAGTCATTATCTCTTCATTACAGGTATGTGTGGAGGCAGAGATGTTTGTTCTTGGTAGTGTTTGGAGAGGTCCAGTTCACTGGAGGTACCCGAGACACAGCCTACTGTGAAACCCACATTTCAAGGACTGTAACTTTGTGTAAATACATAGGCTGCAGTAATTTCTTTAGTGACCATAGCCAAAGAGAATTGCTTGGTGAGTGGTGATGGGTGCAGTGACTCAGCACCTGCTGCCAGATGTGAACCAAAAAGAGATGGCATAATCATGGAGATAGCCTGAATGACTTGACAGGAGAACATGGCACATTTTTAGGAGCATAGTACTATTTTTATGGTTTGTAGACAGGAGAACATCACTTACCTGCTTACCTCCAGATGGAATTCCTTGGAAGGAATGAGCACCCCATCAGCTGTGTGACTGTGCATGATGTGACTGGGTGTAACCCAGGCGGCAACATACGTTCTTATCAAAATAAACACCTATGACTGCTGCGTTGCCAACAAAGCAGTACAAGTTGCTGTACTTTGTCCTATGGACTTCCACTTTCTTTTGTCCTGAATAAGACTGAAAAGAAAAATTTTCTTCGCTTTAGAAATTTTCATCCAGCCAATACCCATCACCTTGTCTGCTTTGTGCAGTGTGCCAGTGCTGCCACAGGGGCAGGGGAGAGGTTGGCACTGGTGGCCTGCAGGCAAAGTCCCCCTGCATCCTTGGGCTGCCTCAGTGCCAGAAGAGGCTGAGACAGAGAACTGTTAGCTGGACCAAGCCCAGAGAATTGTGGAGCAGTTCCAAAGATTTTCTGTAGCTCAGTGTAGATTGGGAAACTATATTTAAATACCACCCTCATGCCCTCACGTTTTTTTTTCAATTTCTTGAAGGTGAATAAGCACATCTTGTCATCTTATATGAAAACAACCTTTGCTGGATCATTTACTGTCTCTTTTTATTGCAGCTGTTTTGTATTCCTTTCACCAAAGTCAAAGGCATGGAAGTAGCAGTTTTAAATTTAAAAATTCAGCAGTTGAAGTTCTTAGGTGTGTACCATATCTTACCAAAGGTGCATGTAAATGAGGTGGCTGTTTGAAAGCTTGTTGGTCATGCATTTTTGTAAGGTGATGGGGCTGGAATGTAGGTATTAAGATATCATTCAACGGGTTGGAAGGGAGTGTGAAGTCATGAGGCCTCATCCTTTGCAGGATGAAAAAGCCTAAACTACTGGGATCTTGCATAGGTTGTGCCCGTGCAAGGGCAGGGCCGTGGTGTGAACTATTCTCTAGTCTCTGCCTGTTTCTCCACCGGAGAAATAATTTATTTTGTCCCAGAGGAAAAGCTGAGTGTAGAATGATACAAGTGCAGTGGTCACACTAACATGAGGTGCTCTCTGAAACGGCTGCTTTGAAACTGGTAAATCGTTTTCTGTTATTTGTTCTGTTATTTTACCAAGAGAAACTAAACATTGCATGTCTTTTTTGCAAGTAAACAAGATTGCATCAAAGATACATTGATTTTATTATCAGTTTCTCGTCCTGGCATAGTCTGCAGGATCTTAAGTATAGGCTAGCTGCCTTAAGCAGCAGACAGAACACTAATGGAAGCTAATTTAAATTTCTGTTTGCAACCCTCATCTAAAGGTGCATAAACTTCAAAGGCAAATACCCTGTATTTCAAATGTAAAGTTAAATCATAATTTGCTGGATGAAGCACTGTCTGAAAATACACAAAGCATTCCCCTTTTGGAACGATACACAAAGAACTTCTGTGCTTTGAAATGATTCATAGCAGATGCGAAGAAAAAGGATCATTAATTGATTCTTCAGATAAAAGATCACAAGTGTAACTGGGAGACTCTGTTGGAAAATCAAATGGACTAAATTTTCAGACAAGTTTGTGCTTTACACAGAAGTCTCCTGGCAGAATTTCAGATCAGCTTGATGATTAAACAGTAGGTCATTTAAAGTGTGTTTACGTTAACAAGTCTCTGTAACCATATTCATACTAGGGCAAGGCATAGTACATAAAGGGTTTGTTAGGTTATAATCAGTATAGATTACTTTCCATTATGTGTCAGTAAAGGCAGCCCATGGGCTGGCTCATGTTTCAGCTACCCTGCTGTTTCTGGTTATGAGGCAGTAGCTTTGTGTAAGGTATCTGCGTGATAATATCTAAAAAAACCTGCCCAGCAGTGTACAAATGACCCTTGCACTTTCTTGGCCAATGAACCCGTTCATGCCACCACCCATTCTTATTATCCAACTTTAAACTGTACATAGGACAAAAGTGATATAAGCAATGCAAGATTGTATTTCTTAAGTCTTTGGGCTCCTTGCAAGCAAGTCACTGCATTAAACCATATTCTTATTAGTGTATCAGTACCACTGGGGAAACAGGGCTGTAATCTCTAACACCAGAAACTGATGTTAACTGCTTTGCAGTCTTCAAACCTGCTTGTTTATTACTTTTACCAATGGTACTTTTTACAGGCAGTGTATTCTTGAGTGACCCATTTCTGAAACCACAGAAATACTATGTTTTTAGTTTTATTTCATTAATTAACTTGACATCTAAAGGCGAAGCAATCACACTGACACTTCTGAAGGATGTTTTAATCCTTTGTGTTATTATGTAATTTTTTGATTCATTTTTATCTGGTATGGCTTAGCACAGCAGTATGGACCCACCCACTGCATCTCAAAGTGTAATCTTTCTGACACTTAAATGACATTTTTCCATTTTCTTGTGTAATGAATAATTTACAATGTGGGCCTGTAAAGAATCTATGTTCATATTTAAATATCTGCAAAATTTACAGATTTGCTTTTTCATGTTGAAAGCTCTAGGGTAATATAAAATGTTTCACTTACTGCACTTCCTTCTTTTTCTCTAAAGAGATTATGTTCTGCAGATTGTAAAAATGGTTTATAAACTATAGCTCAGTCAACAATTTCATGTAAAGATACATTACTTTGCGAAGTTAGTTGGTGGTTCCACTGTCAAAAACTAAGGAGGAAATAATTAGAAGAAATATGCTTAAGCCAAGCCTATCTGTAATATTAAAAGGGAAGAGATATACATATATATATGTATGTATTTGTTTATATATACACACACACATGACTGTAGATAGGTTCAGAGGAGTCTAAATCTTACAAGTCCAGGAAATAATTTGTGAATTTATTGTGTGTTATGATTTCTGAAGTTATTTTGTCTCAGACTGGGAACAGGAAAAGCTCATTTAATATTGAAAATTGAGAGCTTAAGGTACAACTAACAGATACAGCAAGTATATAAATTAAACAGAGCTACTGAGAGGAAAGAAAGCATCCAAACTCTCATATTGCTGAGGGCTCAGTCAAATAAACGAAGGAAGGAAGCACTACAAAGGTCAGTCCAGCTTGGAGTTATGGAAATAGAGGTCTGAGCTTAGGGAGGAAAAAATGCACAGATAAATGCACACTGTAGACAAAAGGTAAGGGAGGAAACAAGAAATAGCCCAGGACATGCAGAGAGGCTATTCTGTCCATCATACAAGTCATCTGAAAGGCAAGGCAGCCTCTTTATTAATTACTGTCTGGAATTGCACTTTTCTTGCTTCGTGTTGGATTTCAGGTTATTTGGCGAAGGTGGGTGGTGTTGGTCACTTTTTCCAAGGATTACTGTTGCATATTTAACTCTTAATTTGAGACTCAGTAACTAACTTTGTTACCATACAGGGCTTGGAGATAGAAAATTGTGAATCTCGAAGTTATATGACTGGCAAGGTGTCGTGGTTTAGGAATGGTATTCCCCAACTTAGCACTCCCACTAAAAAGAAGTACTCCCACTCTCTCCCTCTTGTGAGAGACATGAAGACAAGGATTGCGGGTTGAGATAAGAACAATTTATGGAAATAGCAATGAGATAAGAAAATGAACTGAACAGCAACAATATTAATAACAAAAATATACTAAAATAGGGTGATCCGTATACAAAACCGGGCAACAATGAACAATGGCCCCATGCTTTTGTTCCACCCAAAGCCACACCCTCTTTTCCAGAAGCCAGAGTTCCTTATTTCCACTCCCTGGTGATGACATGGGTGGTAAAGAATAGCAACCTAGACACGCCCACATGGCTTCGCCCCCTCACACCTACTGTGAAAAAATTAACTCTGTCCTGGCTGAAATCAGGACACAAGGATAAGCCTCTTGAGAGCAGCAGGGTTTTTAACAGGATTCCTCTCAACATGCCTTTTTTCTTGCATGAGTTGTGGGGTTCAGGGTAAATAGACCATATTCTTCACTATTAGTTATGAAGATGAGGCTTAGAACCAGTCCCATTCCAGTCACTTCAGCAAAGATCAGCACTTCATTGCACTCAGTCAGCTGTACTCAATTAGTGCTCTGAGAACAGCATGTAGAGATGGTCACATGGCAACAAGGGAGCACAGTTTCAAATAAAAAAATATTCACCCTCCAAATTTGGCTTTCCTGAAAATTGTTGTCTGGGTAGTAGGATATTTTGGAAATCAGCTGGGCCAAATTAATCAGGTAGTGTGTATTCACTTAACTCTACTGGAGAGGTGCTGCAGAGATATATACTGAATGAAGATGTCAACCAACAGTTTTATGTTACTTGTTAAAGCCATACTCAAGATCCGTTTAGAACTTTTACCAAAGCTCGTACATATCTGTACTTCCTGACTGCTACTACAATGCAAAGAAAAGTTTTTTATATATTCAGTATTTATATTTTTATATATTCAGGGGGTTTTTTAATATAATGTCAATTCAATACAATATTGCTTCTGACAAATTGATTCATTATTCTGAACTGCTGATCTGGCATCAGCCATACTGCCATCACTGTCTGATCATACAGCTCCTTAAATTATTCTCATCTCTTTCCAGCTTTGAAGTTTCATCATCCTTGTCAAGATCTGGAAGTGCAGCTCAGGATATGGTAGTGTCCACAAATCAGTAGTGGGTAACTGCCATCTTAGTGCCTCAGATAACAATATATTTTAATATTTATTCATTTAAGTTCAATACACAAACTCAAGTTACACATGAAATACATTGAATCTTCATGTAAACCTCTAAAAAGAAAAGCATTTATTGTGCTTCTAATGTGGAACCAAGAGGTTCTTCGTGAGCTAACTTGATACTTCAGTGCTATAATGTCTTACAATGTTGGTTGTTGATGTTGTAAGTCAGGGAGTCTGATGTGAGCAACATGACTTAAAACAAGGTCTTTTTTCAGACTGGTGCTGTAAGTGTGAAGTTTGTCATTATGCAGACAGTAAGCAATCTGATTTTCAAATGCTGTTTACCCAGGATTCTGTCGGGTCTGCTTAAGAGATTCATTCCATTAAAGGTAACACACTGAAAAGCCAAATCATAGTGTTCCTTTGTGGGGGGACACATAAGATGCCCTCAGGCACAACAGCCATCCTAGATGCACTCTCAGCATCTTCTCTTTTAAGGCCTTTTTAACACTTATCCTGCATGTTGTCCTTATTTATATCATGATCCAACATATCCCCATGAGGTAACTGGTAGTTTCAGATAATTATAAGTATCTCAGAAGAAAATGAAAGAAATTGAAAAAACTCTGCCAAGGCACAGATCCTGATAACTGATTAACCACTGTATCAGGCTGTTTAGTTAGAGTGCTTCTAGAGGCCCCTGTGAAGGCAGTCTGTACACCTCATTAGACATGCTTATGGGACAAAGAGGAAAAGATGCATTAAGATCCAAGTTATCTTGGTGCTTCTCCCCAGTCATTCCAAACACACCATGGTCTTGATAGCTGCAAGGATTTTTCAGGAAGTTCTAGAGCTGGTTGGGGAAGCTAAACCTGACATAGAAAAATAAAACTGTAAAAAAATCTAAACCTAGTGTAGAGAAATAGCATACTGCATAGAAACCAGCCATTCTTGGGCAAGTCATCTAGCAAAACCAAGGTTTCACTATGAACATCTAAGAGTTTTTATTGTCTATCCAAATTTAGTACTTAATAAAAATAACAGCATAATCTATTACTGGCATTGTACAGTAAATACAGTGATTTAAAATTATAACACAGAACATTAATCCTGTTGAATTTTCCTTATTATTACATAAAATCACCATAGGAAGGTGAGTTTTGTCTCAGTCTGCTCTTACACAAAGTTAATGTTTAAATTATTCACTTTCTAACAAGTCATCAACAATGTATGTTTATTCTCAAGTAAGATCAACAGGCCTAAGTGCTTCTGTAAAGTACTTACAGCCAACATTTTTGCATGACTGATATTCATAGTCCTGTAGCTTGTTAGCCCCTTGCTTTCATATGAACCAAAAACTTTTAGGGCCCTAAATGTTTGCTGATAAAAATCTCATAGATACTTCCATTTCTGCTACTGGGCACATACTTTATGAGAAGATAATCAGGGTTTCCCAAGATCAGAACAGAGCATGTGTGATAAAATACCTAGCTAAAGGCAGCTTTTGTTCCAAACTAGTTTCCTGCATTTCAGATTGTCTTTCAAGTCCAAGTAAGCCAGTAGTTCATCAGTAGCAGGCCATCAATCCTATAGATGATTTAGATGGCTTTAAAGATACTCAGAAATAAAGAAAAGTGATCTGAAAGAATCTAACAAGCACATCTGGAATTTTTTATTAGGATCACTCTATTTAATTTGAAACCTCTTGAATGAGTCGTTCCAGACTGGTGTTAGAAATTCTCTTTACAGTAAGAATTAAATCTCTTAAACTGACATTTACAGACCTGGATTAGTGCTCAGCAACCTCTCTAAATCCAATTTCTTGTTTTCTTCAAAGTGTGTGTTTGGAATTGTTTGTGATTTTGTAATGAAGACTATTTTTGTGCAGCATATGGAGTGGTAATGTAAAAGTGGTAAAGTAGAGAAGAGTTAGAAAGTAGTAAGTTAGAATTCAGAAGAAAAACCGTAGTGTTTTGTTTTGGCTGACAATGTTATATAAAAATTTCAGATTTAGGAACAGATACAAAGCTTACTCTAAATTTCAGAATACCCAACCTAACCTCTCTGAATTCTGAAAGCTTTGGGAAAAGCTTTGGGAAAGTTTTGGACAGACTAGGATGAAAGTACAATTTCAGTCAAAACATATCACTGCTCTTCAAGTTAATTAAGGAATGATTGCTCAGAGGTATAAATTTTCACAATATTCCACTCGACTGTGAGAGTGAAACTTTGTACTGTAATAGGTATAGCACAAACTGTGGACCTTTAACAGAAAAGTTAACTTTTGCTAGAAGGCTGTAACACCTCATTATACATTAATTTACTGGCATCTTTTAAAAAGAGCAGCACCACTTCTACTGTATTTATTACTTCTTATGAATGACATCAAGAATGGCTTCTTCTGAATTAAAGAAAAACTTGGAGGTTGGTAACTTGAATACTTGGAGGATAGTTTCATTTCTTTACCTAAAAGTGACCAAAGTTAAAACCTTAAGCAGCCAAGTTATTATTTTACCCTGATTTAACTCTTACTTTTTCCTAATAGTGATGTAATAAACCCTTTTTAGTTATTAGGTAGTTTAGTTGAGAAAAAAACCTGTGTTTGAGCTTCATCTGGATTGCAGAAAAAAAGACATTTTAAATCTTTAAAATATGTAAAAAGAGACAGATATTGATTGTAATTAGGGTACTTACTTCTCTGCCTACTCCAGATTGTATGACAAGTGGCTTAAACATCTATATGTGTGCTTTCCCAGTGGAAGAATAGCCACGGGAGTATTCACTTCTACATAATTAATATTTAAAAAGCGTGATACCTGTGGAATGTACTACAATGACATTTTCTGAATATAGTTCTCTCTTTCCTGCAAGGTTGCCTTGCTAATTGTCTAAAAGCATTTTGATCAGAAAAGTAATATTACAGATTATAGCTTGGTAGGTAAGGCCATTTGTGCTTTTGGAATTTTAAAGTTACAATGACTTTTGGAAAAGTGAATACTCCAGAAAATTAATATTTTTCAGGAAGGAAAGAAATCTGTTTCTCTACATTACAGGCCAGCAAAATTTTGCATTTTATCTAGAACGTTAAAAAGCATGTCTCCAGCTGATTTATTGAAAGATTTGCACGTAGTCATAAAATGTCAGTGAAATAACCTTTTGACTTTGAACTGCCTTTTGAGTTATAACTTAGAATTTCCCAATGATAATAACTTCTGTGAAACAAGAGGAGGAAATGTAAGCTAAGTTCTCCAGAAAATCAACATGTCAAAAAAAAAAATGTGGTTTGTGTTTAAATTTATAATTATCTTTCTGTTAAGGATGAAGAGATGCTTTTGACAGGAGGCTTGAAATCTGTCCTTCCCCATGTGTTAAGAAGAATAATTCGATTAAACAGACTCAATATTAGTAATACTTCAGGAATGGCAGAAGGTAAGTAAACCTAACTGCTCTACGTGCAAAAAGGGTTCCATTTTAGATTCATAACTATGTGGGGGGTTTCTATTGTTTGTGAAGGAATGTAGAAATATCAAAAGCAGTAAAATAAAGCAGAAGAAAATGTTAAGTTGATAAATATTAAGTTGAAAATGTGAAGTCCTTGGGTGTTTTTGAAATCACATTGTAAGCAGTGGTTTTTAAACAGAAAGCTAAGAGGAAATATACCATCCTCCCTGAATAACATACATGGACCTTGTTTGCAATCCCTCAGCTCCCAGTTGTGCCATTGAGAAATTATGGGTGCAGAAAATACTTGGAAAATCTTTGACCAAATCTGGGGTTTTTTCATGTTATTATCACATGTGTAGGGTGACCTACTGTGTTCTTCATAGAGACCTTGCCTTACTTAAGGTATCAGATATGCTTTGGGAGAGAATTTGAGATGTATAGTTACAGCAGTGGTTTTCTGCTTCATTTGTTGCAAAGGTGGAAATTACTGACTTGGAAAGACTGGGAATTATAAGGGGGAGGGAAAAATTAGTGTTGTACTTGGATAACTGAATGCATTCTGGAAGATCAGTTTTTGTCTTCCTTTTTATAGCTGGACTTTTACAGAAGCAGAGAAGTCTGTCATTATTCTGATCAACTTTAAAATGTAACAACTAAAAATACTGTGGCAAATAGCTGATCAGCAAAGCTGTGTGTAGTATTACTATAACATGAGAATGTTAAAGGTCATTTTATAGATTATAATGAGTCTTGAAATTGTGTTTATCTTTTCCATTAGAAGAGGAGTTGAAAAATACCAATGAAAAACATGTTATAATGTTAATAACCTGGAGTTTGCCCCAGCTGAATTTTTAAGTGCATGTAATGCTGCACTAAGTTTAAATGTGTTGGTTCTAACATTTAAAAAAAGTATTCTTGACATACAAAATGAGTTCATGAGCTTCATTATAGAAAGATTAAAAGAACTATTGGAATACTTGGGTAATTGGAATTTCTCAGAATCCTTAAAATTGTCTTATGTTGTTGTTATACACAGGTAAATCAGTTACTTCTTGCTGTCCTCATTGGACATCCTTTTAGGGATCAGACCCAGCCAGAGGGATCAGACCCAGCCAGCATGGGTTTATGAAGGGCAGGCCCTGTCTGACCAACCTGATCTCCTTTTATGATCAGGTGACCCACCTGGTGGGTGGGGGGAAGGCTGTGGATATGATCTATCTGGACTTCAGCAAAGCCTTGGACAGCGTCTCCCACAGCATACTCCTGGAAAAGCTGTAACCCATGGCTTGGACAGGGGCACTCTGTGCTGGGTTAGGAACTGGCTGGAGGGCCGGGCCCAGAGAGTGCTGGTGAACGGGGCTGCATCCAGCTGGCAGCCGGGCACTAGTGGTGTCCCCCAGGGATCAGTGTTGGGCCCAGTCCTGTTTAACATCTTTATTGATGATTTAGATGAGGGGATTGAGTCCACCATTAGCAAATTTGCTGATGACACCAAGTTGGGAGGAAGTGTCGACCTGCTGGAAGGCAGGAGGGCTCTGCAGAGGGACCTGGATAG